>JAHLJT010009355.1:69231166-69549826 GCA_031308135.1 Acheta domesticus
TACTGGCGAACGCACGAGCTTTTATTATAGTGAAACGAGCCAGATCAAGAAAGTAAGAAGATTTCAGCTCTTGTATCTGACAGGTGAGAAATTAATGTTTGTTCATCGCGTTTAGTTCAAATTAGAATTTAATCAATAGCTGATGAATAATACAAGTGTTATTGTTTACTGAAGGAAATGTGACTTTACCAGACGACAATCTCATAGAAACTTTGTTCTCCTAGAAGTTATAGCAAAATAGCAAACTTC
The DNA here is from genome assembly GCA_031308135.1 of Acheta domesticus. Taxonomy (NCBI): domain Eukaryota; kingdom Metazoa; phylum Arthropoda; class Insecta; order Orthoptera; family Gryllidae; genus Acheta; species Acheta domesticus. The sequence goes on from JAHLJT010009355.1 coordinate 69,231,416, forward strand.
GGTGGCCATTGACTCACGTTATTTTAGTATCCCCTGGGTAATCGAGAGAATAACATCTCTTCTTTAATGACGACAGAGGAGTGTCAAATAATACGTTAATCTGCTTTGCAGCATACCCAGGAAAAATGATCACACTAGGCCACTGATAATAACTTCCCTTCTCTGTTATTATAAATGGGAATCTGTTGTTTTAATCTAATGTCGGTTGTATTATTATAACAAAAAGGTTTTTATAACAAAAAAGGTTTTGGGTTCTTTTTTTGGACAAAAGAGCAACTTTTACTACGATAATTTAAAAGAAGGTTTGTTATTGCTATGAATCGTTAAAGTTCGTGCATGGTAAAGTTCGGCAAACTGACAGTTTTGTCCACTTTCCAGAATGTCGAATGTTTTTATCTCGTCAATTTAACATTGCGTAGCTAATATTTATGTACTTCAATGCACGCAATTTGTATGTCATTAAAACTGTAAATTTTAATTACAATTCAAATACTTCAATCATTTAATTCTAATACTTAACACTGATCATTATTTGTAAAGAAAATTATTTGATCGTCACTTTCCTCAAATAATTTAATTTCAATATTCAATTTTATACTTAACATGTGAAAAATTGCTACATTCATGTAATTATTTTATTCAGAAACAAGAACAAAATAGTGAAAGCAAAATTTTTACATATGTTTTGTCAAAAAATATATTAATGTGTAAAGTTTAAGTGTACCGTCACACAAAATTTGACATTAATAATTATGTATCTTTATTCAATTCTAATATCTAGATCGCGGGATTTCATGGAATTGCATGTCTGTTTTTTGTTATTTGTTAACTGTGACGTTATGGTAACTGTGAAGATGAAATGATATGGTGATGATAGGGGGTGAAAGGACGAATAGAAATGCAACCATGCCCAAGGCGGGAGTCGAACCCGCGATCCTTCGGTGCGAGATCGCTAAGAACTACCGGCGTATATTACAGGTTTTTGTCTAGAAGTGGGTCGAAGTCACTTATTTTTGGGTATTTCTCTTTCGAAAGAAACGTGAATTGGGTCAAGACAATACCAACATAATATGTCCGATAATATTCTGATAAAATTGTTTTCTTTTCAATCGATTTACTTCCTGTAACATTATTCGTGCACATGAACGTAGTGAATGGGCTGAATAATACGGCGTCTTGTAAGATGGCCATTTGTTCTCTCGCTTAATATATTTTCGTTTATTAAAATGGAATATATTTACTTTTATTAAACGCCTTTTGTAGTTCACTGTAAATCAGGGTTCATCAAAAAGACGAGTCGAGAGCAAAGGGCCGTCGGCATTGCCGACTCGGCAAGAGCCGGATCTCCGTCAAGCTGCAACCCCCACTTGTCAGAAATTCAAAATTAACTAGCCTATAATTTTGAACTAACTATGTACTAATTTTGTACCAAAATAAAAAAAATTGTACTCAACTATAGGCCAATAAAAAACGACATTCAAAGTGGGGGTGCTAGCTTGACGTCAACCTACAACCCCCAATTTTCAGAAATTCAACATCACGTAACCCATTATTGTCTACTAATTATGTACTAATTTTGTACCACAATTAAAAATTTTGTAGTCACCTATAACCAATTTAAAAACGGTTGAAAAAGATACACTTTTTGCACATACTGACGAATTTTTTAAATCCCTTTGGAGTCACACTTCGAAGTTGAAATGTATCCAGCGGTTTGCTACTATAGTGACCTTTCAGGAGTATTTGTTTCAAAAATGTATCTGGTCCCCCAACGCAGATAATGCACTCGAAAAACAGAACAAAAATTGCGTGTGGCATGAAACAAAAGTGCCTGCCAAGCCACCCACACTAGTCACAAATTCAAATCCAACTAGCCAATTATTAACTTCTATTTGTCTACTAATTTTGTACCACAATAAATAATTTTGTACTCCGTGCGTCTGTGAACACTGCTAGCACCTAAACCATACGTACGATTTCTTCCAAAATGGATATTCCCCGGTCGATCTGATTCTAGTCGAAGCTTTGAGATTTTGAAAACGATTCTTCAAAATTTGGAGGTACTTTATATGAAGTCCCCCGGGGATTTTCAACATTTTCTCAAAAAGGGCTCCAATTTTTTTCTTTAAATTTCTTGTATGAATAGAGTAAAATACACTTATTAACATGGCATAGGTCCGATTCTCACGAATAACTCTGAATTTTCGAAAATTGTGAAAGTTTGAATTGTTTTCGGCGTCTTTCTCCAACTACAAAATTGAAGATGAAGATTTTTCTGCAAATAAAATTTGTTCTGCATATTGAGTTCTTTCATAAAGGTCATGTAAATGTTTTTCAAAATTTTAGTAGCTTTTGTGCCTGCAATATGTGCACTTTTAAAAAATTACAAAAACAAGATTTTCTCAAAAACGGGTCCAATTTTTTTCTTTGGGGATCGTGGTAAATATTCTCTATCAGATGACATAAAAGCCATATTGCTCTATAGGTTGGTTTTTCCAAAAATTACAAAAATGTAAATTTTTTCACATGTTTCTCACGTCGATATTTACATTATCGGCGATTTTTTCACATTATTATATTTACGAGTACATGTGCTTTAAATAATGTTAAGTAAAGTTTCTCGAAAACAACCGTTTTCTGTGAAAGTAGCTCAAAATTTCGCATTTTCAGAAACACTCAAACGCCATTTTCTCATAAATGGCTGTAAATTTTTTCTTGAAACTTTTGTAACGGATAGTGATAATTACACTCTTCAGTATGGCGTAAAGTTTATTTTGAGTTTTTTTTTGTTTTTTCAAAAATTACATAATTGTAATTTTTTTGAAAAATCTCTCATATCTTTAATATGCACATTACCAGCAATTTGTAAAGATTATTATATTTGTGAGTGTATGTGCTTCAAATAACTTCAAATAAAGTATTTTGAAAACTCAAAAATTGTCTGCGAAAATGAACTTCAAATTTCGCAAATTTAGTAGTGCTAAAACGCCATTTTCTCTTAAACGGCACATAATTTTTAAAAGAAAATTGCTATTTATGACTAGGTTTTTGTGTTCTTTAATATTCTAAAATTAATATTTTCATTCTACCAATAAGAAACAGAAAAAATTAAGAAAATCAAAAAAATGTACTTTTGGCGGTGATAGATGGTAGCTGGCAAGAAAGAGTATGTGGCAAATCCGAATAGCTAGCGACGACCCAAGGAAATAGAAAACTAATACGGGAAAGTCTGTGCCATTCTGTAGCACCACTAGTTCCTTTTCACGGCCCGGCAATTAATTTTTTTCCGCCGAAAATTGGCCATTTTTTCGCGCAGCATTACATAACTTTCCCTATACTACGTATATCACTCCGTGTATACGTACGTATACGGGAAAGTAAAAATGTATCGTTGAATTAACAGTTCGGACCGTTCAAGTAACAATGCGGAATCTCACCGCTGTGTGAAACTAATATAATTAATAACATTCAGTAATAATTAACAAAATTAAAAGCAATGTGTATAATTGCAGCACAATTAACTTAAAGCATGTAAACGAATATTTTGATATTTATAATAGCGCCCAAATTTGCCCCCCCAATAAAAGATCCGAAATCCCGCCCCTGTTAATAAGAGAGACTAAATTATTTGAGGCCAAGATGGGTGTATTATGAATGGTATTAGTAAAGAGTATAATGAATGGCCAGTATAATTAACCAATACTATACCATTTTATACAAGCCAGTATAAATAACCAACGTATCCAAATTAAATGATAGAAATCATTTCAGTATTAATGATTATTAATGTTATATTCATTGTACGCCTTTTGTGTTTGTTTATTTTGATGTGCGTAATGTGGACGAACGCTGCGGAACATAGGAATTGAGTTCTGATTAATAAATTAATGGGGGCATTATTGCCAACCATTTGCTATTTTCGCTCACACTGATGTTTTATTTAAGTAGTTGATATCCTGGCAGCACTACAACGGAGGCTATGTTTGGGGTTTTCCGTATGGAGCCGGTCACATCCCACTAAAATAAATTTTATGTGACGAACTGCAAAGGGTGCTAACATAAGGCAATAGTTAAAGGTGTAATAGTAGTAATCGTCAGTTGGAAAGAACTAGCAGAAAGCATATCTGTTACGTTGGCACCACAACGTACAGGTGTTTTATAGTAAATGATAAAGATAGCAGGAAGCGAGAGACCCCATTCCATTAAATTGACAGCCCAACGTGTTGTATAAGTTAGTAAGTAATGAGAATGTGACAGGATCCCCATATCGTTACAAAGCACATTAACTCACAAATACAATAGTGTTTACAAATTGCTGATGATGTGCAAATTAAAGATGTGAGATCTTTCAAAAAATTACATTTGTGTAAATTTTGAAAAAAAAATACCCCCAAATGAACTTTACGTCATTTAAAGAGTGTAATTAGCACTATCCATTCCAAAACTTTTGAAGAAAACATTTGGAGGCATTTATGAGAAAATGGAGTTTGGGCGTTTCTGAAAATGGGGAATTTTGAACTAGTTTTCACAGAAAACTGTTGATTTTTTCGAGAAACTTGACATTATTTAAAGCACTTGAACTCGTAAATATAATGTAAACAAATCGCCACTAATGTAAATATTACCGACGTGTGAGGCAGGAGAAAAAAATAACATTGCGCAATTTTTGAAAAAAGAAAAGAATACAGCAATATGGAGTTTGTCATCTCATAGGGTACATGTAGAACTATCCCTACCAAAAGTTTAAGGAAAAAATTTGGAGTCATTTTTGAGAAATTCTTGTTTTTGTCTTTTTTTTTAATTGCATATATTACATGCAATATTGCGCGAAAAGTACTAACATTAAAAAAAAAAAGTACATTACCTTAAAGAAAAAACTCACTATGAAGAACAAGTTTTATTTGAAGGAAAAATCTCTATCTGCAATTTTGTAGTTAGAAGAAGACACCGAATAAAATTCAAACTTTTGCAATTTTCGAAAATTCAGAGTTAACTGTGAGAATCGGACCTTTGCCACCATAAGGTTTAGACCAGTGCATTTTACTCTGTTCTTACAAGGAATTTAAAGAAAAAATTTGCAGCAGTTTTTGAGAAAATTTTGAAAATGTCCGGGGAGCTTCGTGTAAAGTACCCCCAAATTTTATAGAAGCTTTTTCAAAATCTCAAAGCTTCAACTCGAACGAGATTGAACGGGGAATATCCATTTTGGGAGAAATCATTCGTCTGGCTTAGGCGCTAGCAGTGTTCACAGACATTTTCCTTTCAATTTGTTTTTCGGTATCAAGGACCCACAAAAGAAGGGTTCTGGTTACACCAAGTGTTGGATTTTTCCCCCCCTTAATTTAACAACTGGATTTATCCACTTTTTCATTATCACAGCAATTTTTTGGCGAAAATTCGTCATTTTTTCACGCAGCATTGCATAACTTTCCCTCTACTACGTATATCACTCCGTATATATGTACATATACGGGAAAGTAAAAATTGATATTTTTTAGTTTTTATGATTGCAAACACCTTAATATCACATTTTGATTTCTTTACAATTGAGCCTCAACAGCATTCCTACATATAATTAGTTCACAAATAGACTACCTGCAAAAATCAAGGGGTGTGGGAAAAAAGTAATAATTGTAATATGTTTATTAAATGGATGGAGTCTGTATGACATTCATTGCATTGTTTTCAGTACTTTTAAATGTGGTAGAATGTACACTTAAAAATTAAATGTATGCTATTATATGTGGTCTTAACTCATACTGACATCATGTTTTGTTCATATTTTGTCTATGCGTTTGCAGTTCTATATTGACTACACACTATCCAGTCTGTGATAGAGGATCTAAGAAAAAGTACACAATTCTTTTTAAAAACTCTGTGATTAATGTAACTGTAAATCCTGGATGAACTCATTGAATTCCCTACCTTCCGTTCCATAATCATACCAATGGATTATAGAATTTCTTAACATCCCTCAATATTTTCAGAGGTGTATTATACAAAATATATAATTAATACATAATGTAATTTTTTACAAGTTTTTATTAGCCATAACAAATTTTTACACCACTGTAAATTAGATTATGACACACCAATTAAAACTAGCTGGGTTTAACAAAAAGAGCATGGTATATCATAATTGTTCCAACAGAGTCAACAAACATTAACAATAGTAATGTTCGAGTAATTCTCAGCCACAAACACTATTTAGAAAGAAGTCTTTCTTAAAATCATTGCAAACCTATCTATATTGTCCTTCCACTGGAAATAATTTATTAAATGATTGCCAGGCAAATTCAAAGGAATAATTTTTGAAACAGAAAGAATAATTTCTACAAATACAATGATTTATATATATGACAATAAAATTGTAAAATATATTATTTTACATTGTATTTCAAATATCTGTACAGTCTTATAACGCCTCTGCTTGTGCAAGTATCCGCTCTCTTCTTTGCTCCTTACGTTTCTGACTCTGTTCTTCCTCATATTTTGTACGTTTTTTGCGAAGTAACCATGCTTCTGTCTTCCGTTTCTTTTGTCCTTTAACCATGCTGTGATACAACTTCCGATGTTTATTCTTGATCATTGTAACACGTAATTTATAATCTTCTCTTTCCTGTTTCTTGCTTGCATATGGATCTGCTGGGACTACTATACCAGCTTTTACACTCATCATCTTTTTCTGTTAACAAAAATACCCAGAAAGTTAGTTAAATCATAATCTGACAAACATTTCAGAACAAATTTTATCGATAAACATACATGGTCTGGAAAAGATATTGGTCTGAAAAATAACAAATGTTATTGAAATATGCAAAATATCGATAACAATTATTTAAAAACATTTTTTTTGTTTTTTGTATTTCTATATCAGAGAAGCCAAGCTACGTGTATTGCAGGCCACAGAAATATAATTTGTGAACATGATTATCACTTTAGTCTAAACTAGTGGTGTTGTCACGTAATTGGGAAAAGCTATGTAATATTGAGATATTGCATTTTCTGCGCTACTAACACCTCAGCTATTACTTGAAAATGTCTAATTTCAACAAAGCACCTGTGATGCATATCTGCATTAATTTCGATAGTCTGAAGCAGCAATCATTTCTTACTTTGACAAATGAAAAAAACTGGAATACATCTGACTGATACAGTATTCGTAGCAAATCATGTATAGAAGCACTATTGCCAGCGCATTATCAAAACTATGTGCATTTGCTTGGCGAATACTATCAATTCTTATCATAAACACTTCTTTCCATCTTTAGTCAAATTTTAACTTGTTTATCAGTTAGTAATAGTACAACATATACAATTCATAAATAACTCTAATACTAATGAAGTAATTAAATTACTAATATCCTATGATTGTAATATTAAGTTAATTTTTACTGCTCTCAACAAAGCAAAGGGAAATACTATTTTAAAGTTTTATGTTTGTTAGATTGACCATGGTGAAGTACACCCCCAAAATATTTTTATTTAAAATAAAATCTCTGTTCTTCAAAACAGAAAGAAAAACTTTGGTCTAATTTTTGGGACTTGGGACTAAACTTGGGAATAATTTTTAAATAAAAGAAGTTCAAATAAGTACAGGCTCTTATGGAAAAACTTTCATGTGCATATTTTTCTTTAAATTATTGAAGAAGTTATACAGTTAATGTACCTTTCTCTTTTATTCAATAAGCAGGAACTTCTCAAACAGATGATTTCATTCAGATGATATTAAAAGGTACACAACATATCTCACCAGGCATTCTGAGGAGTAATTTATAAAAAAAAATTGCTGCGAAATTCACAGCAAACAGACATACTGGCTCTCGGCCTAGGAGTTACTGTGTACAAATCATACTATTGTCAGCACTGGTTTTCTTGGGGCACGCGAGAAAAAATGTGGATTGTCAAACAGGGTTCAAATTATTTCTGAAAGGTTTATTTGGAAACACTAGCTTGACTAAATAAAACAATGGTATCTTATCATTACTGCAACCATTTTGATGTTGAACAAGAAGTTTCTGAAATATTGATGCAGCATTTATGTGGAAATTTCAATTAACCTATGTGGATTGCTTAAAAAGAAATACATCAACACATTGAATATACAAATTGAATAAAAAGTAAAAGTGCAAGAAAGAATAAATAGAATTAATAGTGGCATTTTCAATAATAAATTATTATTACAATTAAATTAATTCTTTTTCTTATTCAATCAAATTTTGCTTGTGGCCCATAGTTGGTATGAAACCTGTATATATTCCATTAATTTCAAGCAGAAATTATGAAAAAAGAGCTAATTTTGCACAATAGACTTTGTCTGTGGCAAAAATCTCCATCTTCAATTTTGTTTTGATTTTTTTAAAAATTTATTTATTTATATTTTGTTTGCATTTTTTGAAGGAAAACTAGCAATACCCTAAAATGGGACTGTCACCATAATTTTTTACTGTCTCTTATTACAGAAGGGGAGAAAATTTAAAATACAAGAGGGGCTTCATGTAAAGTACCCCTAAAAATAAAATATCAATTTCAAAATTCAGGGCCCGCCACATCAGCCAGAACAATTAGGGAATATCAATTTTGGAGAACATCGGCTGAACGCTTTAGGCGCAGGTGTTGACCATAGACGGTTTGCCATCAATCATTTTGTCGGTATCAAGAGCCAATAAAACATGAATTCTGACTACACCATGCTTTAGAGGATTTTGTTTCTACATTTACCAACTGGATTTATCCACTTTTTTGTTACCAGGGCCCGCCAATAAGAGTTTTTCTGGCACACGATTACATAACTTGCTTTTCTTCAGAAGTTCTTAAGGGTGAGAAAGTAAAAACTAATGGTTAATCCAAGCATAAGATCGAGGCATATCCACTCATCAGATACAGTGTTTAACGTAGGTTTTTAATGTAGGACATTAAATTTTCTGGGACAAACGTTTTAAACGTCTTTTTGTTATGTATGTATCATATGGCTATTGACCGTAGTTCCTTTATATTATGTATGTATCATATGGCTATTGACCGTAGTTCCTTTATATTCAACCCAGGCTTCCTTTGAGGCCCATATCTGGTGCCAGGTCTAAGGGACGTTTTTTTGAGCAGTTGTGCCCCATGGGTATTCCCTTAAGCACCTGGGTGTGATTCCCACTTTCTCCCAGATGTCAGTCTCTCTGGTGGAGAAAACTAGAGATCTCATTAGAAATGAGATATTGCTGGACATTTGCCAGAGCTCCTTTACACGCCACAGGCATGACATGGCCACAGCGGGAATTTCAGCCCTTTGAAAATCCATGAACCTGATCTGGGATCATATCCCCACATGGGAGTTCCGAGGCCAGTGAGCTAACCACTCACCAACTGAGGTACACAATGTCAAACACATAATCATCTCCTATATTATTTCAGTAGTATACCTTTCCTTTGCGGCTCTCACATGCAACCAATCTTTACGAATAAGGTATCTAAAGAAAGATAATTTCACGGAAACATGACAAATTTCACTTTTCTTTTAAAATGTGAAGGATTTGTTAAAAAAAAAAAAGCATCTAAATATTCATGTCAAATGCAACCTGCAATACATGCAAACGTTTTTGAATCTATATCATCAACAAATAACTCCTAAACAAAGCGTTCTAGAGCCTTAAAGTAAAATTTTGAGGCCAAAGGCCCCAAAGAAAAGTTTTTCACACCATAATCTACAAGATAAGACATTCTTGAACATTCAATTAAATTTTCGGTTTGGCGTTTCAATTCTACCAATGCCACCTAAATTTTTCAGCCCTTATTGCTGGTAGCCGTTTTTGTGACAACACAAGCGTGTTGTGTTGGCTTACATTTCTCAATTTAAATTTATGCTTTCTGTATACACAGTGGTTTGTGCAGTCTGACGAGGTTTATTTGCATACACATTAATTCATGATTTGCTCTCCAGTAACAACTACAAGTACTTAGATACCTCTGAAGATTGTTTCTTCAGCGTGTAGTGAAATCATTCAATTAACATTTTGTCGTGGTGTATGTGCTTTGCACCTAATTGAGGACATACCTCCTCAAGGTGTACAGAGAACAGTGAAGACTGTGTTTTACCTGTACCAGTATTTTTGTTATCATTCAATGAAATTTTCAAATCAACAGTTTCAGACACGTAGCTTTCTCAAAAGTAAAAAGCTAATATTTTTCATGATTATTACAAAAAGCTAAAAGCTTATTGTAAACACACAACACAAACTAGTGGTGCTTCCAACGCACATACTTTCTCGCTCTGCTTCTATACGGTCCTTATTGCTATTCCACTACTTCATAAACCAGCAAAAGTGTATTATACCAGCAAACCTTTTCCGTACCGAGACCCGACATCCGATACTCAAAGTCAACAGGCACTTATACCACTACGCCACACCAACACCGCCTGTGTCAAACAGAGCCATTAAAGAATAGAACCGACCTATAAAATGGTATATGCATGATAAAGAAACAATTGATACGATGGTACATATGCTTTACAAATCCAAGAAGAGAAGTAAAAATTTGTTAAAAGATAAAATTTGAACAAATATATACAGACATTTCCAGTACATTTATCGCAATAACATATTTTAGTCAAAACGTAATTGTATCGGTTTTATCATTAGGAGCCGGTAATTGTCAACATGCGAAAAACATGTCTCTCAAACATGACCAAGAAAGGCAGCGGTGAACCGCTTTACGAAGTATTCGTAACGCTAGAAAGGAATAATAATTTCGGAACGGTTAGGGATTGTAAGTTCATCGCATGCGTTCTGGTTATAATGTATTCCAATTTAATGTTAAAATACCCATAATTTTACTTAAATTGGTTCATACAGATATATACTAGACGATTGATTTGACATGTCATACGCTTCAGAAATCGAATAACAGTTGAAAAATTGTTTAAAAGATGCAGTTTGGGAAAATACAGACAAGTCCTGTCTATTTATCCGCATTGATTCTATTTGTGAGTAGAATTACTTCAAATGATTTTCAATAAAGTATCTACACTCTTCAATGTTTTTTTTCCGGCAACATCACATTCATCAAATTAAAATCCCCATCTGGTGATCGAACTCGGCATCTTCCTTATTAAAGATCTCAACCCGAAGGTGCTTTAACCAGCCGCGCCACGGGACTGACATACAGACCAACTACTTATATTTTAGTCAAAACGTAATTGTATCAGTTCTATCATTAGGAAGCCGGTGATTGTTAACATGTGAAAAACATGTCTTTCAAACACGACCAAGAAAGGCAGCGGTGAACGGCTTACTCCAAATAATTTATCCGCTGATCGGAATTTGAAAAATTACTGCGAGAAAGTATGTGCCATTCTATAGCACCACTAGTTTATATATTTACCGTCCCTTATTACACACGTGCAGAAAATTTAGCGGTTTTTCAGACATTTTTTTTTGTAAATTTGAATCGCAATTTATTAAACTTCTCGTTTTTCCAAAAAATGGCACATGACCTTATTTGAAGTGCTAATTTTGTACAACCGACTTTGTCTATCTTCAATTTTGCAATTTTTAAACAGTTTTTTGCAATTTTCGAAAAATTGGGCCTATCAACGAAAATGATACCTACATCATTCCCTTCAACTTTCCCCCAAAAAATTTGGAGCCATTTTCTTTTAACTTAGAAAATCTCAAAATGGGCTTCATGTCAAGTACGCTCAAATACTAAAATATCTGTTTCAAATTCAAGAGGCTTTGAGACGAGTAAATCGGGGAATATCAATTTTGAAGAAAATCGGCCGAACGGTTTAGGCGCTAGCGTTGACCACAGACGGACGGACGTTTTGCCGTCAATCGATTTTGCAGTATGAAGAAGCAACAAATCATGGATTTTGACTACACCACGAGATAAAGGATTTTTTCCCCTAAATTTAGCAACAGGTTTTATCTACTTTTTCGTTACCAGACTCCTGCTATAAGAGTTTTTCGGGGCGAAAATTCCCCGTTTTCCGGCACACGATTACATAACTTTCTCTTCTTACGAAGTATTCGTAAGGCGAGAAAAAAAAACAAACGTTTTAAACTAGCTCAGGTAAAATAGCTTGAAATAAATGAAAAAACAAAAATCAAAACACGCTAGCCTACAATACTATGTAAATTAATTTTAAAAAGCCACTAAATTTAAAATTATAGAAAGAATAGCAGAAGTCACTCGACAACTATCAACAATCGCAGTCCAAATGCACAATTACGGCGGTTGGCGGTATATGGAAGTATGTATATCAACGCCCAACTGCAAAACTCATATTGTAAATAATACACCGTTTGATATTTAACTCAATGTGTCAGTTCGTTAAGATATTCAATACGCAAACATTGTTTGAGCAACATTTCCATGTACCGAAGTAAAGTCTAAGCCAACTAAATTGTTTCTAATGGTAACAAATGATATTTAGTACTCAAAGGTGCGATTATTTTTTGACTCGGAATTGCTTTTTCTTGAGGCACATGAGAACGCAGAAAATAATCCAATACTTTTTAGTGTACAAATAGTTTTTCAATTTTTGCACACCAGCAGGCTGACACCCTGACTCTCCAAAATCCCCTCTATGCCTCATAACAAATCAAAGAAAGTTAAATAATATTGGAAATAGTACGGTGGTACTTGCTTGATCACACTACACTGTGCTTTCACACTACTTTACTTTGCTTTCTCAAGAGTAAAAACCTTTTCTAATATTTTTGTCACTAACAAGGAAAGCGAAAAGCTAATTCTCAAGGAAGATTGAATTATTTCTTCAAATGATATTATGAAAGTCTGAATTGTTCCAAGAACATCTCTTTACAATGCTGAATATATCTTTTATGAAAATTTGTTTCCAACATCAATTGCATCGTTATTTTTTTTTATATTCGGTAAGTACATTAGAAGTTACATCTTCTCTATATATAAAACAAAGTTGTGTTAGTTACACCACTCACAACTCAAGAACGACCGAACCAATTTTAATTATCTCTCTTTTGTTGGATTCCTCTCCATCCCAAATATAACATAATAACTAATAAAATATCAAAAAAATGGCACTACATGGCGCTAGAGAATAAAAACTAGATATTCATGCAAACGCAGCCCGTTCGAATCTACATCGTTAAATAACTCCTAAACGAAGCATTCTAGGGCCTTAAAAACTAAAATTTTGAGGTCATGGGCCTCAAAGAATTATTTCTCACACTGTATGCCGAAGGATGAGATCTTTTTGAATATTCTATTACATTTTTGCTGGTCCTGCACATCTCAAAATTACCTCACCTTCTCAAAGACGTGCAGAATCTAAGTAAATAAAACAAAGTCAGGTTTAAAAACCATTTATAACTCAAGAACGACAGGACCAATTTTAATTATCTCTGATTTGTTGGATTCATCTCCGCCCCGAATAGCAGAATAACTATTTTAACCTTTTAAGTGCTACGTTTCTTTAGGGGCAGCGCGTCCTCCGGCGTTGAGGCACCCGGCCCGCTTGGGTCGCCTGTGGCCTGCTTTCTTTTCGGCCGCGCGTGGCGCGTAGAGCATTAACCCATTAATGTCCAGCGTACCATATATGATATGCTAATTTCTGGTCAACTCAATTTTGCTTCTTTTGCAATACTATGTGAATTTTAGTTCTTCAGTAAACGTAGACATCCTAACCGAAATATACAAGCAAGATTTTTCATTCTTGAATGCCAGATGTTGGTTTAGCCGTGATCGCTAAGTCATTGTACATTCCTGGCCAGGGTGTACACATGACTTGGATCGGTTCGAATCTTCATCTAAAACCGTGCTTAGCTGCTATAAGCCTGTGGTTAAGTCGGGGGGAGAGGCCTATGTAAAACACACGGTGGTTGGTCCACGGTGGTTCTTCTTATAGGGAGAAAAAAAAAAAAACCACACAAACAAACAACAACAACTCAGTAATGCAACCACTTAATATCAAAATAGTTTGAGCCTGTTCCAAAGAGGGAGTAAAGCACTGAAGAGAGTATGCGTAAGCTCTAAGTGGAGAGGGGGGGGAGGGATACCCAAATGAAGGAAGTGCCAATCTTCTTCCTGCTCCAGCCTGAAATCTTGGATTTTACCGGGTAATATATAAAATTAATTGCTATTCAAGAGCAACTGAGTAAATGGTATATAACATGACCCCGTCCCCACTGCCAAAAGGAAAAGAAAAACCAACAACAACCACCAATTTTGTATGTAATCTAAAATTGACTTAGTTGTTCCATTTTCCCTTTGTGTATCAAATTAATTCTGTAGCAATGAGGCCATCATAACTGATCCAGACCCATAATTTTAATTATTATATGCACATTATTGAGTTGAGATAATGCGAAAAATATTTTCTGGGAAAACAAAAGAAGCTCCAAAGAAGTACTAAAATAATTTCTTCTGTCTTTTAATAATGTTTTAATTTGTCAACATCATTTCATTTATATATTGTCCAGATTGTAGAGCAGAATTTTGATAATGTGTTTTCTAATGCTACACAAGCTACAGCCATAAATAGGATTCTCAATTTCTAAGATTTTAAAAATTTCATTTTTATACAAATATTGTATATTATTAAAACATATTAATCTGTGCAACTACAATACCTTGACTTATTCTTGGAGAGTTGTAAACAACAATCTTTGCTTGTTTGAAAACATTTACAAAGGGGCAGCATATCAATGATTTTCTCACACAAATGTCTTGTTCAAATGGTCATAACTAAAGACCAGATTCCCGTGCAATTGCATATTTTGTTTGCTAACTTAAAATTGGATGAAACCTTGACAGAAATTTGAATCATGAAACCAATGTTATTTTAGAACTAGTTTTATTTTGCGTGTAATTGCTTGTTTCGGGGGTTACTGCATGATATTGCACATTTTAGGTAATGCTGCCAGAAAATTGTATATTTTGGGATTTTACTGGATGAATTTGCAAGATTCATAATTTACTACTTAAAACATAATTTATATATATTATCAACTTGTTTTAATGTACCTTTTTTAAATGCTTTATTTAAGAAAAAGTTTTAATGACATATCCCAGTAATGCATTCAGGTGGTGTGTGAAACCATTTAATATGTATTAATTCTGAAATTGCTCTATGAACTGATCATCTATACATTTCATGATGCCTATTGTCTAATTAAAATTTCTGACAGTGAGCTACTGCAGCACGGATATGCAGTGTTACCACAAACTAGGTCCGCGGCCCTTTGTTGCGGCCGTTCAGCTAACGCTATGTTCGGGGTCTACCTTCCTAATTGTATCATATATCCGTTGTGTCAATCTTTGCTGAACTTACCAACACAAGACTGCATGCGTGAGTCGCATCTGACCCTAAGTTTGTCCGTGAAGCTTGGTGGCAAGCACACTGCATATCAAATTCACTGAAATTCTAGGAACAAATTATGCCCTGAGAAATCAAGAGAGAATAAACACAGTTTTGACCACTTTAGCTGCGTGTACACAACCGCTAACGTGAGGCTCAGCACCCAGACAAACGTAATTGTAAAACAAAACTTTCCCTGTCTGAAACATAGATTGATAGAATATATAATAATTTCTCTGAAAATAATTTGGAAATATACAAAATTGTGCCAGACGGCTTAGCTCATTGGTCAGCGTGCTCGCTTTCCATGACGCGACCCCGGGTTTGATTTCCGGTCGGGCAAGTTTATAATGTGAGTTTTCCTTGCAATGTCACAGTATATGTTCCTGTGTGACTGTGAGAAACCTCACTTCTCAGGTTGAGAAGACCAGAATACAGCATAGGGATGTGTTTGTGTTAACCACATGTACCCCCTTAATCCATGGCCACGAGGCCATGAAGCTGCTGGAAGGCTGTGGCCCATACACAGGCTGTCGCAGCAAGTACAAACATAAAAGCAAATAATAATGAAAACAATTAAGAACATTTCTTCTGTAACTTTATTATTTTTGATTTCTGAAGGTTTATTTATCAATTTTTGTATTTACTTTCCTGTATTTTTATGCGACATTAATTTTTTGTGTGCATATTTAAAATGTAAAATATGGTTTGATTAAACAATATGTACAAAATTATAATAAAAACACTAAAATCATAATATTTCAATCAACCTAAATATCACATCCTAAATGTAAAATAAGTTGATATATGGATTAACTGGAGTTTTTAGGCTACATAACACAGTTTTTGCAAAGTTTTGATCTTTTTATTGCATGTTTTTGCACGTTTTGGTTTTATTACTGCAAGTTTTAGAGAGTTTTACTGCACGAAAATCCAGTCTTTAGTCAGTCAATTCAATTGTCTTTTGTTCATTTTAGTTTCTTTCGCTGGTTTTCACTTTTTTGTGAATGTAGTTTAAGAAAACTATTTAATCTTGTGAAAGGTTAATGCTGAGATTTCGACTGTAATGCCCATGCCCAGTGTTTGAGGTTTTAACTTCCATTCTTTGATGAACAAATATTACACCTAAAATATAAACAGGATTTTTCCCAAAATAAATATTTCCCAAATGATATATCTAATGTAACCTCTCGAATGGGAAAACTGAAATTGTAATTTTTGAGTGTATTTTACAGGAAAGCCATTCAATATTTCCTCAGAACTTACTGCAATTTTTCCCTTTAATTTTTTGCTTAAATAAAGCAAAATTCATCTTAAAAAACGGCTTATTTTCACTAAAACACCAAATTTTCGAAAACTGCAAAAGTTAAAAATTCCTTCTTGTTCCTTCTACATTTAGATTTTGAAGATGAACATTGATTTTGTAATGACCCATGCTGTTCAAGAATAAATCTTTAAAAAACATTATATAGCATTTTTTGATAATCTGATTTTTCATGTAATTTTATCTGGAAAAGAAGAAAAAAAGAGGAGGAGAAGAAGAAAACTGGCTGATGTCCTTAATCGAATTCCATAACTATGTTCCATGAAGTCACAGAAGTTATACAACTCAAGACACTAGAACACGAAGTCTATAAGACTTCGTGCACTAGAAATTCCTGGATGGGTGTCCACCTGGGTATCATAGTAAAGGTCGAAGTGATAAAGGCAGCAACATTACGAGACAAGACAATTTATTGGAGGATTACTCCCTTTACATGTAACTAGCATACCTGTGCGAGAACTCTTGCAAATTAAACCCCACACTCTTCTTTATCCTTCTATTCCATCCAAAGAAAGAAAGTTGTTAATGAAACATGTTTATTTGTTTTAAAAATGTATGAAAGTAACTTCCAATGTACTAACAAAATATGAAATAAAAATAATGCAATTGATGTTTAAAAGAAATTTTCAATAAAGATTTATTCAGTATTGTCGACAGATTTCTTGGAACAATTCACAACACTTCCTTAAAAACAATATTTGAAGAAATTAATCAGCATTCTTTGACAGTTGGCTTTTCGTGATAATCCCAAAATATTAAAAAAGCTTTTACTCTTGAAAAAGCTATGTGACTGAACATGCCGACTTGAAAATTTCATTGAATCACTGCTGGTATCGAAAATACTGGTACAGGTAAAACACAAACCAAACCTAACAAAGACAAGTCTTTGCTCTTCACATACACGCACATCCCTCCACAATTAGGTACACATCACTAGTAGACTACGGCAAAACATTAATGAATGTTTTCACTACACGCATAAGAAACAATCTTCATTAGTATCAAGCAACTATTAACCCTTCCACGTGGGAAGCCGTGTCCTGCTTTTATTTCAAGGTAACGTGTCAAGTACACAAAGGGCCTCTGCCTTATCACGCGGGATGACGTGTACAAACCTTTTGGGGCTATTCCTTTCACTTGGGTGCCATGCCCTACACGGTAAGTTTGTTTAGTTCTTTTTCTACTGGTGTTGCCCGCACTTTGTTAATACAGTCTTATATTCAGGTGCTAACCTGTAAAGACATTTTTTGTGTAATTTTGTTGTTTTTTAATAATAATTTTAATAAAATAGATGGACTATGTAACTGTGATTAGTACATATCACAAAAATGAATTCAAATCTGTTAAAATCTATTTTTGTGTAATTTTGTTGTTTTTTAATAATAATTTTAATAAAATAGATGGACTATGTAACTATGATTAGTACATATCACAAAAATGAATTCAAATCTGTTAAAACAAAATCTAAAAAAGATGTGCAGAAGTCAATAGGTGTTATAGATTGCAATAAGTCCATGGGAGGAGTAGACCTGAAAGATCAATATCTACAAACTTATTTAATGGGAGGGAAGAAGACAAAAATGGAACGTAAAAACGTTCAAGAGATTACTGAATGTGGCAGTGTTAATTCTTTAATTATTTGGAAAGCTAACAATCCAAATTCTAAAACTGATACACTTAAATTCCACATGGATCTGGTAGAGAAATTATTTCTGCCACATTCGACAGAGGAAGAACGGGCCTCTTGCATTAGAAAAAAACATAGAATGTCTTACAGGGAGACACTTCATAGAGAAAATTCCTCCTGTAGGCAATAAAGCAAGACCGCAGAAAAGGTGCGTTGTTTGCCAGAGCAAGGGAAAAAGACGTGAACTTGGTTACTGGTGTCCAGACTGTAAAGTGGGATTGTGAGTGGAGAATTGTTTTAAAGAATACCACACGAAAGAAAATTACCAAGTAGTTTTGCGCATTTGTATGCACCAATTTTGTAATAAGTTAGATTAGCAAATAATTGTAATAAATATAATTTTATGTTGTAGAAAAACTTATTTTAGTAGTTTCATTTACTGTTTTCATGAATACACCTATATCTTGTATTGTGTAGATATTGACTGCTTATTTTCTTTCGCTTTATAATTTTTGCCCAAAACAATATTTTATTTAGCCAAAGTTAATAGCTTGTGTCCAACTGAATGACGCATGCCGAATGCCCTGTTGTCTGCAGAAGTCTCCTGCGGCAGGGTGCGCCTAGCCGCTTGCCCGCCACCGCGGCCAGGTAGGCCGGGCCCTTTCTCTTGAATGATGCGGCACAGGTTCAACACCCCACGTGGAAGGGTTATTAGTACTTCTAGTTGTTGTGGCGAAAGTGAATCTTGAATGAATGATTATGCAAATAAACCTTGTCAGTCTACGTAAACCACGTTCTGTACAGAAAGCGTAAATATAAGATTGAGGAATCAAAGCCTTTGAAGTGTGACATCACAACGATGGCAACCTGTACCAAGATCTGAATACAGGTGGCATTGGTAGTATCGCCAGACAAACAAAAATGTAATAAATTGTCTAAAAGTATTTTGTCCTGTAGATCACGGTGTAGCAAAAGTTTCTTAGAGACCTTGACCTAAAAAATTTAAATTTTAAAGTCATAAAATGCTTCTTTTAGGAATTATTTAACTACATAGATTTTGACAATGTGGTCATTATTGTGGGCTGCATTTGAAATAAATATTTAGATGAGTTTTTTAAACAAATCCTTCATATTTTTATAGTCAACACGCAATTCATCACGTCTCCGTGAAATTCCCTTTCTTTATAAAGATTGGTTGCGTGTGAAAGTTGCAAAGGAAAGGTATTACTATTGAAATAATATAGGAGGTGATGCTATATGCTAATCCCAACATGCTCAATGCACAAAGATAGCGAAGTGTCATTGTGAAAATAGAACAACACTGAAAAAACACTCATTTTTTAAACTTTTACATAAAGGTCTCCAATTTTTTTCTTTACAAATTTTTGGCTCAAATACAGCAAAAACTCCTAACTTGACAAAGACCCTAATTTCAAAGAAACCTGTGTAACTTTGGAAATAGCAAAAGGGAAACTTTCTCTTGAATCTGTCCTTCACCAATATTGAAGTCATTTCTTTCTTATGCAATCTGTTTCTCAATATTA
The DNA here is from genome assembly GCA_031308135.1 of Acheta domesticus. Classification (NCBI taxonomy): domain Eukaryota; kingdom Metazoa; phylum Arthropoda; class Insecta; order Orthoptera; family Gryllidae; genus Acheta; species Acheta domesticus. Next base: position 69,251,242 of record JAHLJT010009355.1, read on the forward strand.
CACCTTTTAATCATTTTATATAAACATTTTTGAAAACATTGGTGATTTTGTGTAATTTTGAGTTACACTGTTCACATTTTTTTAATGACAGCAAAAGTGATAGGTTAGTAGGTGCAATATAAACACGTAATACCTACCCCGCTACCAATAATTCAAGTACATTTGGGCTATTGAAGTTTACTAACAGAAACAATTGGCAAACAATTTAAAAAGAACCTTTACCTTTCTCCGCCTTTCTTTCTCCAGTTCATCCACCCCTTCTTCAACATCCTCTGTATTCTGTTTGCTTTCTCATCACTTTCCAGATCAGACTCCTCCTCATTGTCTTCATCTCCACTAGCACCTTCAATATCATCTTCACCAGGCTCAGAGCTTTCATCACCAGATACTTCATCTGAAAGTGCAGAATATCAAATCATATACCTCTTGTATGCTAATACACAATGAAGATATTTTCCTTGAATCAATAAGAACAAAAAAAGAAAACAAATATTCCAACAAGAAAAAAGGAGCGAGAGAAAGAAATATCAATAAGGATGGAGTTTCAACTTAAATTGCTTTATTACAAATTTTTAGGGGGACAGATTCCTTCTGTTGACACAATCATTAACTTTACATACTCAAACTAAAACAAGTTCTAGCCAATAACGCAATTAAAAAGATTGAAGTGTTATGCTTACTGACATGGCATCATTTGCAACGTTTAACAATGAAATCTGCTTTGGCAAAAATTATTCTGCACAGACAAAAATTTATGCAATTTCTCATCTCTCAAATACAATTAAAATTAGTTCACAAAATAAAACCACTTTATTAAAAATAAAAAAGGAAATGAAAAAGGGTCACATTCCTTTCAAGTTTGTGGACAAAAAACATTATTTTCTGAAGAAAAATCAACACTTTTCACAGCAACATTACATGATTTTCTCTCAGTACACAGCAGTAAGAGTGGGGCAAGGAAGTTGAGAGGGGAGTAAAAAGAAGACCAAGAAGTCAAAGGAATAGAAATAGGAGAGAAAAAGGAAAGTATAGAAGCAAAAGACAGGCAAGGCATTGTTAGTTTTAAATGGGGCTAATTAGACCTGCCCACTTCTGAAGGGACACACATTGTTTCTGACTACCAAAATATGACTATTTCGTCGTTTCTGACTGCTGAAATACAAAAGTTTGGCTAACTTTGCTTGAAAATTTGGTTTTCAAAAAAGTACTTTGATACTATTAACCAATGAACCTTAGCACACAATTTTTGAAGCAAACCAAGACAAACTGTCATATTTTGGCGAAGTTTTCAGCAATTGGGACTAATTGTGTGTTGCTTCAGAAAAACAACAGGTCTAGCACACACTGTGCACCTCACCACAGTTAAAGGATTCTTGCTCTCACACATGAAACAGTGAACTTTGTGGTTTGCTAACAGAGCTAAATTTTAGATGAAATAAATTTCCAACAATTATGAGTTTTACACAGAATGTTCTATTTTAAGAATAAAGAAATTCTTAAAATGTTACATAACTAAGAGTAAAATTTAAGATACTGAAATGAACTAAAAAAAGAATCTCAGAAGCTCTTTCTGCAGTCTTTGATTAAGCAAGCTTCAATACCCAATTTGAACTAATTACTCACTGATATACTTATGACACAATGTATATGTACATCCACCTTAAAGGACATTTGTTCTTTTTTTCTTTATGCCAATGCATTTGGTAGGACGTGTCCTTGAAAACCTTGTAAATAACAGGTAAAGTCGGTAACTTCGCAAAGGCCTGCAATTTTTTTTAAATTGTGAACATTCTGTGAAAAGTATGTACTCAAACCAAGAATGTCTGGAGTTTAGATACTTCTCTCTTATAAATCTTTCCTAATAAATACAATGCATCTTCCGTCTTATAATGCGTCTCACTGTATTTACTTTTCATTTGCTTTGTGCGTGTTATGTAAACATTTTTTGTTATTCCTTGCATTGGCGGGATTAGTGTAAGGGACTGCGATAAATTTGTGTAATAGTATTTCATCAAATAAACTAGTGTCATTATTACAATTCTTCCAAAAATACAAAAAGTTGGGCGTGTATGCCTCAACAGCTGATCTGGCACAAGAACGACCACATGTCTGCTGTCCGAAGAAGTGGCAACATCGTTCTCCCCCACTCCTGGCTGTCAAGTAAGCAGAAGTATTATTTGCAGTATAGTTTACTGATTAAGAATGCAATTATGTAGTTTGTTTGTCATTCATAAGCAATTATTATAACTAAAAGTACTGTAATTATAAATTTGAATAACTAAAATTATAATACAACTGTTTCTATTGTTGTGAATATTATCAAAAAAAGCTACTAAGTATTATTTATTTATCAGTTTCATAGTTTTAGATAAAGATGTCATATTTGTCTCCAAATCTAACAGATGGCGTCACTTTAAATTCATAAATTTAATACGAAATATTTATAACAAATTTATTAAAAATTCATATTTATGTCTTTCCATATATAAATATTTCTAACAAAATATGAAAAATTTAACAATCATTTCTTTTTTATTGACCGAAAAAAAATCCAGGTATTTACATAAATTCCCTGACTTTTCCAGAAATTAATTTTTTCCTGACATTTCCAGGTTTTCCAGGTTCATAAGAAGCCTGTTACTACCACCTCCTTCCTGCTGGCCAATCATAAGATGTGATACATCAATCACAGAAGGTGCTGCCATGTGGACTTGGTGTGCTAAGACAATATAATTAATATTTGGTGTGTTCCGAAACATTTTTGGAGGTAATTTCATTTGTGGAACTGTCTTATTAAAAATTGTTAAAAAATTATAAGTTTTGTGCATTAGGATTTTCCGTATAAATTCCCTCATCACAATGTGACTCAGGAATTTATAGGAAATTTCCAATGCACTCGTGGAATTACCTGTCTATACTTTTACAAAAATGAAAGGGCAGTGATCCAAAGTCTCACCTAACTGCTCGGCAACTTTGGGGTCTTGAAGTGCAAGCTCTTCTGGTGGCATGTATTGATCCAGTTTGTGCTCTGATTGGAATGGAGACAGATGAGGAGGCAACACAGCCCCTATGAAGTACTTCTCCACAGGCAGCAGCTCACATGCATTAACTGAATCAAATACCCATTGAGGTTGCACGTAGTACCTAAACCACACAATGTCAAATTACAAATGATAATTAACACAGTTTAGGCATGATGATCTGTTCTGTCATTTCTGAATCATAATAACACATTATGGTAACATAAACTATTAAAGTATTTTTTGCTACTTCATAATTAGTGAAGAATGTCTTCAAGGAAGTCTTAAAATTGATATAGAACATCAATTTCTTAACTTCTGATATCTACAAGAATTTTCTGCATCCCCTTCATTACATCAAAGTTTGAGTTACTGGAACAAGATAGAAACCTGTTCCTCTTTTGTATGTTATTGTTGTAGTTAATAATATTATTTTTTAATTTCTTTACAGTTTAAAGATATACTGGCAAAAAAACATTTTCACATAGGATGTCTGCAAAAGCAATAAAAAATTAAAAACCAACCAATCTCAAATCCTAGCCCACAAAATTTGGTGCTATAAGAGCAACATTTGGTGGTCTAATTCAGTAATTTTAGTGGCTTGCAATTTGGTAATTGAAGAGTGTTTGAGGTTAGGGAATGGGTGATAGATGCGAGTTTGAGGGATTGGGAGATTTGCAAAATAAGAGCTACATCAGCTAGACTTCCATAAATTTATTTTGATTTGTAGCTCTTTCAATTTTGAATGGCGAGGATAATCTTTTGACAAGCGAGTGTATTTTTCAAAAGAAACCTACTTTATCCATGGTCAACTTTACATAATCCACTCCAGAGTTAAAAATGTGATCATTAATGGGTATATTTCTCACAGCAATTTAATGGAGAAAATTTATAACATAGATCAACTTAAATTTTTCAATTTTGATGATGTAGTATGTATATAATTTTGATGATTTTTTAGTGATGTATATAATTTTTACTGCCAAAACTATTGATAAGAAAAGCTTACTATGGACTCAAATTAATGCTCAAGAAGCAACCTTTCAATAAATGATCATGTAGAATTACATAATTATTACACTGTTTTGCATTAATTATGAAAATAGAAAGTAAAGCATGAAAGTAAAAACTCTGGCAAATATTAAAGACAATGAACCTGCTTAATAGGTCAAGGTGTACCTCTGCATACCACAGGAAACAAATCTCAATTTCAACTAGTGGTGCTACAGAATGGCACAGACTTTCCCGTATTAGTTTTCTATTTCCTTGGGTCTTTGTTAGCTATTGCCACATACTCTTTCTTGCCAGCTGCCATCTATCACTGCACAAACTACGTTTTTTTGTGATTTTCTTAATTTTATGGTTTCCTATTGGTAGAACGGAAATATTAATTGTAGAATATTAAAGAACACAAAACTCTAATCCTAAATGGCAATTTTCTTTAAAAAATTATGTGCCATTTTAAAGAAAATTGCGTTTTAGCGCTACAAAAAATGCGAAATTTGAAGCTCATTTTCACAGAAAATTTTTGAGTTTTCAAAATACTTTATTTGAAGCACTTACACTCACAAATATAATAATCAACTCAAAATAAACTTTACTTCATATTAAAGAGTGTAATTAGCAATGTTACAAACGTTTGAAGAAAAAATTTGCAGCCATATATGAGAAAATGGCATTTGTGAGTTTCTGAAAATGCGGAATTTTGAGCTACTTTTCACAAAAAACGGTTGCGTTTTTGAGAAACTTCACTTGACATTATTTAAAGCACATGCACTCATAAATATAATAATGTGAAAATATCGCCACTGATATAAATATTAACAACGTGAGAGACAAGTAAAAAAAATTACATTTTTCCGATTTTTGAAAAAACAAAAGAATAGAGCAATATGGGGATTTTGTCATCTCATTAAATACATTAGGCACTATCCCTACCAAAAGTTTAAAGAAAAAATTTGGAGCCATTTTTGAGAAAATCTTGTTTTTGTAATTTTTTAAAATTGCACAAACTACTAAAATTTTCAAAAAAATGCACATGACCTGAAAGAAAGAACTCACTATGGACAACAAATTATTTAAAAGAAAAATATCTATCTTCAATTTTGTAGTTCCAGAAAGACACCGAAAAATTTTTAAACTTTTGTAATTTTCGAAAATACAGTGTTATCTGTGAAAATCGGACCTATGCCACTGTAATAAGTGTAATTTACTCTACTCTTACAAGAAATTTAAAAAAAACATTTGGAGCTTGTTTTTGAAACAATTTTGAAAATGTCTGGGAGGCTTTGTGTAAAGTACCCCAAAATTTTACAGAATCTTTTTCAAAATCTCAATGCTTTGACTAGAACCAGATCAACCGGGGAATATCTTGGCAGAAATCGTACATAAGGTTTAGGTGCTAGCAGTGTTCATAGACCGATGGACAGACAGACGGACGTTTCCTTTCAATTGGTTTTTCCATATCAAGGACCCACAAAAGAGGGGTTCTGGCTACACCACGTTAGATGATTTTTTTTCTTAATTTAGCAACTGGTTTTATCCACTTTTTCGTTAACAGCGCTCTGCCCCCAAGCAACGAATATTTTTCTGGCGACAATTGGCCATTTTTTCGCACAGCATTACGTAACTTTCCCTATACTACTTATATCACTCTGTGTATATGTATACGGGAAGGTAAAAAGTTATAACATGCACCTACAAGTATTTGAATATATGAGGACTTTCGTGTTTCCCAGTCACTGGGTTTTGTAACGTGAATTTTGAGATTCGCATACAAATCATTCATCACTTCACTTGATATTCATAATTATTTCCAGCAGTATTCATTCTAGTACATATCTAGAAAGACAAGAAAATGTTTCCTGATACTTAAAGTTACTCAACTTTAATAATTTCATTAATTTTGTGCACATATTTACAATAAACTGAAGGCAATTGCACAGTGATTTAGAATTTTGAGGTGGAACTGTGATGATTAGATCAATATAATATAAAATTTTCTACCATAGAATCTTGCAGTATAGTCATAAAAAAAAAGGTTAAATGAGAACCAATTGTATCAGAGAAGAAAACAAGTGCAATGAGGAATTTTACCATCACTAATCAAACATGACCCTAAATATCAATAAATTGGGAGCTTCACATGAATAATTGTGACAAAATATTTGCATACAATGTAAGAGACTTATATTTATGACGTAACAGAGGATTTTCACTGTTTACACCAACTCCGATTAAAGTGTACTTCTGAGGACTAACATTTTTGGTTCACTTTACCACAGGTTCAATGTAACCAAGGATGTCAAAATTAAATAGAATTTCTCCACAAGGATTGATTTTATTTGTAGACATGCACCAAAATACATTAACAGTACAAACTGAAAATTTCAGTATCTTTATTTCTTCTTAAAAATGAATTATTTTTAATTGACTGCTTCATACATTTTTCATTAGGAATTTCTCTAAATCCTTCTCCAGAGTATGTGCTCTTTCCATATTCGATTCTGCATTGTCCACAGTTTCTATGTAACTCAAGTCTATTGAATTATCTATGTCATGCAGTCTTAACACACTTCAATGCCTCTTGCACGGGTGGAACACTGTTGCACTCTACGAAGACCCTTTTACTCGCCCAATAATATAGGAGATCCTGTCGGTAGCTGGACGACACAATCTAATGAAACTGATCACTTTTCCATGTGGTGCCAGGGGGTGTCACCAGGTTGTGGGACGGTGGCAGTTACATGCTTCCTGTTGCCTACATAGAACATAACATTCTCCCACTTTTTCATCCCCCCTCAAGTAACACCAAACTTGAAATTGAAGAAAGCCATTGTGCATCACCACTGTCCGCTGTACCCCATGCAGGACTCAGGCTTTGTTACTGCAATGAAACTGAATGGCGTATGTTCATCAGTAAGGCCTTCATTCCAGATCCGCTACCTCCACCTCAGAGGAAACTTCTTCAATTATGACCTTCGGCCGACAATATTTTTTCCAAAGTGCTTGGCAATGGAATTTGTGGCACAGAAGCGATATATTATTTTCCAGGAAGGAATTTATTTCCAGGACGTGTTATTTTCTACATTCACTATAGCCAAGATTTAGCTTCACTATAACAATCTTCCTATTCTTATTTGTAATGTAAGTGAAATTGGACCAATGACTATAGTTCCAGGACCAGTTCACTACCACTGAGTCGATTGTATGATTTTAATGCATTACAGCATGAGCATGTATAAAGTAAATCCAGAAAAGTTTGGAAGAGATTTTGTTTCAAAACCAGTCACACATCAACCTACAATAACATCAATACTGAGAACCACTAATGGTATTAGTCACCTTTCTTCCACACTCCAAAAAGTTTAAGAAGTCCTGATAAACCTTAAATTAAACTCGTCCCCTGGTCCTGATGATATGCATAATTTCCCTTTGGTAAAGAATGTGTCAAACAACACACACACTGCCCTCATGAAGAATAATTACTGAAAGAACAACAAAGCATAGTAATACTCTTATCTCAAAAATGACAATCATTTGATGAACTGTAGGCCTAATCTATACAATGCCAATGCACGGGAAATATAACTAGAGAAATCAATGAATTCCACGTCTCAAAAAAAATACTTCCCAATGACCTGCAAGGTCCCCTAAAAAATTGTATACAACCAACTTACTGGAAAGCCTATGAATCTGGACAATGATTGAAGACTTGGTGATGCCTACAGGTAGCATTTACATTGACTTTGAAAAGGCATTTGATTACATCGTGCAGCAGAGATTGCAATATAAACTCTAGGAATAATAAAATAAAATCTATGAATAAGAGGAAGCTATTATAAAAGTTCTTTGGCATAAAAGTATCATTAATAATAAAATCTCACCTTGAAATGTACTGCTTGTCAACCTTTGGTCTATCCACAATTTGATGAGTTATTGTTTCATCACTTTCATCAAAAGTAGCACCTATGAATGTTGATCTAGACCAAGACACTTGACCACCTAAACATCGAATGACAAACACTAATGGTTCCCTGGGGACTTCTCGATTAATGAAAATTTTTAAGCCTTTGAAGAGTCGCTTTTGTCTCTTCACCATCTCAGCTTTTTTCTTCAACTCCTCCAACTGCTCTTGATCTTCAATCTGCCAATCAAAACATAATTATGTATTGAGGATAATTTCATACTATAACTTAAGGTTTCAATTGAATAAACTTTATACATGTTTATTATTTCAGAAGCTATATTTGGATAAGACTGTTGAAATTGGACAAAAAACTTCACATATAAACATGTCAGAGTTTGAACCAAGTGGTATGACAAAACAGAATGCCAGCAGGGAAAAGAAGTGAGCTTACTAAGCAACTACAGTCCTCTTCAGTTAAAAATGGTCAGATCACTATTTACCAAATAAATAGAGGCTATGCACCATCAAATAAAATAAAACATACAAAATGTTATATAAAATTTAAATATTAATTAATATAACACACAGTTCACAAAATTCGCAAAATACTTTTGAGTTTAAGAAATATTCTAAGAACTTCACCAAATACAGAATAATACTAATGCAAGGTATAGACTTGCAAAAACTGCAGCTTCAATAGAATAGAATTTTTTATCTGAACAAAAAACAACAAAAAACAAAACTTTCCCCATATCAGAGGGACAAGAGAGAGGGAGGGAGGGAGAGGGTGGGAGAGAGAATCGCTGTAGCGGTACATACATTTTACTAACTTTTATCTCAGAGGCTTACTTGTATTAGCACATTGAATGTAGTTCCTTGAGAAAAAGGTAAGAAAATAGTGATAAAAAGATTATGCATATCTCACAAATGCAAAAAACAATGTTACGTATTATCGTAGATCATTCAGCAAACAACTTTATACATTCCAAGTACAAAACAATTACAACAAAATATAAAAACAAAAGAAACAAATTTCATATCATAGATCAAGAGAGCCGTCCCAAATGCAACACCCTATATACCTATAAATCTCTGTGATTATGTATGGTAACCTGTCACTACATAAATCGATATCTACTGGGATATTAAACCTTACAAGTCACATGCCATTATCAAGTTCAAAGCATTTTGACACCAGGTAGTCGTAAAATTATAGCAGGTTGCCATCCAATTTGCTGAGCTTGGGCCTCTTTTGACCAATGTCACTTCAGCTAAATACTACTCTTAGAAATGTGTAAGTATTCATATCACTTTGATGTACTGAGTATAAATGAAGGGACAGCTACTCTTTTGAACAGCCCTAATATCGCATAACTTACCATTGGAAATTCATCTATTCCTTCTTCCTCTTCTTCACCCACGGATCCCCCCACCCGTGCCAGATCTACATTCAAGGAAGCAATACGTTCCGAAGCATACACCTCTTCATCCACTATGTTTTTCTCTGAATCAATAGCTGGAAAGAAAAAAGCAAATAAAAAAAAATGTAATTGTTTCTTCATTCATACAATTTGAGGTTTAGCTTATAACACAGAAATTAATTTTTTATTTAAATGCTATTTACCTGAGTATCCAGGAAATGTGGGAGGATAAGTCATATTTAAAGAATGATACAATCTAAAATTCACAAATCCCAGCAAAACTTGGTAGAAGTCAACAAAATTCAACATAACTTGAAAATCTACGTCCAAATAATGACCTCTCTGAAAAGACCCATAAAATGAAAAACAGAACTTCAAAACCAAAATAATACAATTCATTATATCAATCAATCTCTTACATCAATCACAAATTGATGAGGAACAATCCATGTCACACTCTGTCCTTTTATTTCTGCTTGATAGTAATATCCTTTGATAGATATGAACACTTTCCGTAGTGCCTTCGCTGCAATGACATAGTGCATGAATTCAACTGTCAAACGCCTACTGAATGTAATGTATCTCTCAGGAACTTTTCCTGTCTTTGGAAATGCAGCAAACAAAAAGAGTAACGTCAAACAATCATCCAAATCTCTTAATGCATCGATAAATGTAGGGTATCTTTCTTTCACTATATGATCCAGTTTCATGAGTGGCATTTGATCTCTGAACCTCACTACATCATCCTTTTCTTTAAGAGACTTTGCTCTACACATTTTTTTGTATATAACCTACAAGAAACAATTGATGAGATATTTTCCATATACAGATTGATGACTCAAAAATAACACATATGTAATTATATTATATAAAATTTGATACATACCTTTAATTCACGCAACTTCCAAATATTTGGTTCATGTGACAGAAACTGTATGTCTTTTTTGTAATACAACGTTCTAATACTCGTGTCTCCCTTTTGGGCCTTCTTTCTGTTTTTGGGTTCTCTGGGATAAATTCCTTTCAAAATGCAGAGCCTTCTGAAATCTTTCAATGTAAGTTGAAGGTATTTTAATGCTCGATTTCTTGTGATATAACGAGCTCCTTCTCCGGACTCATACTGCAAAAAAGTTGATATACTTTATTATTACATTAATTAACGTTATTAATTGAATGTCCTTGATTACTTGAATTGTATTTCCCACTGACCTTCTTCTTCATCTTTCCCATCTTGACAAACGAATAGTGTACTAATTCACCCTAACAAATAAATTCCACACACTACTATCAGAGTATACACAAAACACTGATACACGAACACGTGCACTTTAACCGCGGTTATAACACATGGTTGGCGAAGCCAAGCATGAATTGCGCGGCGCCATATTGTGAAAAAGTAGCAATTGTTCGTCTCAGCGCTGCCAACATTATTTCATGGTATTTTTTTGTGATGCACCACTCCTTTGAGGATTTAGAAATCAGAACAAAAATAAATACGAGTGAAAATATTGTAATGTCTAAAAAGATCTGTGCATTTACATTAACGTCTTTTTCATTCCATGGAGATGACATGAACACGTATAGTTAAATAACCAAGAGACTCTATTGTATTTGCAACAACACATTTTTTATCTCAAGACTTGATCAGTTTTTCCCGCGGCAATTATAAACTAGTGGTGCTACAGTGGCACAGACTTTCCCGTATTCCTTTTCTATTTCCTTGGGTCTTAGATATTCGGAATTGCCATAAACTCTTTCTTGTCAGCTACTATCTATCACCGCCAAAAGTACATTTTTTTGTCATTTTCTTCATTTTTCGGTTTCCTACTGGAAGAACGGAAACATTAATTTTAGAATATTAAAGAACACAAAAACCTAGCCGTAAATGGCAATTTTCTTTTAAAAATTATGTGCTGTTTAAGAGAAAATGGTGTTTTAGCATTACTAAAAATGCGAAATTTGAAGCTCATTTTCACAGAAAATTTTTGAGTTTTCAAAATACTTTATTTTAAGTTATTTGAAGCACTTAAACTTACAAATATAATAATCTTTACAAATTGCGGATAATGTGCATATTAATGATGTGAGAGATCTTTCAAAAAAATTACATTTACATAATTTTTGAAAAAACAAAAAATAACTCAAAATAAACTTTACGTCAAATTAAAGAGTGTAATTATCACTAACTGTTACAAAAGTTTCAAGAAAAAATTTGCAGCCATTTATGAGAAAATGGCGTTTGAGCGTTTCTGAAAATGCGAAATTCTGAGCTACTTTTCACAGAAAACGGTAGTGTTTTCGACAAACTTTACTGGACATTATTTAAAGCATATATACTCGTAAATATAATAATGTGAAAAAATCGCCGATAATGTAAATATTAACGACGTGAGAGACAAGTAAAAAAATTTACATTTTTGTAATTTTTGAAAGAACCAACCGATAGACCAATATGGCTTTTATGTCATCTGATAGAGTAAATTTACCACTATCCCTACCAAAAGTTTAAAGAAAAAAATTGGAGCCATTTTTGAGAAAATCTTGTTTTTGTAATTTTTTTAAATTGCACATATTGCACGCAATATTGCACGAAAACTACTAAAATTTTGAGAAACATTTACATGACTTTATGAAAAAACGCAACATGCAGAACAAATTTTATTTGAAGAAAAAATCTCTATCTTCAATTTTGTAGCTGGAGAAAGACGCCGAAAACAATTCAAACTTTCACAATTTTCGAAAATTCAGAGTTATCCGTGAAAATCGAACCTTTGCCATGTTAATAAGTGTATTTTACTCTATTCATACAAGAAATTTGAAGAAAAAATTTGGAGCCGTTTTTGAGAAAATTTTGAAAATCCCCGGGGGGCTTCATATAAAGTACCCCCAAATTTTGAAGAATCTTTTTCAAAATCTCAAAGCTTCGACTAGAATTAGATCGACCAGGGACCATTTTGGACCCTGGTCGATCATTTCGACCATTTTGGAAGAAATCGTACGTATGGTTTAGGCGCTAGCAGTGTTCACAGACGGACGGACAGACGGACGTTTTCCTTTCAATTGAGTTTTCGGTATCAAGGACCTAGAAAACAGGGTTTCTGACTACACCACGTGTTAGGGGATTTTTTTCTTAATTTAGCAACTGGTTTTATCCACTTTTTCGCTTTCACGGCCCGGCAATTAATTTTTTTCCGCCGAAAATTGGCCATTTTTTCGCGCAGCATTACATAACTTTCCCTAAACTACGTATATCACTCCGTGTTTAAGTAGCGTTTATTGTCGACAGAACAACTTTTATAAATGGTGGTAGTTTTGCACTACATAATATTTATACATTGGTTGGTTGGAAAGTTCAGGATTGTTTTGACCTTTCTTGCGTTATTTATAGTAGTCTGAGGATTTTCCTCTCTTTTACTTCAACAACCTACATCTAATTAAACTTACTTCATAGGCGACTCTGTCACGTCCTTATTGCTTTTATCTTCGCGAAATTGTAGCTGAAATGGCCTAACTCGCACAGGTGTCACTGTCACGTCCTTGTTGTGCACTGATTACTATTTACACTATTTACATTTTATCTGAACAATCACTTCACTATCTTCTTTGACAGGGTGTAGGGGCATCGAGGGGCTCCGGGTGGTGGCGCGGGAGTCTTCAGGTGAGGATTGGCCTCCGCCAGATGATCGGGCATCGGCCGAGGCGGCCCCCGCCGGGTACCGCTTTATTTATTTACACACACGGCGGTACTCGGCAGGGACCAGGTCTACTTGGGCGGTGTGCTTGTAATAGCAGGCGGCACTACCATTGATCGCTTCGGCGATAATGCGCTCTCTTGTGTGTTTGATCGCGCTGGTCTTTAGTAATTTATTTAGTACCGCCATGCTATTTGGGCACCACTCACCCAGGGCTCCTACCACAAGTGGTAGGAACTCGACCTCCCTGAAGTTTCTGGCTAATAGAACGGGGCGCACTTCTTCTTGATATTTGGCGGCCTTTTCTGCATACTTCTCTTCAAGCTTCCCAATGGTCGCTGTCTTCACGGCGGCATCGATACAGACAGCTTGATGGCCCCGCACCATTATCAGGTCTGGGCGTCGCCGGCCTCCTACAGCCTGGTCTTCATACAGCACAGACCATCCGTTCGCTACGGCCGCGTTTTTAAGGTGCATTAGCACGCGGTTGTGCCGCAGCTGCAGGATGGCACTGTGTGTCAGGCATTCGGAAATGACATGTCCGATCGTCTCTGCAGCAGGTATTTCTGGATTGTTTTTCTGCTTGCAGCCGCGACGGCATATTCTGTTTACTTTCTCATTCTGAGGTTGGAAATTTAACTTCTTTGAGCTGTTGAAGCGCGCGGCGTGTATGAATTTGTATACGGGCGGCCTCATATTTTCGCCCGAGCGGAGGTAATAAGTGGACTCACGACCTACGCCCATGGTTGCCGAGGCATAGATGCCCTGCAGCTCCTGCTCCCGCCACCTTTTTGCATGTGCTTTATGGATCAACGAACGTATTAGTTTAACTAATAGATGGCGCGACTTTAGATTGACCCGGGCGGGGGCGTCTTCTTCTTCTTCCTCACCGTTGGTATCAATGACAGTTGCGAGAAATTGTTCTAACTCCTCTGTACTTCCACTACGTATTACTTCCGCTGGGGCTGCCGTCAAGTTGGGGAGGGGGATGACTCCATCCTCATCCGTCTCGGGCTGAATTGGGTCATGAGCGGGCAGGGCCGTGGTGCCTACCATGCCGGTTGGGTCAGTGTTCTCCGCTGTGGGCACGGCCACCTCAGCGTTCGCGCTCCGGTCCGGGGCGGTGCCATCAGCTGCTTGCGACAGACGCTCCTGCTCCGGGGCGTCTGCGTCTCGGGTCGGGCCGCTGCAGCCGTTTGCGTCAGGTAGGTCCACCGTGCACGTTCTCTCCAGGGCGTCGCCGCAGGTAGCATCGGGAGGGTCACCGACGCACGTCTGCTCCGGGGCGGTGCTGCCGGCTGCAAAAGGCAGTATTGGAGGCTCCCCGTTCATAGCAGGGTCCAGGGCGTCAGGGGGAGACGGGTCAATGGAAGGGCCCGTGAGGAAGTCCCACGGAATCCGGATGTCGGCGAACCATTCCTCTTGTTCTGCGCCGTCGATTTGTAGCTCTCCGTCGTCGTCGTCCTCCTCCTCATCCGCCCCCGCATTCAGCGCGTCACCGCGCCGCTTCGCAGTGGCGCGGCGCGACTGTTTGCGGATGGTGAATTCTCGCGGCAGCTCGATGTATGGGAGACCTCCGTCCTCCTCAGTCCTGGGTGGGCGCCATAATAGCCCAAGCCGTCGCGAGGCTTGGCGGGCTCGGGTGAAGGTCGATCTACCAGGCGCACTACGGTCGTTCGGAGCCCCCGAGAGGTACGTATATATATCAGCGTCTTCGGCACCCACATGCTGACAGTATGCGGCTTCCATCTGAAGGTCTGTCATCGCTGACGTTCGTACCATCGGGTCGGGGCTGGTTAGCAACTTAAATGCGCTGTCAACTGACCACACGTCCGCTTCAGTGGACGCCTCTAATAGTCCGATTCCACCGTCCTCCCTGCCGGCATACAGGAAGGCGGTGGAGGAGCCATGGCTGAGGGACAAGAACTGCCTAGCCCTACTTCGGACAGTCTTGTCGTATTGTCGGAGCATTGAAATTGTATAGCGGCCTAGCCTGAGGGGAAAGACGGTGGCTGGCTGTACAAACTGTACCAGCGCGTCGACTTTTTGATGGTCCCGGAGCTGAGATGATGCTATATTATCTAATAATCGGACCTGCTCGTTCAACCCCTCCCAGGACTCTACTAGATTGAATCCTACTGGCTTTCCAAGGTATTTAACGGCTTCCCCCTCAGTCATGCGGGGTATGGGGGTGTCTTCAAGTTTTAATGTAGCTTCAAGTTCACGCCTCCTTTTTATGCACAGTGTGCGACATTTTTGAGGCTTTAGTCTGAGTCCTAATGTCTTAAGTGTGTAATTAGTGAGATCTAGTCTTATTTGGAGATCCTCCGGGGATCTGGCCATGACAGCCAGGTCGTCCGCATAAGCTAGAACTGGGGGGGCAGTGTCAACTGCTTGTTTCTTCTAGTTTTTGTAGTACGGGATCTATAACGAGGTTAAAAGAAGCCCACTTAGTGGGCACCCTTGTCTGATGCCGCACCTAATCGGTATAGGGTCTGATAGTCCCTCTGGTGTCATTATTCGGGTGGTGGTGCCATCATATAGTTCAGTTACTATTTCCGTGAAGGCACCACCGACCCCTACTGCCTCCAGAGCGGCTCCAATTGCCGCATGCGGGACAGAGCCGAAGGCGTTTGCAATGTCTAAGAGTGCCAGGCTTAGGCTGGTCCGTCCAGTTGTGGCGCGTAGGAGCTCCCTGCTGAGCATGTAGTTCTGCTCCAGCACACCATCAAAGGGGCGGAAGCCTTTTTGTGCCTTCGCAAGGGCATTGTTTGTCTCTATCCATCGCGTGAGACGGGCAGCCCACATTCCGGTATAAAGTTTGTAGATTGTTGCCGTGAGAGCAATGGGGCGCCAGTTAGAGGGATCGTTTTCATTTCCGCCTTTGTGGATTAGGATCGTGCGTGATTGTTTCCATTCATTGGGTACTTTGCCTGACTTCTAATTACATTGAGCAGTGGGGTAAGTAACTTGGCATCTGGATCTATCTGTTTGAGATGCCCGTAGGAAATTCGGTCCCCCCCTGGGGCGGTATTGGCACTGAGGGCAAGTCTCTTAGCCACTTCTTCTTGGGTAAACTCGGTAGTGGTTAATTCATCCCGCTCAGTGACTATTTGGAATGTATTACTGTATTCTCCTTCATGTAGTTGACTATGTATAGCCGTGAAAAATTCAGTCAGCTTGGTTCGGCTGATGGGACATCTATTATTATTGTTTTTGTTGATTACCCGCATCGCCTTTCGGCACTGCGTTTTATATGTGCGGTCTAATTCCTTTTGTATGCGGGTCGCTTGCTCTTCAGGGCTGCACGAAGGCGGGACGTAGTCATCAGAATGTTTTATTTTGAGACCTTTCCTAATTTCCCTTACGTATGCACTGTAAACGTCCTCAATTTCTTGTTGCGTTGCGCCATGTGAGTTGCGCAGTAACTCCCATGCCTTATCTACTGCTACTCGCAGCTCTGGAGTGACTAGTGGTGGGCGGTTTCTTCTCCTGTTTGGTCTTCGGTTGGGGGCTGTCGTTACTCGGTTTTCTGTGAGAAGGGGAGGGAGAGGAGGTGTTTCGTCAGCGGTCTCGTGCCTGTTAGTGCGGGGGCAGTTGACGGACTCACTCGTGCAGCCTCTGTTGGCGCCGCGGTGCTGCTGACGCTGTGGTTGCGGCGGTGGTGCTTGCGGCTGTTCATGAAGGTGGGGGGAGGGGGAGAAGTCTGGTGATTGACGGGATGGGGTGGGTAGGCGGGGTTGCGGGAGTGGGAGGCTCCGGCTTGGTGCTCCCCTATGCTGTGATATTTCGGGTGGAGGGGCAATGTTTAGGGAGAGGAGGGGTGGTGGGTAGTTGCTGCTGGCCTCACGCGGTGCGTTACTAGGCTGGTTGCCACCTGCTTGGGGTCTGGGCGGAGCATGTTCACTGCGGCGGTCTGCTATTGGCGCGCCATCTCTTCTGGATGCAGGCGCACGTTGTTGGTCCCGGTCGTACTCTTCTTCAGTTCCTGATGCCGCAGTCCTCACTGCGCGTTGCCTTCGTTCACGTCGCATTCGGTTCTTCTTTTATGTTTCTTGTTGCCTTGGCTACCAGTTAGGCGGTTTGTTGTCACCAAAGAGGGTAGCATTTGTTCGGCCCGGTCAGGGGAGGGGCGTCTTTCTTGTGTTTGTTCTTCTTGCCTGTAGAAGGGGTGTGGACTGGGAAGGGGTGTTTTCTCCGCAGTCGTGCCCTCTTGCGTGGGCGTCCGAATCGTTTATTGTGATAAGGTGTCCTGTAGCTGGCTCTGCAGCAACGTCACCAGGGAGAGGAAGGAAAAGGTCCGCGGCCGCAAGGAGACGTCTTCTCTGTGATACAAAGGTGTCGGGTCTATGCCTCTGCGGGTCCTCCATTGGACGTCGCTGCTTGCGAGGTAGATGGAGGCGCCTGTGGAGGCTAACGTGTTTGATATTTGGGAAGTATTTTCCGCATCCCACTGCTCCGCATTTTGCGGGGAGTGCATAAGCTGGAAGTTGTGGGGCTTGTGCATGTGCAGCCTCGCTACATTGTAAGCGATGGCCGTCCCATTTTTCTCCTTCCTGCGTGAATGACGCACAACCAATGCAGAAGAAGCGGACTCTTCTTATGCCATGCTTTGTACGCATGTGATAAATGATGTGCGACTTTCGGGATTGCAAGTGCACAGCGCTAGTGACTACTAGGTCACATATGGGGCAAATTACCGAAGACTGTAGTGGCATTGGTATCCCCACCACCTGTCCTCCTTGATATAAGTGCGGCTGAATAAGTTTACCGTCTATAGCCACATTCTCTCTAGCCGTCCTTGGGTTAAATATAGGCCCCTTGATGTGTGTTTGCGCTGGCTGTAGGAATTTACATGTATTTACATGGTGCACGGCGTGTGCCCAAGCTCCGCAGCCGAGACATTTAAATTTCTGTGGTAGGTGCCCATGTGTTGTTCGCACATGTCTACTTAGTTGTGCAGTTCGTTCCTGTGCCTTTGTGTCTCTCGATATTGGCTCGTAATGTTCTGGGCATATCGGACATCTGATTGCTTTTGGAATTGGCAGACTGATAACTATCGTTTTCCTTTTTATGTAGGGTTGTACCAGGTAAAGCTCTGTTTTAGCGTTTAGCTGTACTGGGGCGTTGGTTTCGTCTTCACTTTGGCTGTTTGTGGGATTAGTATCTGTGGGGGTGGAATGCGCCCTATTACCGCTGCTTGCTGCTTCAGTTTCTATTCGCGGCACCGGTATGGGGCTAAAAGTCCCGGACGGCCTCAGTGGTGAGGGGGGGGGGCAGAGGGCGTGCTTCGGTTTTGCAGGGGTGAGGATGCGCTGTTGACCCCTATCTGCGTGTGGTCGGTGTTGGCATGCAGGGACTGAGTAGAAAGAGTCTGCTGCCTAGCGAATGGATTTCTACTGAAGTTTTCTGCATACGCGTCCCGCTGGTTAAGCTCCTCTTCCGTCCAAGCCATGACTCGTATTGGGTTGTTGTTTGTTGTGGCTGGGGGGGTGGGGGATCAGGGGGGTGCTTCGCTCCTGTGTGGCCCTGGGTTGGGCTTCTTCTATTTCCATGATCGTTGACATATCTGTTTGATTGTTGGGGCAGTCAAGTTCGATGGGTTCGTTCAAGTGCCGATGGCGTGGGCTCAAAGGAGCTAAATGTGGCCATTCAGGTGTTTCAACTTGTATTTCTGGGGCTGTATTCTGAGTGTTGCGGAGGCGATGGCGTTGTAGTGTAACATCAGATACACTCGATGATGAGTTGGCTCGAGAGAGGGCCTTTACCTTCCTAGCCGGCTGAATCCGCCTTTTAAGGCGCTGTGCTAAGGGCATCGTGTCAGGGCTATTGCTGCCACTCCTTCTTGCGTTGTATACATGCAACGTTTCATTTATTTGCTCCGGGGATAACTGATTGAGATGGTCGAGCAGCTCCATTGATATCGCCGGGGGAGGGGAGAAGGCGATTTCATCTTGCATCCGGGAGTTTGATTGAGTGTCGTCTTCCATTATACACTGATCACTTAACAGTTTAATAAAGTTTTTATTCAGTCTTATTACAATATACTATAGAAGATGGGGGCCGACGCGGAATTGGGCGGCTGTTTCAGGCTCAGCGGGCGGCAGAAGCGGACGCGGGGCACCGATCAGCAAGGCGGGGGCAGCCCAGGGGAGGGTGCTGTCCATCAGTCAGTCGCGCGCGTGCTCGTGTTTCAATGTGCAGACTTTCTTTGTTTTGTATGACCAAAGGGGGTTGCTCGCACTCTATGCGTCACTTTATGTATTAGAGTGGGTATTAGTTATGGCGAGGTTTCAGATATTCGCAGGCAGATGGTGCTAGTATCGCATACCTCTATATTGTCTAGTAGGTCACAGTGCGTTCCAAGGTGGCGCTGTGCGCACCTCTTGCTCAAACTTACACTTATATTGGCATTAAAGCGAATCTATGACTATCTCATCCTATCTCGCTCTCAATCGAAGGGGATAAGCGAAGGGTTACAGAACCCTGGGTGCTTCAAAAATGGCCTCCGGATCCATCGTGACTCGAACTAGTCACCTTGTGTTCACGAGCCCTATGCTTTAACCGCTTGCGCTACGGAGGCAGTTGCTAATTGCACCTTAGATAGTGGTTTATACGAGCACGATGGAGGGGTGGCCATGTAATGGGCGCTTTTTCTAGTTGGCAAGTTTTCATATATTCCTGCGGGAGCAGGAAGTTGGCAAGTTTCCCAATCACTATGTATATATATATATGCTTTGTCTGGGGGGGGGCGGCTAGCCTCAGCTCCGTTGCGGCGGCCTGGCAGCGGCTTACATGTCGCTACGGTAGGAATTCTGCACATTTCCACACGAAAACACACGCAAATATGATTCAGCAACCGGGGACACGAACATACACACGTCCCGCCCCGCTGAGCGGCGCAACCGCTTTTACTTACATTCGGAAGCCCACATTTCGTTCGCATCCGCCATTACCATCACCGCCGTCGGACCCACGCCGGCCACCTGTGAAGTTTATCTTCTCATATTTTCAATATTTACGTCACAGAGTAAATATGACTCATAGGCAGTGTCGATGGTCACAGTAGAATCACAATTAAACACTTTTTAACGCGGTCCAATCACTTTAATCACAAAATATAAGCACTTTTTCAGGAGCGACTCCTATACACGTCCGCTTCCATACAACGTATACGGGAAAGTACGTATACGGGACGTATACGTACGTATACGTACGTATACGTACGTCCAAACGTACGTATACGGGAAAGTAAAAATAGCGGTCTCACAAACAGAGGCGTATCTAGGTATTCAGGGCGCCCATGGCAAGCACAGAATCTGCGCCCCTATCAGGATACTTCAAATTAGGGGTGTTATTTGCTTTAGCGTATATATTCTAAATAGCGCCCCCCTGTGTGAGGCGCCCATGGCACGTGCCATGTCTGCCATACCGTAGATACGCCACTGCTCACAAATGACTCGCGCAACTTTTCTTGAACGATGGATTGAAGAAATGCGGGTGGAGGTATTAGTTACGAAACCGGCCACTAGATTTTATGAAGCACTGACAATCTCTGGAGAATCAGTCATGTCTTCGAAACTTTCTCAGAAGTTCGAGGTATCTCCTATGATGGATCTTTACCTGCCTCGGTTATATCTTTGGATTTTTTGGTGAAAATCACGGTTGTCCGTGATTTTCACAGACAGAAGTTCTCATCTTCAACAGAAAATAATTTATTATTTTAATACACTAAAGATGTATTTGGAATGTTGTCATCAGTACTGGCTGCGAGCTTTTGCCGTCAACTGTTCATTGTGTTAGTGAGGGGGAAGCAAGGTCATCGTTCAAGAAAAGTTGCTCGATTATACTTGGACTAGCGTACCCGTGCGTGAATTCTCGCATATTAAACCCCACCCTTTCCCTTTACATTTGTATATCCTCTCCATTAAGAAGGAAAGTTTTTAATGAAACATGTATATTTGTTTCAAAAATGTATGTATAAGTACATTAGAAGTACATTAGTCTATAAGTACATTAGAAGTGTAACTTCTAATGTACTTGTCGAGTATCAAACAAAAATAACAATGGAATTGACGTTGGAAGCAAATTTTCAATAAAGGTTAATGCAGCATTATAGAGAGATGTTCTTGGAATAATTCATACTTTTTAAAAAATAACATTTGAAGAAATTATTCAATCTCACTTGAGAGTTAGCTTTTGCCTTTCCTTGATAGTCACAGAAATAATAGAAAAGGTTTTTACTCTTGAGAAAGAGTAAAGTAGTGCGAAAATACCGCATTGAGAAAGTACACCCTACTCTTTGCAATATTATTTAACTTTTTTTGATTTGTTACGAGGAACAGAGGGGGTTTTGGCAGAGGCGGGATTTCGGATCTTTCATTGGGGGGGGGGCAAATTTGGGCGCTATTATGAACACGAAAAATTCGTTTATATGAATGGTTATAATTAATTGTGCTGTAACAATGTAATTATACATACACTGTTTTCAATTATTATTGAATGTTATTATTTAATTGATTATTATTGAATGTTATTATTATTTAATTGATTATTATTGAATGTTATTAATTAGATTAGTTGAACACAGAAGTGACAATCCTCATTGTTATTCGGTCCGAACTGTAAATTCAACAATGTATTTTTCTCAGTGAATCATATATTGAAATATTGAAAATTTGTATTGTTTATTATGATCAAAAATGTTTACTCATAACTGTAGGATACATATTTTGAAATCTACATTAATAAATTATTTTAATTAAAATACAATCTTCTGTGCAAGGTGATAATATGAACCTCCACATTTATTTCGACTTGTGTGTACATGTACATTAAATTTTGTCTTATAAAGTTTATTGAAAACTCAACAGTTTTCTGTAAAAATGAACTCAAATTTCTGTACTTTCAGAAACACTCAAACACCGTTTTCTCAAAAACGGCTCCAAATTTTTTCTTCAAACTTTTTGTATGGATAATGCTAATTGCAGTGTTTAAGATGGCATAAAATTCATTTTGCTGTATTATTTTGTTTCTTCAAAAATTACACAAATGTAATTTTGTTGAAATTTTCTCTCATGTCCTTTAATATGCACATTATCGGCGATTTGTGTACATTGCATTTGTGAGTGGCAGATTCACACGACATCCAATAAAGCTTTCAAAATCGAAATAGTTTTCTGTAAAAAAAGAGCTTTTCGCATTAACACATTTGTGAGTGGCAGTGCTTGAAACGACTTCCAGTAATGTGTTTCGACATCTCAATGGTTTTCTGTGAAAACAGCTTCAAATTTTGCTATTACAGAAACGCTGAAACGGCATTTTCGTAAAAACGGCACCTAATTTTTCAACGAAAATTTCCGTTTAGGACGAAGTTTTACTCTTCAATAATATTCTTAAAGTAGTTTTCGGTTCTGCCATTAGGAAACCGAAAAATTGAGCAAAGGTGAAAAAATGTTCGGGCGGCGACAGATGGTTGTAGGCATAAGGATGGGGCACGACCGAAAAGTCAGCCCCGACCAAAGAAATTAGGATATTAGCTACTACGAGAAAATCTGTGCCATTCTGTAGCTCCACTAGTGTTGAATTCAAACAAAGACGGATGATCCAGAAACAGTTTTCTTTTATTTCAACAATGTAGAAATGTTGAAAAAATCTTGAGTCCGTAATCTTGCCTAAGTGCCGTGTATCCAGAGAGAGAGCCGAAGTCGTTGCCAGGTCGCCAATTGCCAGAAGGAGTTCCAAAGATGCCGGGTCGCCAAATATCCGCCAGAGAAGTCCGTAGTTGCAGCCCAAGTCGTCGTCACCAGTATACTCCGTTGTCAATACACACCCTCTGCCTCGCGAGTAGGTATTTGTGCAGTTTCGTGAAACGCACGTAAAGTGCAATGCGCGTTCACTCCACCGCGGTGCAGCCATCCCTACCCTTACGGGCATCTATGGCCAATCCTGCAACATGAAAGAGAAAAACAGATCAGAAGATATTAGCCAACTGGCGCGCGCATTGCGTGTGCAATAATTAGAAAACAATGTTTATGTTACAAGTCTCATTTCGCTGTTTCAGATTTCTCTTACTCAAGGAATTGTTTCGGTCGCTTATACTTCGCCCGCGGAGCGGGTTCGTATGAAGCGACCTCGGAAATGAGAGTATTTTGAGAACAATTTACCGAGTGTATTTAATAAACTAATAGGTCTATACGACTCGGGCAGTTTTGGATTTTTTCCCTGCTTGTGGAAAGTTAGAACATGTGCATGTTTCCACTGACTCGGAAAGTGCTGAAACATAAAGATTGAATTAAACAGTGCGACTAAAAACACTATGGCTTGTTGCGGCAGCTTCTTCAGGACGTCGTTCGTGATGCCGTCCGGGCCGGGAGCTTTTCTAGCTTTCAGCTCTGCAATAGCTGCTTTAATTTCTGTTTCATCTGTGAAACTCGGCTCATCGGCGGGCGCGTGCAGTGCCGCCATCACCGTTTGATGCACTTCTACAACATGCGGTATTGGCGGCGCCTCCTCGACCGGCTGAAACTGAGATTCTAAAACATTAGCGAGGAGCTCCGCTTTCGCCTCGTTCGACTCAGCGAATTCTCCAGGGCTGATTTGCAGCGGTGGCACTGTGATAGGCTTCCTGGAAAGCATGCGCGTGATTTTCCATAATGAATTATCTTCCGGTTTGAGACCTGAAAGAAATTTTTCCCACTTCTGATTGCGAAACTCTGCTAGTTCGATTTCAACTTTCCGCTTCAATCGATTTAGCTCTCGCTTATCAGCGGGGTGTCGCGTGCTCTGCCACACTCTGCGCGCTCTGTTTTTCCTGCAAATTAAATTTTCCAAATAAGGGGTTAGTGGCTGCTCCTTGTTAGAGGAACGTTGCTTCTCAGCTGCTGCGTTGAGGCTGTCAGTCACGGCTTCGGCGAATTTTGCTGCTCCAGTTTCAATCTGCTGCGGATCTGAAAGAGCGGACGCGTCAGGAATGCGCTGCTGCAGCTCCGTCTGAAAGAGATTCCAGTTAGTGCGCCGCTTCTGCGTCGTAGGTGCAGTAGACAGTGTCGCGCCGCCGCGTCTCATCTCTGCGATTACTGGGAAGTGATCAGAGGATAATTCATAGGTAGTGGTTAAGATAGGTGGATAGTGAATCTTATGGCAAAGAGCGATATCTAAAACATCAGGCTTGCCATTCGTCCTATGAGGATAGAAGATAGGTGTGGTAGGAGCAAAAATCTCGCAGCCGTTTGCATCAGCAACTGCTTTCAGCTTACGGCCGCGCGGGCAAGTGATGCGGGAACTCCAGGCCATGTGCTTGGCGTTATAATCGCCTGCCACGAGTGTTGGAGTGGTGTTTGCCGCAACTAGTTTTGCAATATCTGCAGCTAGTTGGGCGCACGCTTCCGCGGAGCGGTCGGGACGAGCGTAAAGAGAGACGAGCCGCAGCGGCCCGCGTTCCGTCTGTACGACGACAGCAGTGGCCTCGGCGTGCTGCAGCTGCGGGAGAGCTGTAACATAATGATTTATGCTGCGTCTGATTAAAATTGCAGTTCCGCCTCCTATTTGAGAGGCCGTCATATTTGCTGCTTGTGCCGCTCTGTCGTTCCGGTAGCAGATATATCCTGGAATGGAAAGAGAAAGATGCGGGCTTAGCCATGTTTCACCCAGCATCATGACAGAAATGTTATGCCGAGCGAGAAAGCTGTGAAGTTCTGACTGCTTCGCTCGCGAGCTAATGCCGTTGCAGTTCCAAAATGCGACGGTGCAGCTATTCCTGTAAAAAGAAGGAAAAACAGCCATTATTTAGGGTGCGGGGGAGGTTTGGGACATGGATGAGGAAGAGCGTGCCTCATCCGTCGCGCCGGCCGCAGCGGCCGCCGTCACCTCATGCGAGTGCACAAGGAGTTGTGCCACTACAACTTTGAGGATCACTGCAGGCCACTCAGCCGGATCGCGGCCGGACACGGCGCGCATAAGTGCCTGCGTCACGCGCACCAAGTCGAGCCCGTTGCGGGCGAGCTCGTCAAAGGTGCGGCTAAGCACGCGCTCCTGGCGAAGCACTTGTGTCCTTCTAGGTGGCGGCCTGCTCCCTTGCAGGAGCTCTTCCATCGGAGTTTGGAAAGTTTTAGGGGTTTATTAGTAGTTCTGTGGCCGCCCTATGGTTGTCCCATGTCTGGGCGGCGCACGTGGGTTCTTGCAGTCACTTTTGGTCCGTGTCCGTTGAAGTTGTTTGAGCAGCTCCGAAGAAGAAATGGAATGGCACTCGCCCCGTTTCACTCTTTGCCAAACGGTAGTTCTTAGGGTTTTTATTATTATTATTATTATTATTATTATTATTATTATTATTATTATTATTATTATTAATTTATTTATAAAGACAATAGTACATAATTATAACACGTAGTTGACAATTTTGAGCTAATAAATTATATAATTATAACTAAGTTGACAATTTTGAGCTAATAAATTTGGAATTTGATAAGATAACACTGATGAAGTAGAAAAACGAAAGCAAAACAAAAACAAAAACACAAAACAAAGCAAGATATAGAATTTAATATTATTTTTATTTCAATTTAGTTTATACCAAGATACACCCCTTTATTGTTGTCCTAATTTAATCTTTGTTTAATGATATTTAATTTTCCCTATTTCCCCTGCCTGGATTTGAATTAATCTAATTTGATTGTCTTGCTTTGTTTTGATTAGGGTTTTGTTCGGAATCGGCGCCAGCACCTTCTGCGCCTCTCTCTGTCTTCGCTGCCGGACGCCCGGGGGCAGCCCGGTCCGGCCAATCGCGGCGCTAGGAGCGCCGTGATTGACGGGGTGGCGGGAACGGGTGTGGCCTCTGCCGTCCGTCTTCTCTGCTCCACGCGAGCGGCGCGCTCCTCGCGGGCCGCGTCGGCGGCCGTCGGCGGGCGCTCCCGCTGTTGGCGGGGGCGTGGCGCCGCGGCGTCCGCGTAGGAATGCTCCTGGCGTCGCTGCGGCCGTTGTGCGCGTGGGCGGTCGCGTCTCTGCGACCGCTGAGACCGCGGTGGCTGCGGGGGGCGGAGACGCGGTGCGGCGGCGCGAAGGCGTGCGCTCCCGTGAGGGAGATCGCGACGCCTCCGACCGCGCGTCGGCCGCTCGCCGCTTCTGGATGCCGGCGCGTCGCCGGCGGTCGCGCTGCTGCCGCTCGTGGCGCTGCTGCTGGGCTGCGTTCCCCCTAAAACAACGGCGCTTGTACTCGGGGCAACCCTTGTACTTCGCGCCGTGGTGGTCGCCCTGACAGTTGGAGCAGTTTCGCTCCTCCGCCGGGGGGGTTTGCCCCAGCGGGCACTGCTCGGCTCCATGCGAAGCACTTGTGGTCTTCTAGGTGGCGGCCTGCTCCCTTGCAGGAGCTCTTCCGCCGGAGTTTGGAATGTTTTAGGGGGTTTATTAGTAGTTCTGTGGCCGCCCTATGGTTGTCCCATGTCTGGGCGGCACACGTGGGTTCTTGCAGTCACTTTTGGTGCGTGTCCGTTGAAGTTGTTTGAGCAGCTCCAAAGAAGAAATGGAATGGCACTCGCCTCGCTTCACTCTTTGCCAAACGGTAGTTCTTAGGGTGTTTTTTTTTTTTTTTTTTTTTTTAATATAATTTAATTTATTTATTTATTTATAAAAACAATAATACATCATTTAATATTTACAATATTTACATGTGTGGTGTTAAGATAATAACAATAAAGAAAATAAATAAAGGAAGATGAATAATAATTAAACTGAGTCTAAATAGATAATTTTGAACGAATGAATTTAGAATTTAAACAAAACAAACAACACTGATAGAGTAAGTTTAACGAAATTAATTTTGACGAAGCGATTTAATGGTTCCAAAATAAAATCAGTTTGATAAAAAACAAAATGAACCAAAACAAAACACGACAAAGCAAGTCAAAGCAAAACAAAACAAAACGAACAAAATAAAACAAAATAAAACAAATTAAACAAAACAAAATTTACCCTATTTCCCCTGCATAAATTTGAACTGATTTAATTTGATTGTCTTGCCTTGTTTTGTTTCGGTTTCTGTTTCGAATCGGCGCCAGCGCCTCCTGCACCTCTCTCTGCCTTTACTGCCGGACGCCCGGGGGCAGCCCGGTCCGGCCAATCACGGCGCGAGGAGCGCCGGGCACCGATCCCTCGCTTTTTACGTGTCCTGGTGAACACTTCTTAGTTCCCTGCTCAGTTCATTTCATTAATAATGAAGTAATAAATTCTTATGGCTAACTTAAAATTAACTAACCCTAGAATTCTAATCTACAACTTATAACTACGGCTGAATAACTTTTAAACTTAATAACTAATCATTGTTTTACAATTTCACTTAATTCTAACTTATATCTAAAATCTTAATTAGTAACTTAGAAAATTAGCTTAATAACTATGGAGATTTTGTGTTGTAATTTCGAATTTTGGCTTGCAGCTATGAAATTATTGTCGCTCGCAGCAGACCCTTTGATGAGCTGCGGAGGACGATGGCGTGTCTGGGGTGTGTAGTTTTAAATTTTAGAAGTTTTAGAAGTTGCGGGGGCGTTGTGGTGTGTGTTTGTGTGTTTATGAGTGTGTGTTTGTGTATTTATGGGGGTTTTAAAAACATGATATCAGAGGGGAGGTGTTTTTGTTTGTGGTGAGATTTCTTGGCGTAATATTGTGTGTAAGGTGCAAAAGTGGGGTGTAGGTGTATATTGGTGAATATGTGTTGGATTCGCTCCGTGGCAAGTTTGTGTATTGTTGTGGTGATAGTGTCGATGTTTCTGTTGGTGAGTTCCGTGTCGAGAATTGTGCCTGGAGGAGGCTTAAAAGCGGCGCGAATAAAAGAGTGTTCCGCGCGCGTGAGCTTCTCACGGCGCCATTCCGCTGCCGTCGCCCACACCTCGCACGCGTACAGCCCCGCGCTCCGTACGCACGCAAGATACAGGCGAATTTTCAATTTGTCTTTTAGTGTTTTTGTTCTGAAGAGGGGCATGAGCCTGTGTTTGCGTTGTATCATGTTTTGTCGTGTGTTATTCAAGTGCGTGTGCCAAGTCAAGCGGTGGTCGAAAGTGACCCCGAGGTATTTAATCTCGTCTTGCCACGGGAGCGTGTGTGCGTGTAGGCGGATGGGAGCGACAGTGTGCGCGTTGACCGTTGACGGCTCCATGCGCGTTGCCACAGAACTTAAGCGCGTGCGGCGCTTGCAGTTCCGGGCCACGTGCCCGAAATCCAAGCAGTTGTGAAACTGCGTGGGCCCGCGCGGTGGTCGATACACCTCCACGCGGACGCGTAGCCCACGGATGGAGGTTACCTCCCGCAGCGCCCGGTGGCGCTGCGTGTCCTGAAGCGTCGCGATGATCAGGGGCAGTGGTCTGCCCCGTCGTCCGGGCCGCTTGCTGCATATTCGCTCCAGTTTCCGCACCTGAAACCCGAGATGTTCCAGGTTACCGTGGAGCGCGTCAAATGAGAGTTCCAGCGGTATGCCCCGCAAAACATACCGCAGGAACTTCTCGTTCCCTGTGGAGTACGTGTGGTACTCCACAGAGCGTTCGTCGAGGGCGGCCAGGACATCCTGGAACCCCCGGTGGCCGTCGCATCGGAGCCGTACGGCGTCGCCGGCCACCTCCGCGGTGACCTCGCGTTCGCCGCAGGTCGTCTGCAAAGCCTCCAGGAGGCCAAAAATGTCCACCACCCCGTAGACGAAGATGGGGGGTGGGCGGCGTCGGCGGATGACGACCGTGAAGCCGTCGTTGTCCTCTTCTTCTTCGCCCTCGCCGGTTGGCGCGGGCGGGTCGTCGGCGGTGGAGGTGGCGCCCGCTGAGGCGGGCGTCGGGACGCGCTCGGCGTCGGCGTCGGAGTTGGCGCCCGCTGCGGCGGGCGACGGCGGCGGCGGCGTCGTGGCGCCCGATGATGCGGCGCCCTGGGTGGTGGCCGACGTGGAGGGCCCGTTGCTCCGCTCTGCTTCTTCCTGCGAACAGGAGTAGCAGCTTTTTTAGCGCATATGCGCTCGACAGCAAGATAGCCGGGGCGCTTGGTAGTGCCCCGTGGCGTCCTGACGTCGGATCTGCCGCGCCCCTCGTACCTATCCCCCGAAGGGGTCAGGTACGGGAGCCCGGGAGATGCCGGCGCCGACATCCCGCTCTCGTTGTAGCCCTAAAAAGGGCTGTTTAAATTAAGAGGCCCTTAAGGGCAAGCGACGGCTTTTGCTCTTTTCTCAAGCCGTAAAAAGGGCTGTTGTCGGCTATGTTTTTGCTCTAATAGCCCTAAAAAGGGCTGTTGTCCCGCGGTGGGCGACGATCCAGCGGTGGCGGAGCGCTCTTCGGCTGCGCCCGCTTCCCTCGGCGTCGTCCGTCGGTCTCCGAATCGAATCGAATCGAATCGAACCGAACCGAACTGAACCGAACCGAATCGAATCGAATCGAATCGAACCGAACCGAATCGAATCGAATCGAATCGAATCGAATCGATCGATCGAATCGAATCGAATCGATTCCCCTCTGCCTCGGAGCCGGGCCTGCGCCGCTTTATAGTTCGCCAGCGGCTGCCGCTCGCCGGCTAGCCCTTACGTAGGGACAGTGGCGAGTCCCGGTACGCCTGCTCAGCCGTGACGGCCGCACGCGCTTCGCCCGAGCTAGCCCGCCACCGTTGTCTACCCCTCCGATCGATTGCGCCGCTGACGTGGTGATGCGACACGGCGGCGGGACTTACAAACGCGCGCGGGCGGTCACAGCTACTAGTTCCTTTTTGCTTTGGCCCTAGAATTTTTGGTGGCATCTAAAACAAGAATAGAACTACACAAGTAGAACATAGAACTAAACAAGAATGGACTACACAAGTTGTAGTGTATGTAATACAAGCCATTTAAAGTTTGGGGCTCATACGTATATATACGCTCGTACACGCAACATAGTTCGGGGCTCGTTTTACAATCACCAAAATTCTGCAAACTAAAACCGGTCTATGATAGTTCACAATTACAGATTGAATGCATAAAAACAACCTTTAAAACATATTGTGTTTCATTATGTTATAATTGTTAAAAGTTAGAATCAGTCTAAGCGAACTCAACTCTAATTAAAAGCCTCACATAAGCTTATGATATACCTTCCAAGCTTTTAGAACCGAGAAAACACGAACACCTCTGTTTCACATCAGCTCGCATATACAACTAAACCACAAAGCTATATTAGCAACTAGTTAAAATTGTTCCTGCTAGAATGTTTGCGATATATGAAAAGATACTGTGGTTCATACGAGCCCATAACGCCACCATCAACAACGCAGAAACAACTACGAACAGCGAAACGAATATACGCGGCGGAGCAATGGCCTGTAAACGCGCCATCTATGAACAGAGAGCCGAAGTCGTTGCAGGCCTAGCTCTTTAAGAGATTATCGACAATGCAGAGAACGCAACAATTGAAATCCGTTCCGCTGTTGCGAATTTCTGTGAATTACGTGTCATTGTTGTCTTGATAGAGCTGTATGGTATCAGACTTCTTTTTCCGATGCAAGTTTACAAAACTTTGTATCATATTTTTATGCAGTTGTGGAATTCACCTAGTTTTGACAACACTGCGATGCAACAGTGCAAGATACTCGTATATTCGCACTGTGTAAGATATATAGATGTTCTCACTCCCAGTCTGAAACTGAAGCTTATGTGAGGCTAGTTCTCACAGTTCTCGCAAATAAGTGCTGCGATCTTTGGGTCTCATTTGGGCAAGGTCGTGATTGGTCGTGTAATGTATAACAGCCACAGTTGCTTGATGTTTTATGTAAGTCTATAAGCAATAAATTATTATTATTATTATTATTATTATTATTATTATTATTATTATTATTATTATTCCTCTAAATCACGACTTAAGATCTTATGAGTCGGCTGAATATAAAATCTACTCCAGGTTGCAACCAGCTACCTAAGGAGCAGTTTCTGTGAATATCAGTGCCTCTACAATACTTTACGCAAAATGTGAGCTGTTCCAAATAAAGCAATTTCTTGCACTTCCCATTCTTTTGAATTACCTGGGAGTTTGGACAAGTTCTTACTCAAATTTTGCCGAACAAATCCCAGAGCTCCGATAACTGTCGGGACGACCTGCGCTTTTACGCCCCACATTCGGCTGATCTTGATTTCCAAACTCTTGTATTTAAGACGTTTCTCTGCCTCCTTGGTAACGACGTTTTGATCGCAAGGTACAGCAACATCGATAAGTAAACACGATTTTTTCGCCAAATCCCGGATAACTATATCCGGTTTGTTGCCGTTATCGTGCGATCAGTTTGAATTTGTTGGTCGTACAATATCGTACACAATCCAACAGACGTCACCGGTTTCGGTGAGTGTTCGTACCACTTGGGGCATGTGTTTGGAACTTCGAGGGCGGTACAGATCTGCCAGTGGAGGTAGCTACACACCCTGTCATGTCTTTTAAGGTATTCGGTCTTTGCTAGGATTGGACAAGCTGAGACAATATGATCAATGGTTTCTACTTGCTCCTGGCAAATGCGGCATTTATCATCTTGGGAAATTTTGAGAACCGCTTTATCATAATGTCGTGTTCTCAAGGCCTGATCTTGGGCAGCTATTACAAGTGCTTCCGATTCTGGCTTCATTCTTCCCCTTTTAAGCCACATAAATGATTGATCTTTATTGATCTGCACCTTGTCCATTCTTTTTAGGTATTGTCCGTGGAGTGGTTTGTCTCTCCACGATTTCTTTAACATTTTTTGTGTCTCACACTTCATGTTTAGCAGCATCAGAAGTTCAGTGTCTGTGTTATTCGACGTGTCTTGCCTAGTTTTCTTCGCAATGCTTCTTGCTACACTAACAATGCCTCTGTTTCCCATTCTTCGGTCAGATTTCATGACCTGCCTCATTAGAGGGTCATCTTGATGGCTGACTACATACTTCCCCAACCCGACTATTGCGCTGTGCCAGGAGGCCTCAATTTGTCTGAGGCCTCTTCCTCCTTCCTTACGTGACACATAAAGTCTATGTATATCAGCTCGAGGGTGGGAAACATGATGCATTGTTAGCAGTTTTCTGGTTTTTCGATCCATGGTGCGAATTTCTTGCTCATTATTATTATTATTATTATTATTATTATTATTTAAGGTGTCATCTTAAGATGTGTATCTTACACTGCGACCCAAACCGACCGTGCAAGTACGTACGGTACCCAAACCGACCGGACGGACGAGCGAGGAACTAGCCTCAAACTGGCTTCAGAGAGTTTGCCCCAAAGGCGGCTAGTTAACACACCTAGTATACATCTTACACCGTTGTCGATGGCTTGTTGGTTGAATTGGACGTTTTGAAATAATAGCTAAGTTGTTAGTGGGGCAGAAAGTGCAATATTTCAATTTTACGTAGCTACTTCCAATAATATGGGAAAGTATATGCTGTTGTAGTACAACTAGTTTACATTAAAGAACAAATTCGGAGCGGATTCTGAGAAACAAAATTTTCGTAAATTTCAAGTGCAAATTATGCAAAAACTACTGGTTTTTTCAAAACGTTGTACATGACCTTATTTAAAGCGCTAATTTTGCGCAACAGACTTTGTCCGAGGCAAAAATCTCTACCTTCAATTTTGTAGTTTGATTTTATTTTGCAATTTACAAAAATTCAGGAATTTCAACGAAAATTATACCTGTAATATTCTCTTAAACGTCCTTCGCATTATTCAACAACAAAATTTAATTAGAAAAATGAAGCCATATTTTTGCAAATTTTGCAAATATCCGAAGAGTTTCATGTAAAGTACCTCCAAAATTAAAATATCGGTTTCAAATTGTAGGAGCCGCGACATAAGAGAGAAAGATGGGAAATATCAATTTTGGAGAAATTACACTGAACGGTTTAGGCGCTTGCGTTGACCACAAACGGTCAGACCGACGTTTTGCCGTCAATCGATTTTTCCTTCGAGCATAGAATACATAGAGGCGACTTGGGCGGAGAATTTTGAAGCAAACATAACTCTTCTCCGTAACGTCACAGGTTAGCAAAAACAACGATTGCAGCGTTCCAATACAGTTTCCCGACTTTTCTTATCTGTATTTTGTGACAATGTGCGTTGTGAGGGCAATTTTCTGTCGAGTGAAGATACTTTATAAATGCACGAATCGATACCAAAAAGGGAGTTGATATTTGATTTTTCGGTAAGTACTAGTGGTCTTGTATTTAGGTTAGGTACTGGAGCGTCGTGGCGCGCTGAAACGGTGACTACCTGCCGCAGATGGCAGGATGTTAAACAAAGGGTGCAGAAGATGACGCATTGGGAATTTCTGCCTAGCGCGGATACGGCGCAGAGGCAATGGGGGCAGCGAAAGGCCTATATAACGGCACGAGAACAATGCCTCCTTCCTCCTTGTTTCTCAGCAGCGTCGGCGTGCGGTTGTAAGTTTGTAAGAGTGGCGCACGTGGGCAAGGGGCCGGCAATTCATTGTCGTGACGAGCGAGACATGCATTAAATCTCAGATGTAGAGCGGTGTGTTAGCCGTTCGATTAAAATCTCTCCTAGTAGTGGGATCTATTTAGTTAGTTAATTGTAAGCAGTGAAATTTGTTATTTGTGACTACGGTCTAGTTTATGAATAAATTCACTGTCATTACGACCAACTCTCGTCTGTGTTTTAATTACACAGCGGCGAGAAAGTTCTCGCCCTTATTTTCACGCAAAATTTCCTGAAAAGTACCCAAATTTTCGAAAAATTCTACATGATCTTATTTCAAAATCTATCTTTAAGGAACAGATTTCATTAAGGGAAAAATCTGTCTTCATAATTGTAGTTTTAAGAAGACTTTTTTAATTTTTGCATTTTTTAAAATTTTTGCATTTTTTAAAATTTTTGCATTTTTCGGGAAATCAGAGTTTTGAACAAACATGATCCTGCACCAATCTCTTAAACGTCTTTTACACCATCCAACAACAATATTTATTCAAAAACGATGAAACCATTTCTTTAAAAATTTGGAAAATGTTCCACGATTTCATGTAAAGTATCTTCGAAAATTAAAATGTCGCTTTCAAATTCAAGGGACCGCGACATCAGGCAGATCGATTGGGGAATATCAATTTGGGAGAATTTTCGCTGGATGGTTTAGCCGATAACGTTGTTAACAGACGGAGGGAGAGATGTTATGCAGTCATTCGTTTTTTCGGTATCAAGAACCCACTAAACAGGCATTCTGGCTACACCACGTGTTTCAGGATGTTTTCTAAGTTTAGCAACTAGATTTATTCAATTTTCCAAACCGCGGAACGGACGGACGGACTGACGGACAGACGTTTTGAAAAGAACCACATTTTCTGTATCAGGTGTAACAGCTATCTAGTGTTGATTACAACGAAACAGGGCACCTGTGCAAGCTCTCAAACAGTACTCCCTGTCGCCATTAGAAAGCATAGAAGAGAGGCACTAATTTATAAATTCCTAGTCTCAATGCGAAAAAAAGTAATGTTCGTGGCAATGCGCCCCAAAACGTGTATTTTCGTTAAAATCTCGAAACAGATTTGCCGCTGCATTACATAACTTTCCCTATAGTTGCATATATTACTCCATATATACGTACGAGTACGGGAAAGTTCCTGTGGGTGCTAAAGAATGGCATAAACTTTCCCGAATTAGTTTTCTATTTCCTTGGGTCCGGACTAGCTATTCGAACTTGCTACGTACTCATGCCAGCTGCCATCTATCACACCCCGAAGTACATTTTTTTGACATTTTTTTAATTTTCCGGTTTTCTAATGGTAGAACGGAAATATTATTTTAAGAATGTTAAAGAACAGTAAAACTGTTAACGCAAACAAAGATATGTACATGTAAACAATTTGTCTGATACTTCTGACAGCCTGGCTTTCAGCTGTGCAAATTATTTTAACTCATCATACTGTGTTACGCAGGATGTGTAAATGTGTTTAAAGGATGTTTAAAGGATCCTGGTGTTTGAGCTGCACATTAATTGACCTTTACTTTAGATCAGCTGCAGAGTTGGGCAGTATGGAAAATACTTGTATTTAAAAACGTATTTGAAATACGTAATTTCGATACTTTTGTAATTTGTATATTGTATCGAAAATGCATATTTAAACATGTATTTTGTATTGGTATCGAAAATACTTTCTGATAGTATTTTGTATTTTTAAAATACAAAAATACTTTTTATTAATCTGTCACATTGATTGGGCCAGTAAATGGAGAGGGTCCTGCCACGTGGACGAGTGCAGCCAGACCTCCGGTTCCTCCGATTACATTTTTCCCCACGTCGGTTCAACCGGAGATAACCGGAGGAGCGCTGTAATCACGGTGTAAGATATAGTTCTCTTCTAAATACAAGTAATCGCCAGCTCCGATTCAATTTCCCGGAGAGCGGCTCCGCGTGCCACAACGAGTACTGCTCATGAGTGTGCCTCGTGGCCCTGTGGTTGTGCGCAGTGATTGAAAACTTGTGCTTGCGGTGCTTTTAAGAGCTGATACTTCGTTATGGTAAATTTAGGTAAAAACCTATTTTTTTTCCTGGGTACCTTGTACTAAATGAAGCTTTATATATACAATTTAGGTTTATTTGAACTAAAACCCGTCAATTTTATAGCGCCTAAAAGAGCCTATTTAAATATTAATGCCTATTTGTGCCTATGTTTTATAGCCTTTTGTTTAAAAACAAAACAATGAGGCTAATTTGCCTAATTTATTTTGTCTATGGTTTCTTTTACATTTTTACTTCTGTGCCGGCACAACAGACAAAGATGATATTATTTTTAAGTTACTTTTAACGAACTAAATTGCATTCGTACTCTTGTACCTTTTTATCTCCTTGTCTCATTTTGTCGCCTGTAAGAGAACGAGAAATGAATATACCGGACTTGCCTTGCGATAAAAGTCTCCACGCCCCTACTTCCTGACTTCGTGGAGAAGCTGCCAAAGTTTCTAAGATAAAGCGACTGAATTTCCCCGAAAGCATAGTGATCGTGACCAACAAGAAAGATTCATTTTCTCTTGAAAACTTGGAGAATGTATTAATAATTTATTGTGAGGCAAAATACGGTAGGAATAATTCTAACTATAAACAAATTTGTTTATAAATATTATTATCGCAAATGTTCAATACTGATTCTACGTAATATTGATTTATGTTCTTATCTTTGAGAAATATAATAAACGGTCTAAAAGTGAGTTTTCTTGTAAGTTTCGAGTTTTATTAGTGACTATTCTACAATTTAAAAAGCCTACCAGATGCTGAAAGAACCTATTTTAGGCACCTAAAATGCATATTTTAAAACCTAACTAGTGATGTCTATGCAGAACGGCACAGACTTTCCCGTATTAGTTTTCTGTTTGACTTCGGACTCGGCTAGCTTTTCGGGATTGCCACATACTCGTGCCAACTGCCATCTATCGCTCCCCAAAGTACATTTGTTTGACATTTTCTTAATATTTCGCTTTCCTTATGGTAGAACGGAAATATTAATTTTAGAATTTTAAAGAACACTAAAACTTCGTGGTAATTGGCATTTTTCTTTGAAAAATTTGGAGCCGTTTTTAAGAAAATTGCGTTTAAACCGCTACTAAAAATGCGAAACGTGAAGCTCTTTTTCATAGAAAATTTTTGAGTTTTCGATACACTTCATTTGAAGCACTTTTATTTACTAAGACAATAGTGTTTACAAATTGCTGGAAAATGTGCATATTAAAGGTGGAAAAATTAAAAAAAATTAATTTATGTAATTTTTGCAAAAACAAAAAATGCCGAAAATTGACAAGGTCATATTAAAGAGAGCAATTAGCACTATCCGTTGGAAAAGTTTGAAGAAAAAATTTGGAGCTATATTTGAGAAAATAGCGTTTGAGCGTTTCTGAAAATGCCAAATTTTGAGCTACTTTTCACAGAAAACGGTTGTTTTCGAGAAACATTACTTGACATTATTTAAAGCACATGTACTCGTAAATATAATAATGTGAAAAATCATCGCTAATGTAAATATTATCGACGTGAGAAACATGTGAAAAAACCAACCTGTAGAGCAATATGGCTTTTATGTCATCTGATAGAATACATTTACCACTATCCCTACTAAAAGTTTAAAGAAAAAAATTGGAGCCGTTTTTGAGAAAATTTCGAAAATGTCCGGGGGGCTTCGTGTAAAGTAACCTCCAAGTTTTGAAGAAACTTTTTCAAACTCGCGACGCTTCGAGTGGAAGCAGATGGACTGGGGAATATCCATTTTGGAAGAAATCGCACGTATGGTTTAGGCGCTAGTGTTGTTCACAGACTGACAGACGGATAGACGAATAGACGGACGGACGGGCAGACCGACGAACGGATGGTCGTTTTGAAAAGACCAACTTTTTCGGCATCAGGGGACCCCAAAACGTATATATACGTTGAAATCTCAAAATCGATTTTCCGCATTACATAACTTTGCCTATACTACATATATTACTCCGTATATACTTACGTATACGGGAAAGTAAAAATCCGCGGTATTCATCAGATATCTATTAATTGTCTATAACGTACAATATTTGCCCCAAACTATCACCTGCCAAGAACTCATGGTGAGATCTTTAAACTCCAAGTATTCTTTCGGCTCTTACCACTGACAAGATACCTTTTAGACTTAAAATATGAATGTTGTATCTCAAATGATAGAGGCGGTCTATAAATTACGTAACACAAATTTCGAGTATTTTCAATAATTCTCCCCTTGTAACGCACTTCCCTATCTCTATGTAAAACAGCGTAACGCTGCCTCAGACCTCCTCCCTGCCACTTTAGCGTTTTATTTAATTAACTTAATTTATAATATAAATGTCCCCATACGAATACCTGAAATGGGTTGAATATTTCATTTGAAACATTTTTGTATAAAATATGTTATATATTTTTAATAATAAAACTTTAAATGTGCTGTGATCTTTTATTGAACGTGGATGATTGTTTAAAAGAGAAAAAAAATAGGATAGAAGTTATTGTGTGTAAAACACCGTTGATTGTATTTTGTATTTTCAAAAGTATTTTAAAATACTATTTTGTATCTGAAATACATTTTTCAACCCTGATCAGCTGCTCTACCGGTAAACTCTATAAGTAAAGTTTCTCGAAAACCCAACCGTTTTCTGTGAAAAGTAGCTCAAAATTTCGCATTTTCAGAAACGCTCAAACCCCAATTTCTCATATATGGCTGCAAATGTTTTCTTCAAACTTTTGTAACGGATAGTACTAATTACACTCTTTAGTATAGCGTAAAGTTTATTTTGAGTTGTTGTTTTTTTCAAAAATTACATAATTGTATATATGCATATGCGTATTACCAGCAATTTGTAAATATTATTATATTTGTGAGTGTAAGTGCTTCAAATAACTTCAAATAAAGTATTTTGAAAACTCAAACATGTTCTGTGAAAATGAGCTTTAAATTTCGCTTTTTTAGTAGCGCTAAAACGCCGTTTTCTCTTAAACGGCACATAATTTTTGAAAGAAAATTGCCGTTTATGACTAGGTTTTTGTGTTCTTTAATATTCTAAAATTAATGTTTCCTTTCTAGCAATAGGAAACCAAAAAATTAAGAAAATGACAAAAAAATGTACTTTTAGCGGTGATAGATGACAGCTGGCAAGAAAGAGTTTGTGGCAATTCCGAATAGCTAGCGAAGACCCAAGGAAAGAGAAAACTAATACGGGAAAGTCTGTGCCATTCTGTAGCACCACTAGTTTCATCTTTGAGTACTAAATACTATTTGTTACAATTTAGTAGGCTTAGACTTCACTTCGGTACATGGGAATGTTACTCAAATGATGCTTACATATTGAATATCTTAACGAACCGACACCTTGAGTTTAATATCAACCTGTTTACAATATGAGTTTGCAGCTGGGCGTTGATCCTTCCAGATACCGCAAACATTTAAATTGTGCGGTTGGATTGCGATCGTTGGCAGTTGTCGAGTGACTTGTCTATTTTTTATATATATAAATTTAGTTCCTTTTTTAAATTAATTCATGTAGGCCAGCGCGATTTGATTGTTGTTTTTCATTTATTTCAAGGTATTTTACTTTAGCTAATAAAAAACGTTTGTTCTTTGTGTTGTGCCTCTCAAGTTTTCCCCTACTACCTCCGCGTAAACTGTACTAACACAATATCTAAGAAAATAAAACACAATGCAAATTATGTTTAAAAGAAATTTTTAATAAATAGTTATTCAGCAGTGTGGAGAGTTTTCTTGGAACAATTCACACTTCCTTAAGGACAACATTTGAATGAATTATTCAATTTTCTATGACAATTAGCTTTTAGCTTTTCGTGATAGTCACAAAAAATATTAGCTTTTTACTTTTGAGAATATTACATGTGCGAACCTGCTGATTTGAAAATTTCATCGAATGATAACGAAAATACTGGTACAGGTAAAACACAGATTTCACTCTTCTCTGTAAACCCACATACCTCCTTAATTAGGTACACAGCACTTACAGACCACGGCAAAACGTTAATTGAATAGTTTCACTACACGAATAAGAAACAATCTTCATAGGTATCAAGCAACCATTATAGTACTTCGAGTTGTTGCTGGAGAGCAAATCTTGAATTAATGAGTATGCAAATAAACCTCGTCAGACTGCACAAACTACGGTGTATACAGAAAGCTAAATAAAGATTGACGAATCTAAATCTTTAAAGCGTGTCGACACAAAAATTGCTACCAGTAAGAAGGGTTTAAATATTGAGGTGGCCTTGATAGTATTGAAGCGCGGAACCGAAAATTTAATTGAATGGATCGAGGAATGAATTTTAGTTTTTAAGGCCCTAAAACGGTTTGTTTAAGAGTTATTTGTCGAAAACTTTGGCAAGTGTTGCAGGTTGCATTTGACTAGAATATTTTGATGCGTGTTTTAAAACAAATCCTTCATATTTTTAAAGTCAAAGTGCAATTCGTTACGTCTCCGTGAAATTCTGTTTCTTTAGAGACCTCGTTTATGAAGATTGGTTGTGTGTGAGAGCCGCAACGGAAAGGTATACTACTGAAATAACACAGGAGGCGATCGTTATTTGGTGTGGACCAACAATTGGAGAATCAAAATCAATATGGACAAATGCCAAGCCCAAATATTTACGTTATGTAAGCCAATAAACTCCTCCTCACATTCATAACACTCCTATTTCTTGGCTTTCTTCCTCTTCATCTATTAAATACTTAGGTCTCCATCTAGACACAAAACTGAACTGGAAATTCACATTAAAAATATTATACAAAAAACTACCAATAAAATACATAAACTGAGAACAAACAGGCACGCGAAGTGGGGAGGCCAATGCCTTGTGGGTAGAGCAGCTTTTTTAAAAAACATATTACTTCCTGTTCGACAATTTGTCTTTCAGGGCATTGAAATTTACAAAATGTGGACAGTCGTTTTGGACACTAAGAGTTACCTATTTAAGAGGATTTATGAAGGCACATTTTCAAGAATTAGACAAACATATAAGGCTAAGAAACATGGCAAAGAAGAGAAAATAAATAAAATTACAGAGGATGAAATTTATCTTTAGAAAATTTGGAATTAATTGTACGAGGAAAGGGATGTTTTACCAGATTAAAAAATTGTACATTGTGTAATGAAGGAAGAGTATTAAAAAAATTGAGACTATAATTTTTAATCAAATCATAGATTGTTGGGAGATTTACTTCATTGTGAATTTGTGTATTGGGAATAAACCAAGGTACATGTAAAATTTTTTTAAAGAATTTGTTCAGAATAATTTGAAGTTTTTGTATATTTGATTTTGCTGCATTTGACCATATTGGACAAGCATATGTTAAAGTAGGTATAATAATTACTATTAGGTATTATTATTATTATTAGGTATTATTATTATTATTAGGTATTATTATTATTATTATTATTTATTATTATTATTATTATTATACGGTATTATTATCTTGGTAAACTAAATAATTATTATTAGTCACTTCAAACATTTAAACTTACAAATTCAATAGTCTTTACAAATTGCTGTTAATGTGTCTGTTAAAGTTGTAAAATATGTTTTAAAAAAAATTATATATTTGTATAATTTTTGCAAAAACAAAAAAAAATCGAAAAATAGAACTTCATATTTACACGTAAGCTTCCGCGGCTCGAGTTCATGACTTCTCGGCTGTCCGGATGACGCCGCGTCGTTGGCTGAGAGGCCGACGTTTCGCCTGTCATGTCGCAGGCTTGCCACCTGGATGTATTGTAGACGGGCCTGCATAGGTGCTCATCCCGATGCGGATTTGATTTTCTGGCGTGTTGGACTGGTGAAAAATGGAGGGGGGAGGAACCTCTCACTACCCCAGACAGATTGTTGTTTGGAGAGGAGGAAGAGAAAATGGGGGGGGGGTGAGAAGAGGAGGAGAAAAAGAAATGATTTAAAGTGTATGATGGTTACGAATGTGGAGATGAGAATGGGATGAAGTGAACCGTAAGAGGCAGGTGGATGAGAGATGGTGGTTATGGTGGGTGACAGTGGAGAGTATCAAGGGGGTGGGGGTAGTACTTTTTGTGCTTAGGGGGTTGTTGAGGATACGCTGATGTGAAGACTTGAATGGGATGAAGTGCGGATTCTGTAGTGCGTCATGTATGATTTTAGTCGCTGTGCCGATAATGTCTTGTCGTATTGGCGTGAGTTCGTACGTTTGTCGTAGTGTGTTTAGGTCAGTGGTTGGAGATGGTCTGAAGGCAGCCCTTAAAAATCTGTTTTCGAGTCTGTGGAGGTTGTCAAAGTTGGTTTTGTATGTGGAGGCCCACGTCTCGCAGTTGTACTTTAGTATGGGTTTTATGTATGTTTCGTATATGCGTATTTTGGTCTTCGTCGTGGTTTTTGGGTGGGAAATAATGGGAAGGAGAGCGTTAAGCTGTCTGTGGGCTTTGTTGATTGTTGCGTCGATGTTTCTAGTCCAGAATAGTCTTCTGTCGAGCGTTATGCTTAAATATTAGGTGTTGTCAGTCCAATTTACGGGTGTGTTGTCAAGGGTCAGTGGTTGTGGATTTGGGTCGGTTCTGTTTCGATGGAAAAGTATTGCGACGTACTTGTGAGGGTTTAGGGCAGACCTGCACAACGCCTGCTCCCGCGGGCATTCTGCACTTGCGAGCCAATCGCCTGCCCGCGGCAGCGCCGAAAGTGCAAGTAGTGGGGAGTAGGCATTTTGCGGGAAGGGGCGAAGTCTGACTTAGCACGACGCGGCGCGTTGATTGAATGCCTGGGCGTCTAATAAAATGATCCATGCTTCAAAATTAAATGCCCATTTGTTTAAATGGATTATGTCTGGTATTTCAAGTTACCAGGGCCATTATTCGCTATTTATGTTCAGTGCACTGCTGTATATCCACCTTTGTATCCACCACTATGTATTTTCATTTTCTATTTTTTTAAAGAAAATAACATGCTCATTGGGACTCTTAGGCATTATTTTAAAGCAAAAGCTTTAAAATATATGCTTATATATAAGAAAAAATATTATTTCATTCTAACAAAAATTTCAAAATAACAGAAAAATAAACAAAATCATGAGAGCAATATCTTACATTAAGATTGACATAAAAATAGAATATGTGGCAATACCAAGAAGAGTAATGTTTAATAGCACATTTGTTACCATTATTCCCCATTATGAAACTGAATAAAAGAGATCAACGAGCAAACTTCTGTCACGATATGTTACGGACAATCATAAGATAATCATGGGTATTGTTAAATAGAATGTAAAGGGCTTTATATTTTTATACGATGTCGTAAACAGCTCTACACTCTTGTCAGAAATTAGAACAGAAAATAATCATGATTTGTTTCAAGTACAATATGTTTTTGCTTTGAGAGAATCATCTTATTCAATTAAACATAGTTAATAAAAATAGTTTATTACTATCATCATCAAACAAAAACAATTTAGTATCTAACATTTTGTGTTTAGCACAACACTAAATTTGTGATTACATCGTAGCAAAGCGAATTACATTATCAGCCCAACAAGCTATTATAATACTTGGTGTCAAAATCTAATATGTATAATTCGTTGTAGCTTCATATTTCGCCCCGTCATATACCGAGAACATTCATTTGCAATATAATACAAAAGGCAATATTACTTGAACTGTATATGACCTTCATGTTCTTGCCGATTGCTCTTTAAATTTACGCGCTATATTTCGAATTGCGCATTTTGATTGGTGGTTCCCACTCCTAGATTGGGTCTCATCCCCACCCTTCATCGAATTTTTCATTTGCCCACGAGTTGCCCTTGCGCAGCTCCTGACGTCAGTGAAAGTGCAAAATGCTGTGCAGGTCTGGTTTAGGGTGATGTCGATTTCTTTTGTCCAAGTCGTGATTCGGTCAAGTGTGTTTTGAAGGGTGTGAAGTGAGTGTGGCAGTCGTTGCTTAGTCACTGTGAGGGCGATGTCGTCGGCGTAGATGTAATCGTTTATGTGGGTGGCGGTTGGGGGGTCGTTAATATATAAAGAGAATGGTGTTGGGGAGAGTACAGCTCCTTGGGGGACGCCGGCGGAAATTGGTCTTGTGGAAGAGGTGGTGTTGAGGTGGCTGATGTGGAAGGATCTATTGGTGAGGTAGTTTTTCAGGAGAGGGAGAAGAAATTTGGGGATGTGAGAAGTGATTTTGTAAATGAGGGTGTTATGGTTAATAGTGTCAAAAGCGTAGGAAAAGTTGAAGAAGATGGATGGTGCAGGTGATGCTGGTGCGCCGTGACGTTGTTGTAGTCTTGTTGCGATGTCGCATGAAATACGTAGAGTCTGCAGTCCTGTCGATCTGTCGGCCCGTAAACCAAATTGCGTTTGTCTAATGTGTTAGTTGAGTATGGGTGACAGACTTTTCAAATTGATTCGTTCAAAAGTCTTGCCTAATATTGAGAGGATGCTAATCGGTCGATAATTGTCAAGGTTTTTGTGAGGTTTGTTAGGTTTGGGTATCATAATGATTTTTTCATGTTTCCAAATGTCGGGGATGTAATTTGTCCATATGCAAGCATTGAAGAGTTTTGCCAGGAAGTTATTCGCGTTTTTGGTCAGTCGTCTCAATGCTGCTGCTGTGACTCTGTTGGGTCCAGTCGCTTTACTTTCGTCAAGTGGGTGAAGTGTGTCTGTTATTTCGTTATCAGTGATGGTCCAGGGTTGTTGTTGATGGGGTGGGAGGTGAGGTGTCTTTAAAAAGTAAAGTATGGCTGATGGTGGGAGAGGAGCGTTGGAGGATGTGGATTGGTCTTGTAGTTTGTCGGCGAATATTTCGGTCATTGTCTGTAGGTTGTAAGTGGCAGTCTCGTCTGGTTGTGTGAGTGGTGAAATATTGTCTGTCTTGGTTTTAAGTTCTCTGATTAGTGTCCATATACGCCTGGGGTATCGTGTGGAGTCTTCTGTAGTGTCGGTCCATTTTTGTTTTCGTAGTTGTCTGGGGTTTCGTGAAGTATTGTTCTGTAGTGTTCGTAAGTTCGTCTATCGTCTTGTCTTCTAGTTCTGTAAAAAGTCTTTTGTCCGCTTTACGTTTGCAGCAAATAAATTGAAGAATATTGTCAGGCAGAGTGGGTTTAGCGTCCGTTAAGTGAGTGGATGATTTAGCTAGAGAGCGTTTAATGTGATGATTGAAATGTGAGAGGGCTAGGTCGATTTCATGAGAGGTTTGAAGGGAGTTGGGGGATTTGATCTTTTTGGAGATTCGGTGTTTAAATTTCTTCCAATTAGTGGTGATGGTTTTTCGGGGGAGGGGGAGGTTTAGTGATAGGATGTCAATAGTGAAGATGATAGGGAAATGACCTGAGGAAAGTTCTTGGTGGGGATATGGCGAGCTGATGATGATGTTGGATGAATGAATGATGAAATCTAAGATGT
Source organism: Acheta domesticus (assembly GCA_031308135.1). Taxonomy (NCBI): domain Eukaryota; kingdom Metazoa; phylum Arthropoda; class Insecta; order Orthoptera; family Gryllidae; genus Acheta; species Acheta domesticus. The sequence continues at coordinate 69,296,143 of JAHLJT010009355.1, forward strand.
CGTGTGGCAAGTCTCGTACAAGGTGAGTTGGTTCGCTTGGTGCTGTTAGGGTGAGTGTCGGTCGGTTGATTCAGAATGTTTCTAGTCTGTGTCCGTTTGTGTTCGTGTGTCTACATCCACAGGCGGTCGATTTCGAGTGAACGTCGCCTGCAATGATGCAGGAGTTGGAGGTGAGCATGTAAGTCTGAGTCGAGAAGTGGTGTGGTTGGTAGTTTGTACAAGGCGGTGATGATGATTGGTCCGTGCGGGGAAGCTATTTCAATGCGGGTGTTTTTAATGTGCGTTATGGGGGAGGGGGGAGTTGGGTGTGAGGGATGTCTTTCCTGATACATATGGCGGTGCCGCCTCCAGTCGTCTGTCTGCCCGTGCGGTAAATGATCAAGTCAGGAATTGAGAAAGAGTGGTAGGGTTTGAGGTGAGTCTCTTGTACGAGCAGTATGCCAACGAAGTAGTCTTTTAAGTATTGTCAGATGTCAGGTAGTTTCCGGGCTAGTCCTCCGTTCGCGTTCCAAGATGAGATGTTAGTCAGTCTTTGTCGAGGAGTGAATTTAGACTGTCACACAGTTTTGTCAAAATGGTCATGTTTTTACTTTCTCGCCTTACGAATACATCGTAAGAAGAGAAAGTTATGTAATCGTGCGCCGCAAAACGGGGAATTTTCGCCAGAAAAACTCTTATAGCAGGGGTCTGGTAACGATAAAGTGGATAAAACCTGTTGCTAAATTTAGAAAGAAAAATCCTTTATCTCGTGGTGTAGTCAAAATCCATGTTTTGTTGCTTCTTGATACTGCAAAATCGATTGACGGCAAAACGTCCGTCTGTTCGTCTATGGTCAACGCTAGCGGCTAAACCTTTCAGCCGATTTTCTTCAAAACTGATATTCCCCGATCGTTTTTACTCGTCTCAAGGCCTCTGGAATTTGAAACCGATATTTTAGTATTTGAGGGTACATGACATGAAGCCCATTTTGAGATTTTCAAAGTTTAAAGGAAATGGCTCCAAATTTTTTGATTATATTTTGTTATTGAATAGTGCGAAGAACGTTTAAGGGAATGATGTAGGTATCATTTTCGTTGATATACCCGATTTTTCGAAAATTGCAAAAAACTGTTTAAAAACTGTAAAATTGAAGATAGAGATTTTCGCCTCAGACAAAGTCGATTGTACAAAATTAGCACTTCAAATAAGGTCATGTACCATGTTTTGGAAAAACGAGTAGTTTTTACGTAAATTGCAATTCAACTTTACAAAAAAAGTCTCAAAAACCGCTCCAATTTTTTTCTTTAAATTTTCTGCACGTGTGTAATAAGGGACGGTAAATACATAAATAAACTAGTGGTGCTATAGAGTCGCACAAACTTTCTCGCAGTAGTTATTTTTCAAAAGCCGATAAATTATTCGGATTAATTATTTGGAGTAAGCCGTTCACCGCTGCCTTTCTTAGTCATGTTTGAAAGACATGTTTTTCGCATGTTGACAACTACCGGCTTCCTAATGATAGAACTGATACAATTACGTTTTGACTAAAATATAAGTAGTTAGAACCCATGTCACTCCCGTGGCGTAGCTGGTTAAAGCGCCTTGGTGTTGAGGTCTTCAGCAAGGAAGATGACGAGTTCGATCCCCAGAGGGTAATTTTAATTTGATGAATGTGATATTGCAGGAAAAAACATTGAAGAGTGTAGAAACTTTATTGAAAATTATTTGAAGTACTTCTACTCACGAATAGAATCAATGCAGATAAATAGACAGGACTTGTCTGTGTTTTCCCAAACTGCATCTATTAAACAATTTTTCATCTCTATTATTCGATTTCTGAAGCGCATAACATGTCAAATCAAGCGTTGTATAGTATATATCTGTATGAACCAATTTAAGTAAACTTATGAGTATTTTAACGTTAAATTGTAATACAATATAACCAGAATGCATGCGATGAACTTACGTATCCCTAACGGTTCCGAAATTATTATTACTTTCTCGCCTTACGAATACTTCGTAAGAAGAGAAAGTTATATAATCTTGCGCCGGAAAACAGGAAATTTCCACCAGAAAAACTCTAATAGCATGGTTCTGGTAACGAAAAAAGTGGATAAAACCTGTTGCTAAAGTTAAAAAAATAGTGGTGCTATAGAATGTCAGAGACTTTATCGGAGATCTTAGTTTTTTAATCTTAGTTTAAAAAATTGAACTTGTTTTTCTGTTATGAATGATGATGTTCCCAGATACTTTCCCTGAGCGCGTACAGGACATTTTTTTATATATTCAGAATATTTTCGTTTTCTATTGCAAGAAATGAAACCACCATACTCTATTACTCTTTTATAAGTGTAGTTCATGCCTATCCATTGTGGTCGCAGCGGTTAATCAGCGAGGATTGGTACAGGTTTTCCGAGGGAAGCTTCGGCGGTTCGTATCCTGGACGCGGAATACTATTTGTCAGAATTCTCTGTTGTCATAGGAAATAATTGAGAATTCTATAAACTTTATTTAAAACCATGTGAAACCATTTGAATAACAAATATTGATAATTACGATAAACTGGAAGTGTCTATATATATATATTTGTTCAAATTTTTAACTTTTAACCATTTTTTACGTTTCTTCTTGGATTTGTAAAGCGTATGTACCATCGGATCAATTGTTCCTCTATCATGCATTTACCATTTTATAGGTCGTTCGATTCTTTCATGGCTCTGTTCGACCCATGCGGTGCTAATGTGGCGTAGTGGTATAAGTGCCGGTTCGTTAACTTTGAGTATCGGATTTAGGGTCTCGGTACGGAAAACGTTTGCCGGTAGAATACACTTTTGCTGGTTTATGAAGTAGTGGAATAGCATTAAAGACCATATAGAAGGAGAGGGGAAAATATGTGCGTTGGAAGCACCACTAGTTTTTTAATGGTGTCGTCGGATCCTTTAATGATTGAAATTTGCAGTGGAAATGAGCTTGAAAGGAGTGAAAGAAGTTCTTTAAGGTCAGGGAAAGTGGATGGTGGGTCAGCGGGGGGTGAATTATCAGGAGGATTTTGGGTTTCACCGACATAGGATTGTAATTGTGTTGTCTGTCTAGTTCGTCGTTGAGATTGGAGAAGTCCTGAGAAAGTGATTTTGTTGTGAATGTTTGGACCCTGTTGTTGGTTTTGTCGTTGTCAGTTGTCAGTCTGAGATGCCAGGATTTTCAGTCTGTCTTCTTTTGTTTTGAGTAGAGCAGGGCATTCTGGGGAGCAGGCTGGGTGGTTGAGGTTGCAGTTGGCACATTTGTAGTGGTTACTTGTATAGTCAGTCGTGTGGTGATTGTCGCCGCATTTCGTTCAAATGGTGGGTCGGTGGCAGTAGTATTTTTTGTGGAAGTACATCTGACATCTCTCGCATCGGGGGATTCTGTCAGTCTGATTATATACTTCTATAGTTATTTTGTAGGGTAGTGCATGTTTGACTAGAGTCTTAATTTTGGTTGAGTCTTGTCTGTTCACTTCTAGTATGTATAGACCAAGTCCAGTTAAGGTGTTGTCTTGATTGCGTCGTTTCATCTCAGCGATGTAGTGGACAGTGAAGTGGCATTTCAAGTCAGCAGTGATGTCAGAGAGTGGGGTGTTGGTAGACAGTCCTTTAATTGCAAGTTTTTCGTGTCTTTCATCAGTAGTCTTGTGGTGGTGGTAAAATAAGTTTGTCTCAAAGTATTTGGCTCGTGTCGAAGGTGTCAGTTCAATTTCGTCGAGTATGTTCAGGAGATTCTTGTGGGCCTCCTGTGTCTTTGGTTGAATGATCAGTTCCTTCTTATTTGCTCCCAGCAAGGAAGCCATTAGGGAGCAGTTTTTGCATGACAGTCAGCAGTTGTTTGGCGTTTGTCAGTCCGTTGTTGTCAATGGGAATAGTGCTAATATTTGGTGGGGGTGGTAGAGGTGCTGGGGTTGGTTGGTTTGAAATCTGGTTTGTAGTGGCGTTGGTTGGGTTTTCTTGGGTGTCAGGAGTTCTGAGAGGATTGAATCTGTTAGCAGTGGTGGTAACTGGGGGAGTGTAGGGGCCGGGTGACTTGCAGGCAAATTTCCTTGTGACTAGTTTGAAGATTGGGTCGGGTGCCCGGTCGGCTGTGATTGCTGTGGAGTTGGTTTGGTTGGCAGATTGGTGAGTGGGAATGGAAAGAAAAGATGTTGGGGGTAGTTGGTGGCAGTTGAGGGAAGTGCGTAGCAGCCAGAGTCTCTCCCCCGCCTCGGTGGTCCTTGGTCAATTTGCTGGCGTTTGCTGGGAGCTGGTCCTCCAGTCGCAGTTCCTCTCTTCTTCTGCTTGTACTTCAGGCGGGCGTCTTGTAGTAATTGATTCCGTAGGGAATCGTCCAGGTCGTCTTCGTCGTCCGGTGGCAGTGGCGTGTTGACGCAGTCCATTTTCTCCATCTTGGCAGCGGCCCCGCGGCCGCTGTGTGGGCGTCGAAGTTGGTTGGTCGAAGTGAGTTGAGTGAAGGGGGAGCGTTTTTTGCGAAAGCCGAATTGCGCCTCCCTGATTATGCCCCTTTGCTCGAGATCCCGTTGGATTCTCGTGAGAATGATTTTCTCAAGGAGTTTACCGAGAAGCGGCAGGAGAAAAATGGGCCGATAATTTTTCGGGAGGCGCGAGTTCTTATTCGACTTTGCAAGCAGTGCAATGATAGCCGCTTTCCAGATGGAAGGAAAGTACTGCACAGAAATGCAGGCAGTGTAAGTAAGTGCTAAGAGATGGGCGGTCCTAGGAGGTAGATGTTTCAGCATTTCTCCCGAGAGTTTGTCCGGGCCACCCGATTTCTTTGTGTTGATGTTTTTTAAGAGGTCACGTACCCCATCCGCCTCGATGTGCCAGTCGGATGAGATATCATTTGGGGGCGATGGAACGAAATGGATTTCCGCGGCGGTGGCTGGAAGTTGCAGTGAGTTTGGAATGGTTGGCGATGTATACCTAGTTTCTAATGTATCTGCAAAAATTTCTGTTTTAACAGCCGGGTCATAGATGGGTGGGAGTCCGTTGGGGCGTTCAAGAGCTGTTATTGCGGGGATCGGATTTCGTAGGGCTCGTTGCATCTTCCAGAGATCTTCGGCGTTGTTGATCTGTGATTTGTTTAAGTAGTCCTCCCAATCCTCCCAATCCTATGTTCCCTCATGATCCTCGAGGTTTTCCGCCGTATGCGCTGGTAAATGGCCTTTGCTGCGGGATCGCGCGAGCGCAGGGATAAGCGCTGTGCCTTTCGGCGCTCTTGGATTAGGTGGATCAGCTCAACAGGGGTTTTTGAGTGAGAAGAGGGGGTTTCTGGATGTTTTTGGGTGAATTCATGATATGTTGTTTTGATTTGATAATTCAGATGATTAATTGCTCCGTCTATGTCATGAGGAGTGGAAAGAGAGGGATTCAATAGTAATTTATTTGTTAATTTTGTTTGATATTTTTTCCAATTTGTTTCATATTTAAATTTCATGGGAGTGGGAGAGGGGAAAATGTCATTGTGAAGAGCGAAGATGCGGTGATATGCGTGATATGCGCTGCGGGTTTTTTTTCATATTCCCCTCTCCAGTTGCCCTGAAGAGGCGGGAGTTTAATCAAGTTTTGGGGTTACAAATAATTCCAGCCTTTATGGCTTGTGGAATTTGTGGAGGGCATTTATGATAAATATACCAACTAATCCTAATATTAAAACTATTTACAAGTGCCTCTTAGGGCTCCTTGAGTTTCAAACATTAATTAATTTATGATATTGTTTGCAAGTTCTTGATATTGTTCATGTTTTTTTCTTATTTTCACTAATGTATTCATTCACGCTCGCATTTACTCTTAAGCTATATGTACAAACACATTCACTCACACTTCACTATTTACACTATATACACTGCACATTGCTCGCCATTTCGCTGACTTTACTCAAGCGTCCGTGGCGCCGCGACGTCTTCGGGCCCAGGCGGCCCTGTTCCGGCGTGGCGCGCTTCCGCACCGCCCGCGCGGTTTCTGGCGTCCGTGAGCGGCGACCGCCTCCCACGCACTGACTGCTCCTCCGCGTCACAGCTCAGCGAGCTTGTGCGGGGGAAGTGCGCGGAAGTTGAAGGCGACGTACTGCGGGCCCTTCCTTCTGTGGAAGGCCCTGTGCACGCCACTGTTCGCCGCCTGGCCGGTCTCGCGCAGGATGCTTGAGTCCTTGCGAGCGCCGTCTCTGCCCGCCGTTGCAGCTCCGCCGGCAACTGATGGCGCACGCCTAGAGCCCCGAACACGTCAGAATCGCTAGGGTAGCGGTCAGGTCCGGGAGGAAGAAGATGCGGGCGCGCAGCTCTATATTCTGCGACCTGGATTGGTCGCAAAGGAGAGAGAGAAGCAGTGGCGAAGACCTCGCACGCGTACGCCCATAGGCGGCGCACGCACGCGGTGAAAAGGCGGCGCTTTAGATGGAAACCGTGCCGTAGATGAATCTCGGTAGACAGCCTGGCCTTTCTGCCTCTTCTGTCTTGGGTCTTCTTTGTTGTTTTATTCTGTACGGGTGTTGCCTCTCCGCCTCCCCAGAGGAGCTGGGATTGGGAGAAAGTTGGGATGTTTTGGGTTAGACGGGTTATTTTGTTGAGGGAGGGGAGTGTTAAGGTTATGGTTTTATTTGAGGAATGGGTGAGTTGAGTGTAGGTCACAGTTATTTTGGTAGTAAGTAACGGAATAAGTGGGTCGAAGAGAAGCCAGAGGAGGAAGTGAAGGGTTATTTTGTTTTGCGTTTGAAGAAGAAGTGAAAGGTTGTTTGTTTTCTTTTTATTCTATTTGGGATAGAGTGGTTTGTAGCGTAGCGTTGTTTGTTAGTCAGCAAGTGTGTCTTTAGTCTGTCTTTTGATGTTGCGATGTGTCGTTTGACCATCGCACTATGCCACCCCAGTGTCACGCCAGATTAACAAGAAGCTCGCAAGGACAACGCGTCCCTCGCGCCGCTTGAATCAGTTCCGCACAGCTACGTAGGCCTCCCGAAACCCTCCACCATAAATTCAACCCCCTTTGTCCACACTACAGAATGATTGACTTCTGGAACAACTACGTTAGGGTCTTGGCGCTAGCACGCAGCAAGATAATCCCCTAAGTCAAATAAACTCATCACATGTCAGCAGAAGAACCACGTGCGCACTTCTCTGTGCTAAACAAAGACATCCAATGGCCGTGAAAGGAAGCGATCATCTTAGCCAACCAGGTTACAAATGACATAGAAAATTCTGGAACTCAACAAACCGACCTATGAAAACGCCGGGCAGGAAGCACGTGATAACCCTTGCATGGTGCGAAAGAAAGAAGGGGGGAGAAACACAGCGAGAAGCTCGAATTTAGACGGGCGAAAAACACGAGAGAGGGTGGTCGAGCAGAAATAGCATAGGACAGTCGAAATTTTCAACAACTTAAAAGTTATAGTTAGAGAGCGGCCGAATATCGGCTTTTAGAGAAATCACTAGTGAGAGCAACAGTAAAAGACGACAATAGCGGTTGGTGAGAGGCAAACATTGAGCCGACCAACACGAGACCTGCCCGGCCTTCGTCCAACCGCGGAATTTATTCCAAACAGCCAGATTTTGGCTTCCAACGTCATACGCGGTCCAGGTGTCGTGTGACGGCCTGAGACGCGCGCCAGCGCTACGTAATTGCTGCGCTGACATTCACCGCTGACATCCCGAACGCCGGCGCCTTCATCCCGAGGGACAATTGTGAGGCTGGCGTTCCAACGCTCCACCGGCGCTCCTGTGGGTCCTGCCGCATCAGTCCATCGATCGGTGAGCAATCCCGTCGCGGTGACGTAGCCATTACGCCATCATCAACTTGTAAGTCATCATCATCATCACTTATTTGATAGCCAAAAACAGCAATCCCGTGTTTGCAAGAACAGTTTTTATAATAAATGTGTCCCCGCCATTTTGGACGGGTGAAAAAGACTAAATTCTGAGTAAAGTGTTTATTATTTTGAAACAAAGAAACCATTGCAATCCTTCGACCCAGGGCACTCACCCCTGAGACGCTCAACGCCGGCAGCAACATAGCAGGTAAGTGGGCGTGCGCTTGGCGCCCCTTTAAATAAATTTAGCCCATATCCCCACCTGCTACAAGGGAAATGACCGTCATACCATCAGTGTGTCTGCGCTTCCATTCTGTGGTGTGACCCCCTTCCGATTCCGTTCCAAAGAATCGGCATCCGACGTGGGCGGTTGCATCACATAAATTGGCCGCCCAACGTGGTTTTTTATTTACGAATAATTGAGCTTGTGTAGCATGCAGTACATAAATTGGCCGCCCAACGTGGTTTTTATAACGTATAATTGAGCTTGTGTTGCATGCATCACATTAATTGGATGCCCTACGTGATTTTTTTATAACGAATAATTTACTTTATGTTGCTCGCACCTGTTTATTTCTTGTAGAGCACACCAATTCTTTCTTATTCATAATGCGTTTACACGTGCTCAATTATTGCCCAACTGAGGATTGCATTTGGTTTTAATGTGTGTTTCTTTTAATATTTTGTATTGTTGTGATATGTTTTCCATCAATGTGTTTGCGTGTGAAACATAATTTTTATAGTGAACTTGCATTAGTTTTTACATGTTCCATATTAGTCACGCTTAGAATGTTATGGTTATTTTCTTAGCTTAGACGCCCAAAGTGCTTTATAATGAACAATTCAGTCTCTTTTAAGACGCATAATTTCTTTGTTATTGCTATTTTCATATTTACAACTTCTTAATGCGTCATTTTGTGTTTAAGTGTGGTTAGTTGAACTCTATTTTGTTTATTTACATTTTACGTGCTATTTACGGCACATCAAGTTTATATGTTTAGCTAACAGTGTTTATTTTCTCTTTTCAATTTTATGTTTATTTCTCAGTGCTGTCCTATAACATTTCATTGTGTGTGTATTGTACTTTTCATATTATTGTGTTTAATAGTGTACTCCTGTGTAACGCGCTGTAGGCGTCATTATCATAGTTACGTCACTTCGAGGATTGCTCGCTCCACGATGGCTGATAATTATCCCGATCTAAACACCGAGGTTTCTGATCCCGCCGGTCAGGCCGCTACCGAAATCACCGAAGCGCCTGCCGAGCTCACGGCCCCAGCTGTTCTCGCTCCTATTGTTGGCATGTCTTTAGAGCAGGTAGTCGACACGAGCCCTGCAGAGGTCGGTCCTCCCCTCGCCGCGGTCGCTCCGACGCCACCCGCAGACCAAATGTCTCAATTTTTCAGCTGTGATGCAAAATCTGCCCAGTTCGTGTCACACGATGTTCGAAAACTAACTGGTGCACGGGACGTCACTACACACGTTACCGGATTATGATCGGAATCCCGTGTGGCGATTGAGCGGGGAATCACACACTCAACGCCTTTCACAATCATAAACTCGATAACACCCTGGTTCCTGTTACGCACTTTTGGGAAATGCGTTCGGTGCGCAGATATCTATGCCCTGCCTTGTCGCTACAAGATTGGCAATTTTACTGCCGTTTCTGTTAGCGCCGAGGCCGCCCCATGAACTATGTCTGGCGTTGAAGTCACCCAGAAGGATGACCTTGGAATTTAATGAAGCGCCTCAATTCCAGCCGGATCTAAGGTTTGGTCCGGGAAGTAGACGGACACGACTAGAAGTCGGCCGTTTCTTACCCAGACGTACGCCCCGAACGCCTCTAGAGACGCCAGAGCAGTAGCAGGGATTTCGGCTTCGAGCTGCGGCAGTTCGCGGCGCAGTACTAAGGCTACGCCGCCACCTGGCCTGACAGCGCGATCTCGACAATAAAAAGCGAACCCCCGGAGTTTGAATTCGCGTTCATCGCTGAGCCACGTTTCTTGTAATGCCAAGATATCTAGCTGGAACTCAGCTGTTTATTCTTCTAATAGCTGGGGTTTGAAGATCGCACTTCGCGCGTTCCAAGTGCAGGCGCGGAGACGTGCTGTTCGCCTTTCTACGTGTCTAAAGTTGTTACACATAGTCGGGCAGCAAAGCTAACATTTTCTCCGTCATAACTACGAACTGGCCCTTAATTAATGATGGTGAGACAGTTGCGGGTGGAGTGGGCCCCGCTCCGGCCGCCCCTGAGGGCGGTGCGTCGGCGCTGGCGAGAGGCGCTCCGCCGAGGCGTCGCGCTACCGCGTTCCAGGCCGACCCGCCGCGAACTGAGTTCCGAGGCGCCTGGTTTCCGCTGGAAACGTTCTGGCGTGAGGATCCCTCTGTCCCTACTTTCCGCACGTCTGAAGGTCGTGGTGGAAGCTTACAAAAGCTGCATAGTGTGTAGGATGCAGCGTGATGCTCGCAGTTGCAGCATGTCGGGCGCAGTTGGAAATTGCCCCTCTTGGGGCAATAAACTGTGCCGCAGTATTCGTCCCCTGCAGGGTGACCCTCGCCCATGCAGAGGCGGCAGCGCACCGCGTACTCGCAGTTGCGAGCAAGGTGGCCCCACCGACATCTCAAGCAAAATCGTGGTCGCGCCCACTTCTCCCTTTCGACCACGGCAGTGAATGATTCCAACTGTCGTACATGGTAGACCTTACGCGACGCAGCGCTGCCACTGAGAGTGACAGTGAAGGTGCCCGTGGGCACTTCCACACGCTGCGCTGCGGTGCCTGATGCACCTTGGGCCACACCGGTATCGTGGTAACCACCTGTGTTGGTTACTCGTAACGCGCTGCAGCAGAGACCAAGTTCTTCAAGACGTTCAATGCGGAGTGGAGAGGAGAGCAGCTACCACCTACGCCGCCCACGCCATCAATGTTCATGCGCTGCGGTTTTTTCTTTCTTTCCCCTCTCCAGTTTCCTTGGAGAGGCGGGAATTTATTCAATTCTAGTGGCTTACAAGTGGGTCTTTTCAAAACGTCCGTCCGATCATCTGTCCGTGTACAAAAGCTCGAAATTTGTTCTATAAGCTTAGAGACATAAGTCAACAGGTAATAAAATTAAAGAGACCTGTTATGTCCATAAAATAAACTTCGCACGCACATTTAACAATAGTTTATTTAAGCATTCGTTACAAACATAATCCGTCATACTGCTATTCATGGGCAATCTCCAATGCCCTGCCTGTCATACCTCGGGCAATCACCAATGCCCTGACTACCATCTCTCGGGCAATCACCAATGCCCTGTTGCTGCTGCTGCGGTAGTCGTTACTCCGTTGCTCGGCTGCCGTGTTACTCCTCAGACCGCTACTGCCTGACTGCCCTGGCCGCCACTTGCTCCCGCTTATATAGGAGCGGTGTGGTCCGGGTTAGCCTCGCCTCTAGGCTTACCCGCTCGCTGGCCAGCGTTCCGCGCGAGCGGGTCCCGTGGCGCGCGGCGAACAGCTGCGCGCGCGCCAGCTTCGAATGCTGTACACAGCAAGACCAATGTTTAAAATAATTTATAAGGGCGCGTTTCTGCCAATAATAGGATATGGAGAAGCAGTGTGTCAATAATAGGATATGGAGAGCTGGACTCACAAAAATAAGTAGTGTACTCGCACTCAATAGTGCACTGTGCGTCGCGCTACATGCTATCACAGGCGCCTATAGGACAAGCTCACCATGAGTCTTCATATCTTAGCAGGTCTGTTTCCATTAGAACTGGAAGTGAGAAAACTAGCAGCAAGACGCGCTCTACGAAACCAGGAGACTGTGGAAATATTCGGAACAGCTTTAGTTGCAGCTGAAGATATGAGGGAAAAGAGGCTGTTGCGTTTGCTGTAGAAGGAGTGGCAACGGCGGTGGGACACATACGACACAGGAAGGACGACATAAAAATTTGTGCCAGATGTTTCATTCCCTGTACCGGCTAAATGGGTTAAACCATCAAGAGAAACAGTACAGTTTCTAACTGGCCACGGATTCGTTTCCGAATATCTGCGTAGAAGAGGCTAACAGATATCCCCACGCGCCCGTGTGGAATGTCAGACGAAACTGTTGAACATGTGTTAACTGAATGTGAGCTACCCGCAGTACATCGCCTGTCGATCTGGCGCAGTTCAGGAATTCTACGTGATATAGCTATGACTAACTAATAAAAGAGAAAGACATTTTTGAACATTTTGAAACACTATGTTTGCAAATTTGCAAAAATCGAGAAACTATTTTAGACATTCGAAATATACAATAAAGCTTATATCAGAATCTCGAAAGTACTCATTTATAATATTACTTGATTAACTTGTATACATGTTTTCATACGAATATATCAATATTCATGTATCTACACAACTTCCAAGCCGCCTACTGCGGCTGTCGGCATTAGAACCGAGGAGAGTTGCGACAATAAGAGCAAGTGGGAACGAGACGAACCACCGGCCTTCCCGTGGCGACGGACGTTAGCCTGCATTGGGTGACGAAAGCTAAAGATTCATATGACGATCCCTGCTGCCGTCATCGGGGTAGGTGACCAATCGGTGGATGCACTTACAACATAAATACTGCTACACAGACATAAAATACAGGACAAGCATAATACACAATCTACACATACATACATAACAGATAAAGTAAAGTAAAGTGCACATACAGAACATGAAACAATGCCCCGGTAGGAGCGAAAGCTCAGGGAAGGGGCCTAAACGCATATCTACACATGACATCTACACATGTCCATTTGTTAGTCTGTGAACAACACTAGCGCTTAAACCATATGTGCGATTTCTTCCAAAATGGATATTCTCCGGTCAATCTGCTTCCACTCGAGGCGCCTCTATTTTGAAAAACTTTCTTCAAATTTTGAGGATACTTTACATGAATCCCCCGGACATTTTCAAAATTTTCTGAAAAACCGCTCCAAATTCTTTCTTTAAATTTCTTGTAAGAATAGACTAAAATACCCTTATTAAAGTGCCTTAGGTCGGATTTTCACGTTTAACTTTGAATTTTCGAAAATTGCAAAAGTTTAAAATGTTTTCGGCGTCTTCCTAGAACTACAAAATTGAAGATAGAGATTTTTCTTTCAAATAAAATTTGTTGTCCAAAGTGAGTTCTTTCGTTAAGGTCATGTATATATTTTTAAAAATTTTAGTAGTTTTTGCGCAATATTTCACGCAATTTTTAAAATTTTAAAAAATTACAAAAAAAATTTAAAACGGCTCCAATTTTTTAACATTTTGTAGGGATAGTTCTAAATGTGCTCTATACATGACATTAACGCCATGTTGCTCTGTTCTTTTGTTTTTTCAAAAATTACAAAAAATATTTTTTGACTTGTCTCTCACGTCGTTAATATTTACATTAGTGGCGATTTGTTGACATTTTTAGATTATTGAGTACATGTGCTTTAAATAATGTCAAGTTTCTCGAGAACTCAACCGTTTTCAGTGAAAAGTACCTCAAAATTCCGCATTTTCAGGAACGCTCAAACGTCTTTTTCTCGAAAATGGCCCAAAATATTTCCTTCAAATTTTTCGAATGGATAGTGCAAATTGCAGTGTTTAATATGACGTACATTTCATTTCGGGGTATTTATTTGTTTTTGGAAAAATTACACAAATGTGGTTGTTTTGAAAGATCTCTCACACCGTTAATATGCATATTTCTAGCAATTTGTAAACACTATTGTATTTGTGAGTGTATGTGCTTCAAATTACTCGTACTTCAAATGAAGTGGTTGGAAAACGCAAGAATTTTCTGTGAAAAAGAGCTTCAAATTTCGCATTTTTAGTAGGGCTTAAACGCCATTTTCTTAAAAACAGCTCCAATTTTTTCAAAGGAAATAGCCATTTAAGACAAGGTTTTATTCTTTTTTAGTACTCTAAAATTAATATTTCCGTACTATCGTTAGGAATCTAAAAAATAAAAAAATGTTCAAAAAATGTAGTTTGGTCGGCGATAGATGGCAGCTGACAAGAGTATGTGTCAAGTCCGTGTAGCTAGCCGAAACCAAAGGAAATATAAACCTAACACGGGAAAGTCTCTGCCATTCTGTAGCAACACTAGCTTTGACATTTTATATTTTTCGGTTTTCTAATAGTAGAAGAGAAATATTATTTTAAGAAAATAAAAAAACTGTAAAACCTTGTCGTAAATGGTATCGTTGCAAAATTTGGAGCCTTTTTAAAAAAATGGTGTGTAAGCGCTACTGTAAATGCGAAATTTCACAGACAATTTTCGAATTTTCCAAAAACTTCATTTGAAGTCATTTGAAGCACACTCGCAAATTCAATAGTGTTCCCAAATTGCTGGAAATGTACATATTAACGGTATGAGAAAACTTTCAAAACATTACATTAATGTCATTTAAAAAAAAATACCCCGAATTCAACTTTATGTCACATTAAAGAGTGCAAATAGCACTATCAGTTCGACATGTTTGAAGAAAACATTTAGAACCATTTATGAGAAAATGGCGTTTGAGCGTTTCTGAAAATTCGGAATTTTAAGCTAGTTTGCACAGAATACGTTTCCTGAAACTTGATATGACATTATTTAAAGCACATGTACTCATTAATATAATAATTTGAACAAATCGTCGCTGATGTACATATTAACGACATGAAAGACAAGTCAAAAAAATACATTTTTGTAATTTTTTCAAAAACAAATGGATAGAGCAATATGGCGTTTATGTCATCTCATAGAGTACATTAGGCACTATCATTACCAAAAGTTTAAGGGAAAAAATTGAAGCCTTTTTGAGAAAATATTGTTTTAGTATTTGTTTAAACTTGCACGAAATTTTTTAAACTTGCAAATACTGCACGCAATATTGCGCGAAAACTACTAAAATTTACAAACTGTGTACTTGATCTTATTGAAAAAACTCACTATGGACAACAAATTTTATTTGAAGGATAAATCTTCTCTATATGCGATTTTGTAGTTGTGGGAAAAGCCCGAAAACATTTTAAACTTTTGAAAGTTTTGAAAATTCAGAGATAACCGTGGAAATTGGACACATGCCATCTTAATAAGTGTATTTTACTCTATTCATACAAGAAATTTAAAGAAAAATTTGGAGCCATTTTGGAAGAAATCGTAGGTATGGTCTAGGCGCTATTGTTCTTCACAGACGGACGGACGGACTGACGGACGGACTGACGGACTGACGGACTGACGGACGGACTGACGGACGGACTGACGGACTGACGGACGGACTGACGGACGGACTGACGGACGGACTGACGGACGGACTGACGGACTGACAGACGGACGGACTGACGGACGGACTGACGGACGGACGTTTTGAAAAGAACCATTTATACTGTAGCAGGTGTAACCGCTATCTAGTGTTGATAGCCGCGTTTACATCGAAATCGGCCATCTGTTCTGGCACAATGCGGAGCAAGATTTCAAACAGTACTCCCCGTCGCCACTAGGAAGCGTAGAAGAGAGGCACTAATTTATAAATTCCTAGTCTCAGTGCACCAGCCAAAAAAGAGAAATTTACGTTGCAATGCACCGCAAATGAACGGGATGACGAGAGACCTCGCCCCATTCTGTGAATGATCAGTGCCTATAACAGACGTACTTCCAAAGGACGGGCGACGAACGAAGAACGACGGAGCACGTTTTTCGCAAAAAACTCTATAAGAGGTAACTAGCACAAATTATATTATGCTAAATTACTGAAGAGCGAGTAAGTAATAATCTGAAATCGCAATACGTTGAATATGTGTATATTGATCCAATGTAAAGTATTGAAAAGGAATTCAAGACGGATTTTTATGCCACGAGGCACAGTTTCATGATGAGGGGATGGCAACTAATATAATTACGTTCTCCCCACAGTGTTTTTTGTTATTTGTGGCTTATCTTCACTGGCAAACTAATACGTCGCGCATCAACAGAAGAAACTGTTCATCCGACGATAGATGGAGCAGACGGCGATACTTCGAAACCACGTCGCGCCACCCGCAGAAGTTCACAGTTCGCCAACCTTGAGCGACGAAGGAACGACCGCACCGTGCGAGCTACGCGGATCCATCTGGTGTTCGTGAGTTCAAGCGCTCTGTTAACAATTATTTCGTCGCAGTTTTCCCTCACAGAGAATTGAAAGCTATCCGATTGGTGTTGTAGCGCAGAGAAAATAGGCCATTTGTGTAAGTAAAATCAAAAGTCAAATATTAATTGAGTTCTTTAATTATACTGTCGTATTAGAACGCAGATAATTTTTTGGTTACAATCTTCGTGTCATGATAAGTTAAACATTCTATAGAATGAAATGGCCATGTTGAAAAGAGGTAACGAAATGTCAACTTCACATTTTGTTTGAAGTATTTTGCAAGGATACATTCTAGATTTTGAAAGCCTTGGTTTTTCATTTAATAATCTCAGTGAAAGAGGGATACGAAACAGAGTAATTAATTTCTAAGGGAATTAACTAAGTTAATAATAATCTGACTGCATAGATCAACAAATTGGAAATTGTCAGGAATAGTAATGCTCTTTTGTGTATTTTTGTGTTTTCTTTTATGTGGATAGTGTACATAAGTGAAACTATTATTGTGTATGTGTAAACTTCGTTTGAGGAAGTGTATTATTTGTTCTGTTTCATTCTATTATTATGGTATCTGTGTAATAAAACTTTTGTAGTGAAGAAGGTCATGCATTGAATAGATTTATCATATATGTTAATTTCACTAAATTCAGTGTAATCTTTGTTTATATAGAATATACTCTCCTGATTGAACTCATTTTGCACCGAAGTTTTCTTATTCTTGGTATCGTAAAACGAACCCAACCCTTATATTATGGTAGGAGCAGGCTAACTACTGTAGGAAGGGAAAAGTGACATCCATCGATGCCACCTACTCATCGAGGGAAGGTAGATCACTCGTATCACCTGATCTATTAGGAAGTAGGTAGGTTGATGATACAAGGGACCCCAAATCGTGTATTTCCGTTGAAATCTAAAAATCGATTTCCGAAGCATTACATAACTTTCTCTTACTCCCTATATATGTACGTATACGGGAAACAAAATGACAGGTAAATATCCGAATCTGCTATCGGACTCGCTTCTTTGCCCAAAGGTAAGTTCAGTTGTTTATTCTAAATAACAAACGTATTATCTTCATAAATGCGCCTGTTGCTGAATACAAATTTCATTAAAAATTGAGAGAATTTAAAATAACAGATCTACGAAATCCGCTGCTCCATGTATAAACCAGTTCTACTACAGTGTTTTACTTATACGGAGTAATATACGTAGTATAGGGACAGTTATGTAATGCTGCGGAAAATCGAGATTTTAATGGAAATACACGTTTTAGGGTCCCCTGATACCCAAAAAGTGTTTTTTTTCAAAACGTCTGTCCGTCAGTCTGTGAACAACACTAGCGCCTAAACGATACGTGCGATTTCTTACAAAATGTATATTCCCCTAGTCGATCTGCGTCTACTTGAGGCGCCGCGATTTTGAAAAACTTTCTTCAAAATTTTGGGTTAATTTACATAAAGTCCCCCAAAGGTTTTGCGGACATTTTCAAAATTTTCGCAAAAACTGCCCCAAATTTTTTCTTTAAATTTCTTGTAAGTATAAAGTAAAATACACTTCTAAAGGTGGCACAGGTCTCATTTTTACGGCTAACTCTGAATTTTTGAAAATTTCAAAAGTTTGAATTTTTTTCGGCGTTTCCTACAAGTGCATAATTGAAGATAGAGATTTTTCCTCCAAATAAAATTTGTTCTCCAAAGTTAGTTCTATCATTAAGGTTACGTACATTTTTTTGAAAATTATAGTAGTATTCGCGCACTATTGCGTGCAATATGTGCAATTTTAAAAAATTACAAAAAACAAGATTTTCTCGAAAACGACTCCAAATTTTTTCTTTAAACTTTTGGTAGAGAGGGTGCTAAATGTACTCTATGAAACGACATAATTGCCATGTTTCTCTATTCTTTTGTTTTTTCAAAAATTACAAATATGTATTTTTTTTACTTTCTCCCACGTCGGTTATATTTAGATTAGTGGCAATTTGTTCACATTAGTATATTTACAAGTACATGTGCTTTTTATACTGTTGTGCCAAGTAAAGTTTCTCGAGAACTTAACCGTTTTCTGTAAAAACTAGCTCCAAATTTGGCATTTTCAGAAACGCTCAAACGCTATTCTCTCATAAATGGCTCCAAATTTTTCTTCCACAGTTTGGAATGGATAGTTCCAGGGACGTAGCGTCCATGGATGTGGATGATGTGTTACATACCCTGACAATATCAGCTATTTTATTTTAAAATGGTTATAAATTGTCCTTTTGTCATTTTCTTTTTCTACCACAAAATATTTCATTATATTTCAAACATTGCGCCGTTGAGAATTCGATTCTTCACAAGGATGAACGAATCAGTCTGAAATACCGCCTAGCCTGCGCTGAGAATCAGATGCACACTGACCCATTACATCCCGGGTGCCCACCGTGGTGCCTACGAAAAAGCTGTCGTTTTACAAAACTTCATTATTCTCTTCGGTGTTTGTAAGTGAACAAGGTTAATTAATGAACATTGTCGTTTTATTTAAGTTTTATTACCTTATTTTAATGCATTTAGCAACTATATATTCGTAGCCAATTTAGATTAGGGATTGTGCTGGTTGAATGCACAAGGGTATGTGACTGTGCAATCCACATCTGTGCCCTGGAATGGCGAGCACCACGCGGTCCAAAGCGCCTACATAATTATGGAATCGTATTTTTTGTGCCATAGACAAATTATAGCACATGAGAAACAGTAATAAATATTTGAAAAAAAAAATCAGAGGATAGAATTTTATTTAATCAGCCAACACAGGCTATGTTGAGCAATACAACCAAAGACATTTGAAATAAACACAATGGTGATAAATGGATGTATACAAATCTGTCACACTCCATTCGAGTTGTATGATTTTTTGGGAGGCAAGGGCTTGTATTTTCTAGCCATAATGAAAATAGAGGATCATCAAATAGAGAAAATTTCATGGAATATATAAGTGAAATAATGAAATATGATAAAACTGACAAGGATGATATGAAAATTCCAGTGTTTCGTGCAATCTCACCAAGAAATTCAGATTCATTGGATTTCAATTGTGAACACGGTTACGTCCCATAAAATTAAAAATTAAATTTCTAAAGCCTCTTTTGTCTCCGCCATACTGGATGAAACCTTGATGTAAGCAGCAAAAGACAACTGTCAACTGTTTTTCATTACATGTCTGTAAATTGATTTATTTTCTCTTTCCTATTATATTTTTATTATTGATCATTGTTTTCCATTTTATAAATTATGTCAATTCTACTGGGTTCGAAATCATTTGAATTGGACAATTTTGAATATCATTGGGTTTGATAGTGCTCTTGTTATTAAAGTATGAGGACACACATTTATATTTTGCTAGGTCGTTAACTTAAGTCAACTTTTTCTAACTTTCAACGAGTAAACTACATGAAGTACGTGAGCTGTTATTACTTTTACTGGATCAGTTTTCTGTGCTCTAATTGATCAAAGTGACAGAAATGGTATAGCTGAATGAGAAATATTTAAACTATAATTAAAGTTTTAAATTACTTTCTCATTTTTTGAGTTACATACCCTAAGCCAAAACTCAGGCTACGCCACTGGATAGTTCTAATTGCTTTCTTTAATATGACGTATGTTCAATTAGGGATTTTTTTTTGTTTTTGCAAAAATTACACAAATGCAATTTTTTAAAGATCTCTCACGCCTTTTATATGCTCATAAACCAGCATTTTGTAAATACTATTGTATTTATGTATGTAAGTGCTTCAAATGACGTCAAGTATTTTTGTGACGACGATGGTGTAACGGTTAGCGAATTGGACTCTTACACGGAGGTTCGCGGGTTCAAACCCGATCGAAGCCGTGGATTTTTTAGGGGCGAAAAATTCCTTCGTACGTCTTCCTTCGGAGGGGAATTAAAGTCGGCTGTCCCATTTTAGTAGATTTACTGCATGGAAAAGATCCTCATGCCTAAATGACGCCTCTGAGCAAAATTCAAAATCGCCTGTTTCGTCGCCCATGGAATACCTTCTTTCTCCGCTAGTTGGTGAAAGGAGCATAGCGAAATTTGCGTGGTCAGACGGAAGAGCAGTCCTCATGGCCTGGGTCTCGCCACATAAAATAATTCAATTCAAATGAAATATTTGGAAAACTCAAAAATGTTCAGTGAAAAAGAGCTTTAAATTTCGCATTTTTATTTGCGCTTAAACGCCTCTTTTTAAAACCGCTCCAAATTTTTCAAAGAAAATTGCCATTTAGGACGTGGTTTTACTGTTCTTTAACATTTTAAAATTAAGATTTTCGTTCTAGCATTAGGAAAGCGAAAAATTAAGAAAATGTCAAAAACATGTACTTTTGGCGGCGATAGATGGCAGCTGACACCAATATGTGGCGATTCCGAAATGCTAGCCGAGACCGAAGGAAAATGGAAAACTAATACGGGAAAGTCTGTGCCATTCTGTAGCACAACTAGTTGTGTAATATACCAAAGAACTGTAAGTCAACACGCACATTTTAACCAGGCAATACAGTGCCGCCCCGGGATTAGAAGGCGGCGACAGGAGCTCGACTCATTCTCGCTTCAGCTGCGGGCCAGAGCAGCCGCTCCGCTAACCGTAGCTAGACTCGCTTGGTGTGAAAGTGTAACTCAACTTCGCTCCGAACTCTAGGAAACAGTGGTGACTAAGTGTTCGAAACAGTATTTAGTGGTCATAATTATTCACTACTAGTGTTTTAGTAGTTGAATGAACAATAATGATTTATCCAGCACAGGGCGAGTGGTCAGTGAAGCCCTAAATTCGATATATCATTCAGAAGATTCATCTGACGTGGACCCCGACGAAGCCAACGTGAATTTCACGGACAGCATGAAATATTCCGAAATATCGCATCAGCTTCAGCAACATGCAAGTAACAACAACCAATTCGGGGCTGGATCCACAGGCCAGCCCGAGGAACAAATGCAGTCACTTCAGTCTGCTGCGTTAGCCCAACTACATCAGAACAAGGTAATGTCCCAAGGAAAGCGAGCCAATGATAACGACGATAACAGAAACCTAAAACGTGTAACCATAGACAGTCAGCCTCCGGCAGGGTCGAACTTACAAAATCAATACAATGTAGAAATCAAAAACAGATTTAGTTGGCTAAACGAGGAGATCCCTGATAATCTAAGTGAAGACAATAAAATCCCACCAATTTTTATTACTAATTTTGAAAATCAAGTTACCCTCGTGAATGAAATAAAATCTAATGTCTCACGCAATTTCACTACAGAATTTAAGAATCAAAAGATTCGAATCCAATTCCAGTCAGTGACCAACTTCCGAAAAGCAGTTAAATATTTTCTGACCACCGAAAAACAATTTCATACGTATTGGGATAAAAAATTCTCAATAGTGATCAAAAACATTCATCCTTCAATCACAGAAAATGAAATTTTTGTTGAAATCAATAACCAATTCAACTCAGCTACAAAAGTTACTCGACTGTATAAAAACAATTCCCCTATCCCAGTAATGGCAGTAGACTTTGATGGAACCCACAAAATCGAGGATGTGTTAGAAATAAAACAAATACATAATAACACAGTGAAACCAGAAAGAAGAAAGAAAACCAAGGGCCCCCTTCAATGTTACCGGTGTTTAGACTTTGGACACAGTAAAAATAATTGTAATCATACAGTTTCATGTGTGTTTTGTGCAGGTGATCATCTATCAGCAAACTGTGAACAAAAGAACTCATCTCCAACGTGTAAACTTTGTCTCGGGAAGCATAGGGCTGACCCCAGATCAGTAGAATGTACATATTATCGAAAAAGTTTAGAAAGTAAAAGGAATAGTTCAAATGGCAGACATAGGAACAATCTTAATCCCCCGCAGCTCAATTCAACAAACTTTCCAGACCTACCTCTGACTAACAATATACCTAATGTCACTCAGGCAACAAATAACAACCAATAAAACACAACTAACCCACATCACCAACATCGTAACAACCAACAGACAAACAGACACTACAGCAACTTCAATATAGGTAACTCATTCATACACAACATCACGCAGTTTATAACCAATCACATAATTAATTTTATAGATTCATTGATACCAACAATCATACAGAATATCCAACACTCAACTGCAGTGTCATTAAACAACAATTATGGATCACCATAATGATTTCATAATTATAAATTGGAATGCCAACGGCATTTTCAACAAAAAAGCTGAATTACAACACTTCCTACATGCTAACAGAATTGATATAGCATGCATCACAGAAACACATCTCAACCCCGAATCCACATTTTTTCTACAAGAATACAAAACAATCAAAGCAGATAGACAAAATTCGAAAGGAGGAGTCATATTATTAATAAAAACCAGTATACCACATCACCAGATTACCCTACCACACACAGCCGGTCTCGAAAAAGTAGTAATAAATGTAAAGTATAATAATAACAGGACATTAACAATAGTGACTGCACATAAACCTCCAAATATAAAAATCAATAATAGCAACATCCCCACATTATTACAACTACCAACTCCTTTATTGCAGGTGACCTAAACTGTAAACACATCTCATGGGGATATAGGTCTGCGAACCCCGCAGGAAAATATTTATACAACGTAAAAAAAACTTGAATCTCAACATATTATCACCAACCGAACCCACTTATTTCCCATATGATCCAAACAAAAGTCCAGACATGCTTGACATAGCGATCACAAATATGGAAAAACTCAGTTTATGTCTACCATGTATCATGAACTAGAATCAGATCACTTACCCGTAATAATATCAACTCGCGTAGAAAAATCTCCCCCAACTCCCCCACCCTCCTTAAATACTTATAACATAAATTGGAAGTACTTTAAAGGTTCTATAAAGAAATCCATACCGTCATTTCATAATCTGAACTCTCTCCAAGAAATTAACCAAGCCATTACGACCCTCAACAACGTAATAATTAATACTATTAACAACAGTCATATTCAAAAAAATTTAGATGTTAACAAAATACTACATAAACCGCTCCCACCTAATATAATTAACTTAATTCGTTATAAAAAATAAAACAAGGCAGCTTTGGAATTAGTTAAGAATACCCTCATTAAAAAAAGAACTAAATCTTTTAAATAATATTTGTAAAAAGGTTCTCAACAGATATAAACAAGAACAATACAATACCTATATCAGTAACTTAAATACTAAAAATAACTCACTATGGCAATTTTCTAAGAAACTCTTGAAGAAAAGAACTAGTATTCCCCCATTAGCAACTAGTGATGGCAAAAAATACTTCCCAATGGAAAAATTTGAAGTGCTAGCCTCCCACTTCGTCGACACATTCACCCCTAATAACTTCCCCCAAAATCCCAAACACGACGAAATTTTGACTGTGTTTAATGCTCCACTACATAATGTTCCCCACAAAATACAATTTATATCCCCTAATGAAATAAGAAAAATAATATAGGATATGCCAAACAAAAAAGCACCAGGCCATGATCGGATCAACACAGTCATTTTAAAACATCTACCGGAGAACGCCATTGCTTTTCTAAATAATATTTACAATTCTATATTGAGAACAGGATATTTTCCTCAAATATGGAAACACTCAGTCATTCACCCAATAGCAAAACCAAACAAGAATTATTCAAAAGCAGAAAATTATAGGCCTATCAGCCTGCTACCTATAATGTCAAAAATCTTAGAGAAACTAATACTCACCAAATTGAATAAACACGTCAAGAAAACTAACAGTATACCACAGCACCACTTTTTATTTCAAATCACAATATTCTACCACACACCAACTACTAAGACTTACGAAACGTATTCATTCTGCATTCCAAAAGGAACAACATACAATCGCTGCATTCGTAGACATCTCGCAAGCTTTCGACAGGATTTGGCATCTAGCTCTCTATTTTAAATTAATTTCAATAGATAACCCAAATATCTAGTATTTGTTATCCTTAGTTTTATCACAAATAGAACATTTTCAGTATCTGTCGAAGGCCACTGCTCTAATCCAAGGAAAATCACTGCTGGGGTTCCTCAAGGTTCACCACTTCCCTCCTTACTGTTCAATTTACACACTACAGATATACCGACTTCAGCACAAATAAACACCGCTCAATTTGCCGACGACACTGCACTCTACATCTCAGGGAACTCTTTAACAACCCTTCAAACACAACTTCAAAATCACTTAAACTTACTTGCAAATTGGGCTAATATCTGGAAAATAAATTTGAATCCAACAAAATCCTCAGCAAAGATATTCAAATTAAGACCATTCACACATCCTCTTCCACATTTCATAAATAATGACATCATCAATTGGACCAACAAATAAAACAATAAAATATTTAGTCTTAAATTTCGACACTCGACTCAACTGGAAGCAGTATATAGAGGTAAAAACTCAGCAAGCCAAGATTAAACTAATTCAATTACGATCCTTACTGAACCAACACAATCAACTCTCCGCATCTAATGCTTTATTACTCTACAAAGCAATAATCAGGCCTACACTCTTATATGCTTGTCCCATGCGGACCAATGCCGCCAATACCATCCTAAATAAAATGCAAGTGATCCAAAACAAATTTTTAAGATTAATTACTAAAGCACCATGGTTCATAAGTAACAGTCAACTGCATAATGATTTAAATATGAACACAATAAAACACCAAATAGCCTATCTTGCACACAATTTTTACACAAACCTTCCCCAAATTCAAGCATCATCCTTCTATAAACTGGGCAAAACCCCCAAGTATCAAACGAGAATTAATAACAGATATCCCCTGCATTCTATAAAATATTCTATAAAATATTCGCAAACCTGGAATAATTTCTTTTCTGATAGTGCTCCCTGCTTCCTCTCTCACTTTATTTTTTTATATTATTTTTATAGAATTGTAGTGTGTATAGTTTTAATCTAAAGTTAGCATAAGATAGATTAAGTCCATCAAACATTTTCACAGTTAAAATGTAAACTGAACAATGTAATGTCAACTGAAAATAAATTATAATAATAAAAAAACAGGAAATACCACATATAGACGACTAAAATACAGGTGGCATATACCGGATGAGAGAACAACAATGGGAGCAAAAAAAAAACAAAAAAAGGGACTTAAGAATCGGGTGAATAAACGGAAGGAAGGATCGTGCTGTAAAAGAAATTTTAGATGTTGAACGTTTTTATCGTATTATATAGTATTCGGGGTTAGGCGCCCAACAACGGCGAAATGTAGGAGCAATACGGAAGTTTGTGTAATACGTTTGAAATGAGAAAACATTGGAAGAAAGGAAGAAGGAAGAATTGTTACGGCGCGGCGCGGAAGCACGTGTCGGAAGGATAACGTAGGAGTACAGTGAAATGATTTTAGCGTGGCCGCTCAAGGTCAGGTCTCAGAGTAGCCGGAAGAGTCCATTCCTCAAAACTATCGCTTTAGGGGGAGGCGCGTCCCTTCCTAGGACGTGCTGACAGCACTACTCCAGTTGAGTAAACATTGACCCTGACTATTTGTCTCCGCAAGGTGCCAGTTTTCACAGTATATAAATTTATGAAGAGACGCAAAAGAAGGCTTTGAAAATATCAAAGCAGTTCTGAAGGCAGTAATTGCTGTTTCGGGTGTTTCAAAAAGATCTATTTGCAGAAATAATAAGCAAATTAATTCTATTCAATCAGGAGACTCGTGTTCCTTTTCTACTCCTAATAAAGAGAAGAAGAGAAAGGACGTGGAATCTGGTCTCGTCAGTTTCAATGAGAGTGTGATTCTCCGCACAATGATTTAATGCACCATATCAAGAAATCGTTATTTTTACAGGAAATGACGCAAACGATAGTAAAGACAGTAATAGTGACACTACTTATGATAGTGAGGAAACATACGGATGATGAGGACAGAGCTAGGTTATGCCGTTGGTGTTTCTCCATTACAGAGCGAAGACACTACAGTAAATTGACCTCCAAAGGCCGTCCGCTAGCATGTGCGGTGCGGCAGGCTAATGTTTTTGGTATAGCCAGACGAGCCAGGCGCGAGCGTGCGCCGCCTCCTGGCTCCTTCCCCACCCCTTAGAGCTTCCCCCTCTACTCGCGAATCCCAGCGGCCACCCTAGAAAAATCTAGCTGTACCCGAGAGAAAGCGTGAGCGGGCGAAGAAATTGAAGTAAGGCCTCTCCAGGTCTGGAAGAAGGATTCAAACATTTAAAGACTAAAATAATATAAACAGTTTGTTTTCCTTTTTTATTTGGCGACCAAAGATAACGAAGCTGAGTATTTAATTTATAAAAAAAATTAATTAAATAAATGTGGAGTTTTATTATCTATGGAAAACAAGGCTTGGTATTGCAGAAACATTGTGTGCAATCCAATAAATTTAGTCAGGAGAATATTGGGGAATTTGTCGTTCGTACGAAGGGGGCGTCAACGCACACCGATGTAAAGATGGTCAGGTAGGAGCAAGCTGGGCATGAGTGGAAAAAAGTGCACTGTTATCAGAACGATTAAAAACATTATCTCAGTTGCGATAATTAAACTATGAATTGTTTTTTCTGATTGCGAATAGCGGCTTGAATTTTTCTTAACAAAGCGAAGTCAAGCCTAATTTGTTTTCCGCCTTCTTGTTCACCGTGCAGCAGTGCGATTTGGAGAGGGGGCGAGGGGGGCAGGGCAAGGCCGTCCGCTCGCCCGCCCGCCCGGCCCGCCGTCCAAACGCCGGGCTGGGCGTGCGCGGGCGTGGCTACGACCTTCTTCCAGGACACCCTCCGCCCCGACCACGGCCCCGGCCACGCCTTCCTTTGGGCCGCGAAGCGGTCGCGGAAGTCAATGGACCATCCACTGGCCGTTTACATCCAGACAACTAGCCGATTCACAGTGCATTAGGCCGCGATTTTACGGCGTGTCAAAATAACTTTCTTTTAACTCTTGCAATTTTTAACTAGTAGTGCTGCAGATTGGCACAGACTTTCTCATATTCGTTTTCTTTTTCTTTGCGTCTGCGCTAGCTATTCCGAATTGCCACATACTCATTCCACCTGCCATCTACCACCCAAAGTACAGTTTTTTGATATTTTCTTAATTTTTCGGTTTCCTAATGGTAGAACGGAAATATTCATTTTAGAATATTAAAGAACACAAAAACTTAGTCCTAACAATTTTCTTTTAAACATTTTGTGCCGTTTGAGAAGAAAATGGCGTTTTAGCTCTACTAAATACGCGAAACATTTTGAGCTACTTTTCACAGAAAACGGTTGTGTTTTCGAGAAGCTTTACTGGACATTATTTAAAGCACATGTACTTGTAAATATAATAATGTGAAAAAATCGCCGCTGATGTAAATATTAAGGATGTGAGAGACAAGTAAAAAAATTACATTTCTCCAATTCTAGAAAAAATAAAAGAATAGAGCAATATGGCGTTTTTGTCATCTCATAAAATACATTTGGCACTATACCTACCAAAAGTTTAAAGAAAACATTTTGTGCTGTTTTTGAGAAAATATAGTTTTTGTAATTTTTTAAAATTGCACACATTGCACGCAATATTGCGCGAAAACTACTAAAATTTTCAAAAAATGTATATGACCTTAAAGAAAGAACTCACTAGGAAGAACATATTTTATTTGAAGGAAAAATCTCTATCTGCAATTTTGTATTTGGAGGAAGACGCCGAATAAGATTCAAACTTTTCAATTGTCAAGAATTTGGAGTTAACCGTGAAAATAGGACCTCTGCCACCTTAAGAAGTGCATTTTACTCTTTTCTTACAAGAAATTTAAAGAAAAAATTTGGAGCCGTGTTTGAGAAAATTTTGAAAATGTTGGGGTTCTTCATGTAAAGTATCCCCAAATTTTATAGAATCTTTTTCAAAATCTCAAAACTTTGACCAGATCGACCGGCAAATACCCATTTTGTAAGAAATCGTACGTATGGTTTAGGCGCTAGCAGTGTTCACAGACGGACAGACAGACGGACGGACGGGCAGTCGGACGGACAATCGGACGTTTTCCTTTCAATTCGTTTTTCGGTATCAAGGACCCACAAAAGAGGACTCTGGCTACACCATTAGGGGATTTTTTTTCTTAATTTAGCAATTGGATTTCGCCCCTTTTTGGTTAGCACGACTCGGCAACGAATTTTTTCTGGCGAAAATTGGCCATTTTTTCGCGCAGCATTACATAACTTTCCCTATACTACGTATATCTCTCCGTGTATACGTACGTATACGGGAAAGTAATAATTGATGGTTTCAACGAGAATGAGACCTACCTCATTTTTTAACCTTTCTTTTCTCTATTTGGGGACAAAGTTAATTAAACAAATTGGAGTCATTTTTAAAATAAAATAGAAAATGTTTAGATTTCATCTAAATAATACTCAAAAATCAAAATATTCATTTCAAACTCACAGGACTGAGAGTTCTTTTAGATCGAATGGGGAATACCAATTTGAGAGAAAGTAGTCTGAACGGTTTAGGAGCGAACATTGAACCAAATGGCCGGACTGCCAGACAGAAGTTTGCCAACAATCGAATTTTCTGTTTCAAGGGTCATGGATTCTGACTGCACATCGTGTTAAAGGAATTTATTTACTACGTATCGGAACAATATTTTTCAACTTCATTACCAGAGCCTGTTAATACGAATTTTATCTGTCAAAAATCGCCGATATTCGCCGCAGCATTGTAATACATTTTCAATACTATGTAAACGAAGTAAATAGAGAAAATAAAATACGCCATTTTCAATATATTCTGGGAAGATGCCGAAAAATTCCGCGCTTTTGCAATTTTCGAAAATTCAGAAATAAGAGTGTAATTCGCACAAACGTCATCTTTATAAGAGTATTTTACTCCATTCTTTCGTGAAATTCAAAGAAAAAATAGGAGCCAGTTTTGGGAACATTTTGCAAATGTTCCAGGGGCTTCTTGAAAAATAACACCAAATCACAATGACCGATTTACATTATTCACATTTTTGAAAAGTTGTACGTGCTCTTATTTCAAGAACTGTCTTTGAAACTGTAATGTAACGACCCGTGATGAGTCACTACAAGAGAGGGGTGTACCGCAACACATGGAGTGCGCCGGTGAGTTGTAGACAGCAGGGTACACACGCTAAATTTGTTTAATGGGCGCCAAGCGTGCATCTTACCTGCCATCCTGTTCCGGCATTGAAAACCACAGGGTCGGTGCGTTCTGGGTCGAAGGAATGCATTTTGTACCTAGCTATTGTAATAAAACGTAGATATGATATTTTTCATTGGGAATTTACATGAAGCTACCCGGACATTTTCGAGATTTTCGCATAAATGGCTCCAATTTTTTTTTCATTTCGTTGTAAGAATAGAGTAAAATACACTTATTAAGCTGTCATAGGTCAGATTTTTTTACGATTAACTCTGAATTTTCGAAAATTGCGAAAGTTGGAATTCATTCCGGCATCATCCTCCAACGACAAAATTGAAGATAGAGATTTTTCCTTCAAATAAAATTTCTTTTCCAAAGTCAGTTCTTTCCTTAAGGTCATGTACTTTTTTGAAACGTTTAGTAGTTTTCGAAATATAATATTGAGTTCAATATGTGCAATTTAGAAAATGCAATCAAGATTCTCTATAAAACTGCTACAATTTTTTTCTTTCAACTTTTAGTAGGGATAGTGCCCAATGTACATTACGAGATGACATAAACGTCAGATTGCTCTATTCTTTTGTTTTTTCAAAAATTACAAAAATGTAATTTTTTGACTTGTATCTCACGTTGTTAATATTTACATTAGCGGAGATTTGTTCACATATTATATTTATCACATATGCTTCAAATAATGTCAAGTAATGTTTCTCGAAAACTCAACCGTTTTCTGTGAAAACTAGTTCAAAATTCCGCATTTTCCGAAACGCTGAAACGCCATTTTCTCATAAATGGCTCTAGAATTTTTCTTCAAACATTTCCAACGAACAGTGCTAATTGCACTATTAAATATAACGTAAAGTTCATTTTGAGGTATTTTTCGTTTTTTCAAAAATTACACAAATGTAATTTGTGTGTTTTAAAGGTCTCTCACACCTTTAGTATAAACCTTACCAGAAATTTGGGAACATTATTGTATTTGTGAGTCAATATGCTTCAAATGACCTCAAATAGAGTTTCTGTCAAAAAGTTTCAAATCTTGCATTTGCAATAGCGCCTAAACGCCATTTTCTTAAAAACGGCCCTAAATTGTTGAAAGAAAATTGTCATTGATGTTGAGGTTGTACTGTTCTTTAATATTCTTAAAATAATATTTCCGTTCTCCCAACAGGAAACAGAAAAGTTTAAAAAATGTAAACTGGTGGTGCACAGACTTTCCTGAATTAGTTTTCTATTTCCTTTGGCCGGGTTAGCTATTGGGAATTGCCACATACTCGTGCCAGCTATCATCTATTGCCGCCCAAAGTATTTTTTTTTAAATTTTCGTAATTTTTCGGGTTCCTAATGCTAGAAAGAATATATTAATTTTACAATTAAAAAAGAGTAAAACCTCATCGTAAATGGCAATTTTGTTTGAAACATTTGGAGCGGGTTATAAGAAAACTGTGTTTAAGCGCTACTAAAATTGCGAAATTGGTAGCACTTTTTCACAAGAAATTTTTGAGTTTTCGAAAAACATCATTAGAAGTCATGAACTCACAAATATAATAGTGTTTACAAATTGCTGGTAATGTGCATATTAACGGTATGAGAGATCTTTCAAAAAAGTACATTTGTATAATTTTTGAAAAAATGCACTAAAATGAACTTAATGTCATATTGAAGAGTGCAATTAGCACTGTCCGTTTGGAAAACTGGGAGGGTTTTATGAGAAAATGGTGTTTGAGCGCTTCTAAAAATGCGGCATTTTGTGCTAATTTTTACAGAAAACGGTTGAGTTCTCGAGAAACTTTACATGACATAATTTAAAGCACATGTACTCATAAATATAATAATGTAAACAAATTGTCTCTAATGTAAATATTAACAACGTGAGAGATAAGTCGAAAAATTAAATTGTTTTAATTTTTGAAAAAAACAAAAGAATATGTTGTTTATGTCATCTCGTAGAGTTCATTACGCACTATTCTTATCAAAAGTATAAAGAAAAAATTGTGAAGACGTTTTTGTGAAAATCTTGGAAATTAATTTTACAAATTGCACATATTTGACGCAATATTTCGCGCAAACTAATACAATTTTCGAAAAAAAAACGTACTTGACCTTAATGAAAGAACTCACTTTGGAGAAGAAATTTCATATGGAGGAAAAATCTATCTTCAATTTTGTAGTTGTAGGAAGAGCCCGAAAACAATTCAAACTTTTGCAATTTTCGAAAATTAAAAGTTCACCGTGAAAATCTGACCTCAGCCACCTTTGTAAGTGTATTTTACTCTACTCTTACAACAAATTTAAAGAAAAAATTTGGAGCCCTTTTTGAGAAATTGTTGAAAATGTTTGGGGAGTTTCATGTAAAGTACCCCCATATTTTGAAGAAAGTTTTTTAAAATCGAATGGAATCAGATCGATCGGGAATATTCATTTTGGAAGAAATCGTACTCATGGTTTAGGCGCTAGTATTGTTCACATACACCGGACTGACGAACAAACAAACGGACATTTTGCTTTCAATTGATTTGTTAATATCAAGGACCGACAAAAGAGGGATTCTGGTTACACCGTGTTAGGCGATTTTTTTTCCTTCATTTAGCATCTGGTTTTATCAACTTTTTCGTTATCATGGCCCGGCAACGATTTTTTTTCTGCCGATAATTCGCCTTCCCTTCGCGCAACATTACATAACTTTCCCTATTCTACGCAGATTACTTCATATATCCCAAAAATGGCTCCAAATTTTGTATTTAAACTTTTCGTAGATATAGTACTAAATTAGTAACTAGAATAGTACTAAAAAACGCCATTGTGCTCTATTCTCTTGGGTTTTTCAAAATTGACACAAATGTAATTTTTTTAAATATCTCTCATGTCGGTAAAATTTTAACGTTGTTAAATTCATTTGCTAAAATATAATGTTCAAAGTAATTCTAATAATGATTTTTTAAATATTCATTAATTTGTGAGAAAGGGAACTAAAAATGATGAATTTTCAGAAACGTTCGAACCAAATTTTCTCAAAATGTATGGAACATTTTCCCCCAAGAATCTCCACAATGAAAAGGAATTCAATTCTCTTCAAAATTCCGAAAGCCTACTATGGATCAAGGTGTGTGGGGTCCTAAAAATCAAAATACAATGAAAAATTTCCGTGTCCGCTCAGGATGAAAAATATTTATTTCTCAACACGAAAAATGGGCCATCGTGTTATTTGAAATGTTCTCTAAATATTTTGTCACATATCCTTTTTTTTCGGAGTCTTCCTATAACTAAAATATTAAAGATAAAAATTAAGGTAAAAATCTATTTTACTTTAATGAAATATGTTGCGTAAAGATAGATTTTGAAATAAGGTCAGGCACAATTTTAGAAAAATTTCATACTTTTCGCGTAATTTTGCTTGAGTACGAGCGAGAAAGTACTTGTTTTTTAGCACCACTAGTTAAATTTTCCCATTAAATCAGGAAATAAGGGAGTAGTTTAATACTTCGCCATTTGTGAACTTGAACAAATAGGGAGTTTTTGCCACCTCGAACGTTAAGTACTATCGATCTTCTGCTCATGCGCAGTGCAAGTTTCGCATCACTTTGGTGCATCTGCGCAATCGCAGAAGATCGATAGTACTTAACGTTCGAGGTGGCAAAAACTCCCTATCATAAAAGCGTTCGACACGTTAAAAGCGTAAAATGTAAAGCGTTCGCCACAGGCCCTCCTCTTCTTCACTTGACCTTCTCGTACAGCGAACTGTGGAAGCTGAGATGACCCTCAGCGCCCAGGCTTTCATGATGAGTTTTATAAAATTGTTCTTATGATTACTGTGTTTACGCAGTTAAATCTTAATTATAAATTAATGATCACGACCACTCAAATTAATTGTTTTCAAGCATCGATGTGTTGTCGATGTCGCATTCCTAGTTTGAGAGATAACACGAAGGAAACCATTAAATGCAATTTTGCAATAATTTTACTCATTCACGACTATTTAGCACGTTGTAGGTGATATTGCATTTTGCGATCGACTTCGCGTTTTATCGCAGATTGAAACCACAGAAATATATTGCACCGACCGTCAAACATACAATTACTATTTTTTCAGTGATTGTTAACATTTCACATTTTTTTGCAATTGCTAAAATCTACCATCTCTCTTTATCTCACTCATTTCTAACGCCTGCATCCGTGTAGACCAGAAGGGAAGGTGCGGTCGCTGACCGCAGTAGTCGCGTGGCGTTGTAACACACGTTACATCCTCGGCGTCCTTGCCCCCGGACGATAGGCAACTCATCCACCATTTGTGCTCTGCGGGTGTACGAAGCTCTCTGGTATGCACCTCCTGTCTCCCTCCCTCTCCCTTTGTGGCCTGGCAGCAA
Source organism: Acheta domesticus (assembly GCA_031308135.1). Classification (NCBI taxonomy): domain Eukaryota; kingdom Metazoa; phylum Arthropoda; class Insecta; order Orthoptera; family Gryllidae; genus Acheta; species Acheta domesticus. Next base: position 69,329,562 of record JAHLJT010009355.1, read on the forward strand.
CCAAGCGCGGGCATCGGTTGTATCGCTGGCCGTAAAATGAATCACCACTTAAGCAATTCATTACTGTGACCTGCTGTTCCATTCAGTTTCGCGATCGCATCTTCTTATTCAACCACGTTGTACCGCCGTTCCATTCTCAAACCAATCACTTCCAATGGGCTACCGCCCAAGCCTGGACAAGCTCTTGGGATGTCGTTCATGTAAAAGTGCACGTGCAGTGCACATAAGTGTAAGTGTAAGGGGAGAAGAAAAGACAAAGAACATCAAGAGATCCGCGGTCCGCGTTTTAGGGAACTGCTCCGGAATTCGCCTGGTATTGATTGGAGACATCATGGAAATCTTCTATTTGCATGTGTGTAAACGTGTATTTGCATTTGTGTTTGCTTTTCATACCTTTCGAAAATCGAATATTGCGATACGTAACACGTTTGCTGTCGTTGAGTGAGCCAATAACAACAGGATATGAGGGACAAGCAGAAAAAGAAAAACATCTTCAACAAGCCGTTAAATAGAAAATCTGGAATTCAAGGAGACTAAAAATTTGTAAAAGTTGAAAAGCACCGGGAACAGATAATTTAAATATAGGACTATATAAATATCTTTCAGAAGAACCTAAATACATATTGTTGGGCTTAATAAATGGATTTTGGCAAAACAAAAAATCCCAAATGAATGGAAGAGAGCAATTATTGTTCCTATCTTAAAAAAGTAAGGAACGGACTGCAAAAATTACAGAGGAACAAGTCCGCTAAACACAGCATATAAGATACCCACCAGAAAACTTGCAAATAGATTAAGAAACAATATAAATAGAATCTTATTAGAAGAGCAATCTGGATTCCGTAACGGAAGGTCCTGCTCAAACAATGTATTTTCATTCAAACAAATGTTAGAAAAAATAATATAATAGGAAGATAGTATTTGGTGTTTATCGATTACATCACAGCATTCGTTAGTGTTAATAGATGTCAATTGTGGGATATTATCTACACAAGGGGAGTATCAAGATGGCGATGGTGTAACGGTGGTACATGGCGGCGGCGATGGTGTAACGGTTATAGTATCGGATTGTTATACTCAAGTTCGCGGGTTCGAAGCCGTGGATTTTTTAGGGGCGAAAAAATCCTTCGTCCACCTTCCTTCGGAGGGGAATGCCGGTTGTCCCATCATAGTAGATTTACTGCATGTAAAAGATCAAGCCTAAATTACGCTTATGAGTTAAATTCAAAATCGACTGTTTAGTCCCCCAAAGGAATACCTTTTTTCTCCGCTAGTTGGTGAAAGGAGCATAGAGAAATTTGCGTGGTCAGACGGAAGAGCAGGCCTCATGGCCTGAGTCTCGCCACATAAAATAAGGCAATTCAATTCAATATCACTACACCTAATTAGTTCTAGTCCGGTGCTAATATTCAGGAAACAATAAAGACTTTATACATTAGTATTCTACGTAACGAATACTTTTTCTTTTTCACCTTACTTCGTAAAAAGAGAAGATATTGTAATCGTTCGCCGGAAAATGGTGAATTTTCGTCAGAAAAACTCTTATTACCATGCTCTTATAATGAAAAAGTTCCTGTTCCAATGTACAATAAATTACTTCTAAAGCGTATTGTTCTGAATCCTTGTTTTGTGTCTGAATCCACGTTTTGTGGGTCCTTGACACCTAAAAATCGATTGACTGCAAAACGTTTGTCTGTCCGTCTGTGGTCAATGCTAGACCCTAAACTGCTCAGCGGATTTTCTCCAAAATTAAAATTCTCTCATAGATTTGAAGGAATTCGAGCCCCTGCGAGTTTAAAATTGATGTTTTTATTTGTGGCGTTACTTTACATGAAGTCTCAATTGAATTTTAAAAATGTTCTCAAAATGGCTATAATTTTTTTAATTAAACGTTGTCGCCCGAGGACACTTAAGGACACTTAAAAGAATGACGCTTGTCTTCTTTTCGTTGAAATCATTAATTTTTCGAAAAATCGCAGAAGTTGAAAATATTATTGGGAGTCTTCCTACAACTACAATATTAAAGCAAGAGATTTTTTCGTTAATAAAATCTGTTCTTGAAAGTTAGATCTTGAAATTAGGTCACATACAATTTTTCCAAAATTGAGTAGTTTTCCCTTAAAGTAGCATGAAATGTAGACAATTTTTAAACAATTATTTTTTCAAAACCGACTCCAATTGTTTTCTTTAAATTTTCTTGCGTACGGCAAAAAAGAGCTGCTAGTCCTATTTCCAGCTATATCTCTTTTTTTCGAAAATTACAAAGGTTAAAAATATTGCGAGAAGGTGTGTATTAACGTAGCATCACTAGTTAATTTGTATCATCACTTTGTACGAGAAGCGGCTTCTAGATCATAATATTGTAGACAACATTAAAGGGATTTTATTTCAACCAATTTTTTATGGAGGCTAAAGCGGTAGAATGCCGACAATGAAGGCAACTTACAGAGAGCCTTACTCGATTTAAATTAACTGACAAACCTGCACAATTTATAAATATCAACTAGCGATTTCAAATGCATGGCATTTCATTGTCTCCAGCCTCTGCGATGTAAACTCGTTTCAGAAGATACAGTAATAGAATAAGTGAATATCTTCAGATAAATTGTATAAGAGATATCATATCTCGGCGAGGTGGCTGTGGACAGAATGTTGCTTGAAGGAGCATAAGACGTAACACTTGGATTACTCGTATATTCGCTGGGAAAAATAATTACACAAAATTGGATAAGAACGTAACTTTAGATTATTATAAATTCAGTCCTGCTCAACGAGGTGATTGAGTGCATCGGTAGTGTGAAAACGCCTAGGACTTCACTGAGGCAACTTCCTCCAATAACTCTTCTCCCCGTCCCCATTTCTGCCCTGTGGTTTACCTACCTTGCAGGGATGAAATGGCGATTTCTGCTTTCATTGGAGGACCGTTCGTTTCGCGTACCCGAAAAGTGTTGGAAATCCTATAAACGAAGCTAGCAGAAAATGAGAGCCTACGTTGACTAGAAACCTTACTCCTCTCCCAGATTGATGATTCTGGACATGCCACCTGCTAAGATTCCGTTAGTGTAATGCATGTTTTCTCTTGGGAGGTGGCGATATTCCTCTGTCCATTGGATAGTGAGAAACGAGCCTAATTTTTCGTCGGCGTGCGGGAACTTTCTCCCTCCAGGCCTCAGATCCGCTATGGGGAGGGCAAATTCGAGCTCCAAAGCAATTTGAATGTAAATCTCACATATCGTAAAGTTACATATTTCCTTAGATTTCCCAACGTCGGGGAGCAGGGAGCAATTGCCTCTCCATGACAACCACGAATCATTCTCTCGCTGGGCAAACTCTAACCTACCGACGTGTGGAAAGGCAGTGCACGTAAGAGTTGTGTATAAGGGGAGAAGATCTAGCTAGCTAGGGACGAAAAATCCGCCACAGTCTGGACTTGAACCCTAGGACCTGCTGCAAAGTTGCTGCGGAGACAATGTTATTCACTGGCTCTGCACTATCTCATCCGAACCCTCTCAGAAGAAACAGTAATTACGACGTAAAGTTTCGGAATAACTGCAGAGTTAGGTGAGCCATAGTGTTGCTGGAAATCAAGAAGTAAACACATAGGGACATTACTACATCATAATCATAAATATTACGCCAGTCCGCAGGGCATAAAGAATAAAGACAGCGCACAAAAAACTCAAGTATGAAATTTTGAGACACTAGGAACGTCAATTAATTCCTTTTTGTTGATGTATTTTTATTATCGATAAAATATCGGAAAATACTACATTGACTTTTCTAGAAGTTTCCGCGTCTCCACAGATTGGATGCACAAATTGTTAGCATGCTCGACCATACACACCTCTGTGAAAAATTATTACTAATGAAGTTGACTAAAACTCACTGTCGTTCCTCTCTATCAAACATTCATTTGAAAAACTATACAAGAGTGATGTACGCTCAGAACTACATTACAAACGAATTACACACCACTAGTCAACCAAAAAAGACATGTAATCGAGTCGCACAAGTTCAACTGATCTAATATCCGAGGGTCAAGAAGACGACAAAGAAGATGTTATTACGCAACTACTGTCAACTCTTCTACGCATAGGGAAGGACTTTGATTACGAGCATTACCTTTATCGCTTCTAATTCAACATTCATTTTCTCCAGTCTATAATAATTCAAGGATAACGAGTTGAACCACATGCATCCGTCATCCCGGCAAGAAGTTTATATACGAACGGTGGAGTTTTTGACATCCGGCAAAAATGAACATTCAAAACACTCCAAGACTATTTGCTGGCTTTCTCACTGCAATTTTATTCTAGCAAATGATGGAATAACAGACCAACGAACATGCTCGATTCGTAAAAAAATGGTATTCTGGGTACATCTCAGTTAACAGAGTCTAAATTCTCTCTAGAATGTATAGTCAATATTGACGTCTACGTGTTCCGAAGTGAGTAAATTCTATAACTATTGTCAACATCGTTACGAATGGGCTCAATTTTTCTCATGAATAACTTCAAACAATTGAGCGTGATAGTAATTCGTGTCATTAGATCGATTTAGAATAAATAAATGACTTATAAGAAAAAAATAATACAAATAAGAAATACACTTTAGAACAGGATTACTGTTTACTATTACTACTACTACTACTATTACAGGACATCTGTCATCTTCAGCTGCATCTTGTTTGTTTCGATTGCTCCCAAGTGACGACGGACTGTCAAATCCTTAACAGCCGCTAAGTGTGGCTTTTCGTTCCTAGTGTGGTTGCGTTCAATCAATATAACAGCTTAAGCAATAGGCACTGAGATGCGTAAGATTAGTGAAATTAGGTTTTTGTGACTAGATTTCCTTACCGAAAAGATAAGGCAGCTCATGATTAACTGTTGCTCTTGATTATCTATTGATAGTTCCAGAACCATAAATTCAGGATCCCACACATATTCTAGGGATGGTGAATAGTATAAAAATAACTAATTTTAGGTTATTCCGATTTTAAAATCTTCTTTACAACCTGGTTATAAACATTCAAAATAACCGGTTATTGAAAAATTTTGTGTTTTGTAAATATAGCGTTAGTGGAAAAATTACATTATTACAGAATCAATATTATTTATTTCAAATATAACAATACACATGAAACACAATTTATTCCTCCACCAAGCCAGTTTTAATCGATTATTGAATTAAAAAAGGTTATAACCGGGTCAACAAATAAGCCATAATAACCATAAAATCGAAAAAAAAATCGGCTATAATTGGTAGGTTCTATCCATCTCAACATACTCTGCGAGAGAAGTATTTTCGACATTAGCTAGATAGCTAGATCAAATTCAACCGCTATCTAGAGGAGAATCCTAGAGGCCGGCTACTTTGATCAGTAGAGTTCCGTGGTTTCTCCAACCAACACCAGGCGAATGCCGGAGAGAACCGTAACAAACGAGCCACGGACCGCGCGCGACGTTTCCTTCTCCCTTGTCCTATCCTTATCCCTTACTTGTACATACTTACACTTACTACACCACACCACACACACACCAGGAGACCGGACGGGAGCTTAGAGCTTTCCTAGTTGGGGCGGTGCCTCGCTAGTGGGAGATACCTGGTTGGGACAAATCCCGCAAGACGACGGATAGATTGAGTTCCAACGGGGGAAGATCTCCACAATCTCCCTCGGTGAAAACATGCACTACTCTTACGGGACTACCGACCTTAGTAGTCGACGGAATCCACCCGGAATCGCTTACTACGGAAGCAGCCCGGAATCACCAACGGATCATTCATTCACTCCGCGAGAGCAGGGGCGGGGGGGGGCGCGCGGAGGGGGCGAGGGCGGTGGGGGTGGGGGTGGGCGAGCGAAGCGGCAAGAGCGCGGGAGAGGCGCCGAGCGGCGGGCAGTCATGGCTGCGACGTCGTCGGCGGCGGCGGCGAGGGGCTCGCGCCTGCTGCTGGTGCTGCTGCTGGCGGCGGCGGGGCGGGCGCGGGCGCGCGCGCGGCCCGGCGAAGTGCTCGTCTGGAACGACGAGTTTGACGTGCTGGACACGCGCGTCTGGAACCACCTCGTGACGGCGTCGCGCGGCTTCAACGACGAGTTCCAGTACTACAGGGACAACTGGCGCAACAGGTGAGCGTCCTCTTTGGGTTGAGGCGTTTCGGTGGAAATAATGGTGTAATGCGGCTTGCTCTTGAGTTCTCGTTTTGCTAGACGTGAGGGCAGAGGGCGGTTTATATCTTTCGTCAGCAGTATTATCAAATCAAATTTGTTGCACTTTTTGCAGACAGAAACGGACTAATATTTGTTTCACAAGACCAAAAATTTTGTGATATCAAGAATTGTCAAAACGCACGTTGCTCTCTTTTTTCTCATTTCAATGTAATATGGTAAAATTTAAGAGGTTGAGATTTCGCAGGTCAGGAAAGCGTGCGCATATACTAACATTTTACGTTTCCTAGGAAAATGCATTGTGACGAAACGAGCTGCTTATATTATAACTAAGTTGTTCATTTTGAGGCATACTTGTTCATTTTGAGGCATTAATAGTGTTATATTTGCATACACCTAATGCTTTAAAATGAATACGTAATCTAAAATACTGCGTTTTTGCTTGAAGGATAAAAATCGGGAAATAAGCAAAAATCCGCAGTTTAGTTATAACTTACAAGTGGATTGTCATTGTCATTTGTTATCTTCACTTGAAACCACTTGCAATATAGAGAGAGACACTCGCTCTCCTTTGTAAAAGACAATAATATTGTTTTTACACAAAATGTAGGGTCCCTTTTTGACAACCGAAAGCCTCACTTGTTCCGCCGACGAATACTTTACCAACAGCGTGAAGGATGATATGATTATGATTAGATATGATCATCCTTTAATTTGTGCTTAAAGAACCGACTGCTCTAAAATACTTTATTTTCGTGTATGCGCTCAAGAGAATTTTGATCTAGTATTTATTGCAGAGGAGGGTACACTTTACTGCATTCTTTATAGTTATTCATTCCTTAAGAGAAGCGTTCTTTGAAAATGTAGTTTCGTTGCTATTGCAGTGATATCATTCAAAGTCTGTTTCTTAACATTCTACATTAGAAAGTACTGTGTGATATTGATTTTTAAGATATTTTATACAAAATACATGTCTCCCTTGCTGAAGACGGATTGTTTGGTTCTTTGAAAATCCTTACTGTTTTAAAGTTATGAAGGGGCAACTTAATGTGATGACCAAACAACCCTTCTTCGATCGCGCTGTTGGAGGCGCCTCATTATCCAAGGGATTTTGCGGCCGCAAGTTGCTTTTGGAGCGCGATGTCATCAGAGCGTCGGATTCCACCACGTACATTTCGTTTCCGATCTTCAGCATTATACACTAATAGCGAACCTTGATTACAGTTCGTTTGGCATACGAACTTTACTCTTTCAGCTTTCTTCTTCTTCTTCTTCTTCTTCTCCCTTATATTTTTGAAACGCGGCAACTTCATTATCGACCACATTGATAAAATCGATTTGGACGGAAACTACAACCACATTGATAAAATAGATTTTAACACTCATGCACGGCAACTAGTACTTCCGTCTACTGTTCATTGATTGGAAATTGTTATATTGGAATACGCCTTCGAAAAAAGTTGCATTATATTAAACTTGTTCATTTTCTGCACTGGTTCCGGAAGTAATACCTTCCCTTCATGTTCGAAATATTGGGCACTCTGCTATCAAATGGCTTTCTAGATGCTTGCAAGTCAATATTAGAGAGTCAACAATATCTTTCTAACGTAGTATCATATATATATATGATATATATATATATATATATATATATATATATATATATATATATATATGCCTGGGTCCCTTGAACTGTACAGTACAGTAGTTTCCTATTTGTTGCTGGAGCGTCGCAAATTTCTGATCGTACTCGGAAATTAAGGAAAATCATTCGAATTTCGGTGTTTTGGAACAAATGTATTAAAAACGAGCAGTATATTTTCATAAATTAATTTATAAAGTTTTCACGTATGTTTCACTCTTGTTTGAGAAAGCAGACTCTTAAAGTTTCTGTGTGTGTATCAGGGTGAAAATCATTACATGAGCAAACCTCTAATTTCTTCTGTTGTGTCATGCATTAATGTGCAGTATTGTATGGAGGAAGATGATTATGAAAAAAAGGACCTCTCAAATATTAACACATTAACAAATTGTTGACAACACATTAACAAATAAATTTGTTGATGTGTTGGATCATTCAATTTTTTTTTAAATATTAATAAAAAAATACCTAATAAAATGGAATAGAGTGTACTAAAACGAGGACTACGTTTGTTGAACCGAGGATAGAATAGACAAGTGACGGCGGTATCGCGCATAAACAAAACTTTTTGTTTACTGAAATGCCCGGAGAAAGATGTATTTGTGCTCCAGAATTAGATAGTGCGTGAATAAAGAAGAATTCTGAATTTTATTTTATCAAAATCGGACCACGGGTTACGTTGCTATGATAATTTTCGTGAAATGCATAATACAAGTTCTGACGTCAACAGTGAAGCAAATTGAAATTTTTCAAGAATTTCGATGAAACTGAGTAGTGTCATATTCGAAATTATGAGGCTGAAAATTGGAATTTTGGCGAATTTCTGAAAATAGTATTGAAATTTTAGGACGCAGGGGAAAATTATAATTTAAGTTTTTCGAGTTACAAATTAAGAACGAAAACAAAAAAAACGTTTGATAGTATATGATCACGTAGGAAAAGATGATATTGAAATAAATGTTTTCGGCGTAATAAGACAGAGAACAGTCATTTAAAGAATAGTACTGAGGCACTACGAATTAATGATGAATTTAGAACATTGTCAAGCAACTGGAAACTATGTATTTTGCTTGGCACAATATTATAAAAGGGAACAACAATGGGTCAGGAGATGGATTCTGGAAGTGGTACGGCATGCGAGCGGTCCACCGGAGGAGGCTAGTTCGGAGCCCAGGAGCAGCAATCCCGTGCATTAAAATCAAGCAGAAGGCGTCGTACAGGGAAGTTCACGCACTTTTTAATCATTTAAATTTTTTTGAGAAGATAAATATTTTGTTGAAGGCCAAGATTGTACTAGTCCTAGAAAGTAACGAATGGCCATTCTAATTATTAAAATTATTTGGAAAAGAAAGCATATGTTATCCACAAAGAGAGAAAATTCATTTTCAAAGAGATTTTGTTAAAAAAGTAACTTCCAGTGTAATTATTTTATTGTCTGTTTTGTTTTATTTTATGCGTGTATTTTTAGTGTATATTTTATGTGTTGTGAATGGCATTGGTATTGTATGTGTTGTGAATGGCGTGGTCAGGGCCAAGGTCCACGAAATATGAAACAGTTGATTTGATTTCTATTAATTGAAGGAAGGTACCGGGTTTTCTCTCCGGCACCGGGCCAACCGCGTTTTCTCTCACACAGGTGTTTTATTTATGTAGATAGAATCCTGGCGGCATTACATCAGAGGCTATTGTTTAATACGGTATAATCCGGTATAATCCGTAGGGAGCCGGTCACAGCCCACCTTATTACAAATTTATGTAACGTAATTTTTGGAAAGTGGGGGAGCTAGCATGTGTTAGGAAGTGGGAGTGAAGAATCCCAGCAGTTACGGTTTTTTCGACGGCAACGTTGTCGTTGCTGTGGTGTGGCTATCGCACGTTGTTGTTGTTGTTGATTAATAATGAAAATTAATTAAAATTACATAGATAAGTAAGTCGGAGCGGAGCGGAATCCCGTACAACCGTTACAATATATATACAAGTTTGAAAAAAATCTCAGATCACTGGACAGATGAAAAATGTGCATAATTTCTGCAGACTGCAGGCAATGAAAAGTCAATCATCCCTTTTCCCCTTCTCATAAACATTGAAATATATTGAACTGTATAGTATTTTTAGGCAACGAATGGAGATAATGTGAATTTAAATGTAGTTTAAAGAAAAGCTGTTTTAAAAAATGACAGAATTAAAAATTAAATTGCTCCCAATTTTTCTTATTCAATTGCAATTTTGCAAGCAATGATGTCGAAAACACCGATCTACACCTTAAATTGATGTGGGTTTGTTCTGTACCTATTAAGTTATATAGAAAGTATAACAAATCTGCTGTTGCCTAACAAAGTGGCATTATAATAAGCAATAAAGAAGAAATTAATTATTTTTTCTATAGGCATTACCGTCAAGTAATGCACATGCCAATTACTTACTATTTTCAAAACTGTAATATTCTGACGAGTTTTCTTTATTTTGCGATTTGCTGAAATAAGTATTATTGAATATGCAATTACATCATTTTTAAATCTGAAGAAGATGAGGAGTTTCTCTAAAAAATATAACATGTCACTCATGACAAAATGTATGTTGTTTTCTCCCTCAGGTTGCAAGTTTCATAATAATTTATTTAAGTCATATTGCATTATTTATTTATCAAAGAAATTCGATGATGTAGTTCTCCAAGCCTTGGTGTGGACAGTTTTATAAGGAATTTGACAAAAAAGCAAGTCAGACCTGCTTTTCCCAACAATAAAGTGCATAAAGGAGAATTAGTACACTTCAGCCTCGAAGACGTTTAAAGACTCGGTTAAATAGGTCTTCCCTTGCTCAATTTTCATCTTATTTTCGGAAAATTGAAACAGGAAAAACTCTAGATCCTCCATCAATAGAACTCGAATTCCATGGTATATTAATTGTTTTGTTTTCTCTTTGGTTTCTAACGTAATTCAAACTTCCAATTATTTGATTACTCAAACTGTTTCTCTCCTCTCTGAGAAATCCAGACTCTCTTGTAATACTCAACACGTGCGAGGGTAGTATGAATGGTCATTATTTAAATATATATATATATATACATATATATATATATATATATAAATAAGAAACGTAATTTGGATTTCTTGGAACATTTGTTCACGAACTTCGGAAACAAGATGATTGCTTTCCGATTGGTAACTGACCCAAGTATGCGTTAATGTGAAGCTGACCTTGAGATCGTGTGATGGAGGCGTGTCTGCGTCCAACGGGCACAGCCACCGACAACGGCAGCGGCAGGAGCGAGACGAAGGCGGTAGTGTTGGTCGAAAATGTGCGTGGTCGAAATGGATTGCTAATGCTGCGCCGGTGCATTCACTCAAAGTAGAGGATATTTTCAGCGAAAAATCATTTCTAGAATTCAAAACGGTAAGGTTCTAGGAACTGAGTTTCAAACAATTAGAAAGTGTGAAGGAAATAAAATGTTAAAATATGAAAGAATTTGAATGATTGATAATACAGAGGTAAGGTTTTACGAGATCATATCGAGTAGGAGCGCTTATCATTTTAATATGTCATCTACCAAGCCACTATATAAGCAATGATGGCAGTAGAAAAACAAATTTAGTTTTAACACTTTCTTTCCTCTTTTTGCTTAGTAATGGAAAAAAATATTATGAAAATATACCCCTTATATGATACTAAACAATATGTGACAAGAAAATAACAATATGAAGAGCAATATCAGTTGCTCTTCTTATGACATTTTCTAATTTTCGTCAAACGCAACCAGTAAAACGGTTGTAAAAAATAAAATGTTCATTTCTTCGATCAGCTCTAATTATCGATGTGAGTTTCTTTAGATCACTGATCTATTCTATTCAATGTCGTTTTCATCACTAGAAAGATTGACCTGACACAAAAACTTTTACGATTTTGCCAGAAAATATGTGAGTATTAATCTTTGGCATTTCGGATTTTCTGATCGTGAACGCTTTACTAAATCTTCGAATATTCTTATATTAATTACCCAGGAAGTTTTCTAAATAATTTTGGTGGAAATGATAAGCAAGAAAATAAAGCGGAAACATGGCTGGGTGTTACGTAACTGGACCCCAAATTAACAAGTATTGTTATCGTATCCTTGCCACAACGACATAAAACCTGAACTTACCGAGATAAAATAAAAACCAAAGAATATTGTGACACCACTTCCAAATGTTTCTGCAAATTATAAGAAATTACATAAAGCAAAATATTTTATTTACTCAATTGTAATGCAATGGCAATCAGTTTTCTGGCATAACTGTGAATATTGAAGAAACTCGACAACCTCGACTTCAATCATCGGAATGGATGCTTTGATATTTTTATTTTCTACCTCTCCTTTTCAGGTTGGCAAAAATTACCTTATATATGCAAAATTACACGAACCTTTTTTTAAAGCTTCTTTTGAAGTCATTGCAAATTACTTCACGTAATATTAAAATAGTAAAAAATATTCATAATTCATTATTTTTATTGTAGAAGTTATTTCTGTAATGCTTGAAATAGAAAACGGAGGGTGTATGTACTGAAATATTTTGAGGTCTAAGAGGAGGAGGAGGGAAGGCAGATACCCTTCTACCAGCCCTCTTGGATCCACCTTCTCTCCTCTTTACCTTTCTTGCACAGTTGAAACTCAGCAGCTATCTCGACATGTACGCCACACTCAATAACTCTGTTGTTTTTACTTCGCGATTGGAGAGATTGAGGTATAAACTCAATCATTTGTTCTTGTGTCATGTTCCCAATGGGACAGGGATCAAGGAAAAAGAAATGATACCTGCCTGTCCTAAGTAATTATGAAATGTAGTTGTTATTCAGGATATCACTAAAATGTGTATGAACAATTTTTTTGGTCCATATTCTTCGCAAAATGCAGTATCCGACACCACTTCGATATATTTCTGTGGGCCTCACATATGACTAACATTAAAAGATCTCCAATCACAGTATCTCAAAAATTCCAAATCACTATGTCTAACATTTCCTGCTTTGATGAAATTATAATTAATGAAGTGGAGTAATACGAGACATGGAAAGCAGAGGCACCCCGAGAAAACGTTCCGAGAACACTTTTGACCATCACGAACTCCATGTGGATCGTCCATGAAATGATACTCGGACCAGCAGCGGAAAGTGAGCGGTGTCATCATTACATATCGAACCGCCCTTGGATAGTTATGAAATGATTCTTTATTGCTTATGATGATTTTCCTTCAACAATACCATTCGAAAGAAAAATCAGCCGTTGAGACGGGTTGAGTTCAACTTACAACCAAACCGCATAGTCGTTATGACACGGCTGCAAGACAGATAACCATTCTGAGTGAATGAGTAGTTCGGATTAGCAGACGTATCACCTGCTTTGGTTAATAGTCCCGTAAGGGTACTATCTATGAAAGCCGGACGGTTGTGACGTTCTCCCCTGCTAGAACGTGAGAATTGGCGTAGACCTAAATGTGAGCTTGTAGATTTTTCCTTTCTCGAGGTGTCTCCGCCAGCGGGGAATCGCATTAACCAGGACAAGCTTTAAGCTCTCGACTGGTCTCCCACTGTTTAGTGATGTCGTTCATTTAAGTTGTGTGTGTGTGTAAGAGAAGAGAGTGAACAAAAATGAGAAAAGAAAGTGTACGCGAGGACCGTGGCCTCTGTGTTTGGATACTTCTCCTGGAACGCCCTATTAATCATAGAATCGACATAAAACTACCAATCAGAGTACCAGGTCGTTAAATTTTTCCCAGGAGCTGACATCGACCGAGGTCTCTCTCTCGGAAATCTGTCCCCATCGGAACTCGAACCATACGACTTCTCGGCCAAAGCCGCTTCAACGGCAACAGTTGTTACCTCTCCCAACCTGTCGTCTCTCTAACATAGACCTGCATTTCTTCTGTGAGATTAGTGGGAGAGGTGGCTCAGTGCATCAACTGATTTCATTGCAGTGTCTTTGACCGGGAGGTCTTAGGGTCAAGTCCCGACCATGGCAGGATTTTCGATACTACCACCACAGCTAGGTCGAATTCAGCCGCTACCTGGAGAAGAATTCTAGCGGCCGCCAGCTCTGATCTGTAGTTTTCCATTTCCATTTCTCCGATCAATACCAGGTGAATCCCGAAGCAGTGACCTAACAAACGGACAACGGACCGCGCGCAATCTTTCCTTTCCCATCCTTCTCCTATCGTCACCCTTTACTTACACACAAACACACACTTACATGCACAACTCTACCACATATGCCGGGAGACCAGTCGGGAACTTAGAGCTTGTTCCGGCTGGGGCGGTGCCCCCCTTTTAAGAGATTTCTGGTTGAGAAAAACCGTGCTAGCCGACAGGTAGGTCGGCGCCAGATCTTACCATCCAGCGGGTGAAGATCATCACCACCTCCGGACGAAAACAATGCAGTACCCTTTCGGGAATAAAGACCTTAGCAGCTGACGCGCCTGGAATTACTAATCAAAGAATGAAATGAATCAACGTTCGCTGAAATTCACTTTTTAGACGTTTTGCCCCGTATTTCGGTGGTGTGTCCCTTTGTGCGGCGGTGGCGGCAGCGGCTTCGTTGCCACGGCCAAGGCGGTGGCGGCGGCGGCGGCGGCGGGGCAGCAGTCCTTGGCTCAGGCGCGGCCCTCGCCCGCCGCCGCCGCCGCCGCCGCCGCCGCCGCCGCCGCCGCCTCCTCCGAAACCGGTGCTCGTTACTCTCCGCCCCCCGCGAGCGCCGCCGCCGCCGCCGTCACAGCCGCCCGCCGTCGCGGAAGCGGGCGTGCGTGTGCACGGGTCGCGGGGGCGTTGCGTAAGCGGCTGCAGCGGCGTCTCCAAGGGCTGCCAGGTGGATGTACACGCAAAGCACACATCTATAAATGGTGACACGTGTATGTGTTTACACGTGTATGTATGCTACGAATGTGAGTGTATGAATGTTTATAAGAAGCAGATGTAGGATCTGTGGATGGATGGATGTACATATTGGTATGCGTCACTGTAAAAACTGTATATACGTATGTGCATATATGTCATTTGCATGCGCACATTATCATCTGTATTCAGCATTAAACTTGTATGTGGGTTACGGTAGTGATTCCAGAATATGAGAAAACTTCAAAAATTCAAGAATGCTCTTCTCCCCAGAGAAAGTTACTTACACATTTTAATTGTTTTTTACGTTAATGGAAGTAACTTTAATAACACTCCGCCCCATCATCCTCACTACATTCACCCTCTCTACTCTCTCCCTCAACCCCCTCCCCAGTACCATCTCGCTCTACCCCTCCTCACACTGTCTTGCCCGTCCCCTCCGATCATTATACAGTATAATAATAAATGTGTTAGGTCGGGCGAAGGATAATTATGGTATAGTTGTTACAATTATTTTTTATAAATTTATATGCACACTTTATATATCTGTATTCTGCCACTGGGCAATGTAAATTGAAATACATATTTCTATCACGGTGTATGTAACCATTTTTATACGAAATGATTTTTCAGAATTTCACATGAATCGGCACTCAAGGTACAAATAAGTATAAAGATGAAAAAGTACCAGCACTTCATCTAGTTTGCACACGTTGACTACAGCTGATTCTAATAGGGGAGAAATTATTTCCTCGGATCGCCAAGAACTACATGTCATCAGTGACATGATGACTTGATACGAACCTAACAGTTTCGATAAATTATAATTCGGGTTAGTGAAACTGTTTATCTGTAGGGGGTGTATAAAGTTTGTACAGGAAACAAAGATGTAAGGCTCTTATAAGAAACAATATACGATGAAAGGTTCGTACAGGAAACAATATAACATGTAAGGTTCCAATAGGAAACAACGTAAGATGAATGATTCGATTAGGAAAGAATGAATTTTCATGGACATCCATATTCAAAATAATGTGAACTTCATTGTTACTATCAGAATATAATGGTACCCTCTCTGATTACCTCTAAAATTCTTTCATTCAGGATCCACAATGAGACATATCATCCGAAAATGATTATTACCTTCTAATCAAGAAGTCCCTTTGTCACGATCCTCTTCATAGAAGATAAAAATGATATACTGATGAGCGTTTTGGAGGGATAGGGTATGTGGTGGCGAGGAGTTTTTAACCCACCCAATCAGAGTCCCGGAGATGGCAGAATTTTGAATTGGGTCGGACTTTGCCACTGACGTCAATGGGCTCTTTCTCTAAAGTTGGTTTTCACATGTTCATAACCTACCAAATTTCTAAAACAATACTCAAACATATTTTGTTTCTTATCATGCCGTGGGTAGTCTACATGATTTTGTTCGTACTATTAGTAGAGGATAGTACGGGGTCTTGTTATTAACTTTTTTTGACGTTTGTTGTTTGTTCCCTGAAGAAATGTGCGTAGGCTCAATCGGGAATTAAGGTATAATAGTGTAAATGAAAAGTCTAATTCGTTCAGATGTGGATTGAGGGAAAGCAAAATGTAATCAAATACACAATTTGCATTATTATCCACATATTACAAATCATTCTTTCAGAAATAGTGTTATAGATAGTGGGTGACTTAGACTAATCGTGTCATCGTTTTCACTCAAATGCAGCTATTTCCGCTTGGAGCGGCAAATATATGTACGACACACGTGAGTTTGAGTAATGACTTTCCTGACTAGAACGACAAATCATACACGCTCTCTCTGTCTCCGTCTCACTCTGTTTCTCTCATTCTCTCTCACATTCTCCTTCTCACTCTCTCATTCTCCTTCTCACTCTCTCTCATTCTCCTTCTCACTCTCTCTCACTCTCCTTCTCACTCACTCTCTCACTCTCCTTCTCACTCTCTCTCATTCTCCTTCTCACTCTCTCTCATTCTTCTTCTCACTCTCTCTCATTCTCCTCACTCTCTCTCATTCTCCTCACTCTCTCTCATTCTCACTCTCTCTCATTCTCCTTCTCACTCTCTCATTCTCATTCTCACTCTCTCATTCTCATTCTCACTGTCTCATTCTCCTTCTCATTGTCTCATTCTCCTTCTCACTCTCTCCTTCTCACTCTCTCTCATTCTCTCTTTCTCGTTCACACATACACACACAAAACAAGATACGGCAGCAGTATTATTATGAAGATATAAGCGATATTATTACAAGGTTTACGATGACTTATTGCTATTTTCCATGCGATACCTCTTCTGACAGTTTTTAAATATGTTTTATATAAAAAATGTCGGTTCCCAACCACTGGCCCAGCTAATTGGTTGCTTGCAAATCCAGTCTCCATCAAAAGTTCAGTTTCGCTTCCCGGTGAGCGGTGCCTCTGCTGTATAGTACTCAAGGCTGCAAATAAATGAGGGCGATTAACTCCATTCCAATGAGTAAATCATCCGAAGTGGAGGTAAGTGGAAAATCCACCCGATGTTAGAAACAAAGAACTTTTCAACAACTTCCGAAGACGCCGGAGAGCATTGGTACCTTCTCTTTGGAAATACAGACCTTTGAAATGGCCAAACAAAGGACCACAAGGTCACTTGCTTTAACATTGAAGTGTTTTTCTGAGAGGGATAAAAAATGATGTAGAATTCTGTCGAGGACAGAAGTTATTAGGATTCTTCAAGAGTCGCTGATATGCTTTTAACGCATTTACTTTTTCTTTCAGTGAATTATGAGACTCTTATGGTTCGTTTGCGATTGAATTTGGGCATTAAGAGCTAATGAGAACACCCTTTCCGAGAATGGGGAAGAATCAACTTTCTGATGAATTCCTTTGTGCATTCTTCTCAATTTCTTGATTTCACAGATTAACACGTCACACGCAGACACGTCAAATTTGTTTTATTCTTGCATAAAGAGTTCACTTTCGTGTGTCCGAGCGCAAAGTGTGATATATCCTCATCTCCTACCTTTATTTTGATCTGTATATTTCTTAGACGTAAGGAAAGCATTTTAATAATGAGAAACAATGATCGTAATAGGAATGTTCTCTCGACATTTTTAGGAACTCTTAAACACTTAACGTTTTCCCTGCCGACTTTAAAACAAATTCCTCCTGCCAACTTGAGTTGGTCTCGGGACGAAACTTTGTACGAGTAATTGGTGTAATCTTGTAAAAGAATGTTTTAAAATTTAACGATTATCCTTAAGAACAACTTAATATTATTTCCTTCTCCTCCTCATCTTCCTCTTCGTAACGTTAGTCCGAGAAATTGCGGGGTCCGCAAGGCCTCCACGACAGGCATGTAATGTCAGGGTGGATCACGACGAAAAAGACACCCGCGCCGCCCCATCCAAGTTCGGGGGAGATGATGATGATGGTAGTGGTGGAGGTCGTAGTGGTGCTGATGGTAGAAAGGGAATAGGAAGTAAAGATTTCACATGGAACGTTTTGCAGATTAACTTGTATTAGATCCAACCTCCGTATATGACATGTTACATAACACAAAGGTTATAATTTCCAGAGGAATTTGCGATTTTGATCAGTATTTATAAACAGAGGAAGTTCGGAGTATCTCACTGTTTATTCAATGTCTTTGTACGTAGGAATACAATATCAGATAATAGGAAATAGTGATATAAATAGAAATTCCTTATTTTGCGGGAAGTTTAATTTGTTTTTCAGAAACCAATAAAGGATTTTCATGCGCGGTCTTAAATTTCCTTGTGGTGAGTAATGTAGCTTCAAATCTAATTGGGAATCTTGTTCATGAATGGGAAGAAGCAACTAGTGGTGTGAAAAAGACGAATGCGAAAATCAGAAATTGAGTGATATTTACAAGTGTTATTTAACGGTGCACTTGCAAAAAAAGCTTCAGGTTTTATGTAGTGAAAATAGAAATGTGTAAAAATCCTTACATACCAATTTCATTGCTAAGAGCTTAGGTTAGATGACCGCATCCAATATTCTGATAATCTCCATTAAACGTGTTTAATTACTACAGACCCCCTGCACTTCTCCTGAACCGCTTAAGAAACATTTCACAGCACATGGGAATTTATTAAAGTGATCACTAGGGGTCGGATTTTAATGAGATGTCATTTTTCTCTTTTCACTTTAGAACAATGCCGTTTAATATAAAAAAATTTATGTTATGACAAAAGGAAATGACCCATTTTTACGTCTTTTTTTGCATTTTTCGTCGATTTCCACAAATATGTATTTTTTTTACCTTTTTACGACATTCTAAAGCATTTTCGCTGATTTTATCGATTTGAATATAATTTTAATGGTACTTGCTTCAAACAATATTTAGTAGATGCAGCAGATGTTCACCTCAGGATTCCAAAGTAGCTTATTACATTTCTTCTCTCATTTATTGTAATGTCAGCCGTTGTGAGTACTATGTAATCTAAAGTTCCTGTGACGCCTATCGACGTCATTGTCAGTTCGGCCGATTTTGCGATCAATAAAAGGAGAGATTTTCTTGTAAAAATCTGTCCCAATAAAAAAAAATGCAAGGTGAATTCATTTGAACAAAAGGAAGAAGCCTCAATTACCACAGTAACATATCCAAGAGCTCATCTGAAGTGGTTTTGATCAATTTTTACGTCTTTTTTTTGTTTTTAGACCATTTGAAAAACATTTTGAGAGCATTTTCTTGATCATTTTTGGCAATGTTATAGGTCATCAAAATCCGTCCGCTAGCGATCACACTTTCTCTTGTACACGCTGAGCTCTTCGTCAACCTCTTACCTACAGTCCCTAGATACAGAGAGCAGCTCATTCCATTGTTCTACCAATCCTGCCATTTTGTATCCAGTTGTCAGGCGAATTGGCACTGTGAGATATTGTGTGTGTTGAAAAACATGAATCTATCGGAAACCAATATTAATATTCTTTTGAAAATTTCCACGTCTCCAATTGTCATGTTTCCTTCAGTTTCTGATTGCCGCCTGGCGGGGCTATCGGGTGAGAGGATATTAAATGGCAGCGGTTGCGCTACTCTGACTCCACTCTTACCTTACACCCTATGTCATGTGGCGAACTAGAACGGGAGATCGCGCGTCCCGTCCCGCCGCGTCGCGAGCGCGTGAAGGCGCGAGAGTGCGTGCGTTGCGCAACCGCTCACGCGCCTCCCTTTCGCCGCGCCCGTGCGCCGCGCCGCTCTCTCCGAAACCAGAAGCGGCTAATAGGCAGCCAGCCAGGCTCTTCGGCGGCCTGGAGCGAGACCTCCTCTGCCCCGCCCCGCCCCCTTGGCCCGGGCGCTGACGCAACACTATCCGCGACAGGAGACGTCCGCTAGGATTTGCTTCCGGCAAGGGCGCCTTCAGAGTGGGGCCACGTGCCCACTTGGAAACGAAATTTTAAAAAAATATTTTAAAAATTCAATATGCTTCAAGATGATAATGAATTATGAATTTATTTTAACACTACAAATGATTAGCGCATTTTAAAAATGTAGTCTTTAACATTCAGTGTTTAAATTCAATTTTTTTCTAGAGGAAAAAGTAGTTCTAGTTGAAAGATGAATTGAGGGACTCGGCCCACTCAGGGACAGGACTCTTGCACGGGAAAAGACGCCCCCTGTAAACTGGTTCTGGGTGTCCGAAATGTAGTCCCTCGATGCACTGAAGGTGCTCCGCATTAAATCTTTCTTTTTATGCTTATTAAGATAGCTGGAAACATGAAAAATAAAAATTAAGAATTTTGTGTACATTTTCTTTTCCCTTGTACAATTGATTTGTTCATGCTTTTAGAGGTCAAATAATTTTTAATTTTTTTCTGTATTTGTTTATAAATAATTGGCCCAAATTTAGGTTTTTTCCTCAGATATCATAACTAAAACAAATTGTTGTATTTTGATAATTATTTTTTTAATTGTATGTACACAACTGTGTATTCTACTGAATAAATACAAACAAATACACAACTGTGTATTCTGTGAATGTAATGGAATACTTCAGGTAGTGTGAAAACTAAAGAGTGAGCTTTTGATTACTTGAGAAAAAATAATTGTTTATACATTTTTAGAGACACATTAACTCTACTAGTTCATTCACTAGAGCAAATCATGGCATACATGCTTTAAAAAGAATTATAATATTATCTTTTTATAGTTTATAACTTATGATGTTTGACATGCATGAATGTGCTGAAAATTCCCAATTCGGGAAAATGCATCTGAAGCTCGCTCACTAAGGGCGTGACAGTTGACACACGCTTCAAAAAAAATTACTCAAACACTAAGAAACGTAGTAAGAAACGGTTTGAAGCCTTTAAAAGAAAATAAAACAGAGCATACGACCCAATAAGAATAGAATACATGAAATTTCACAATTTTCGTCATTTTGAGATAGCTACCTTCATCAGGCGACTACTGAATTTGGGGTTAAGTGCAAGGAGGACCTAACTTGAGATTCGTTCTTTCCCACTAACACGCACTTGAAGGCATTTTGGTGGCGTTTCAAACAACCATGAAAACACGAATACTGAAGCATTTCGTTTGTCCATAAAGCAATTTATGGCGTATATTTTGTTTACCATCCACTTTCATGATTTTTTTTCGGCTTCTCAAAATTCTTCCAAATCGTTAGGGTGAGTCCTAAATCTTGGCACTCACATTGTAGCGGTATTGAATGATTGCGAATCAAAGGGCATATGTAGGGTAATTTCAGATATATTGCACAATGAACATGCACGCCCGTTTCATAGTGTGGCTTCTAAAATCCTGCGGCAGACGTGGCCTTCAAGCTCTAAATATCTATTGAATAAACGGATCTATGTTGAACATTTATGTCTTAAAGGGATGACGAAATTAAAATACTTCGGATTTAACATAGTGGGCAGAGATCCTGCATCCGAACTGAAACTGTACGAAGAACGAATTCATTTGAAATTCCCAATCCTTTGCTTGATGAGTTTGAGGATATTGGGAATGTAGTGCAGTATCGCGGGCTCAGTGGTATGAAAGACTTGTTTCCGTAAAAGTCGAGTAAGCGTGGAGGATAACCTAAGAAGTGAACATTTACAGATGAGAAAAGTTGCTGGCAAACGTATTTTTCGACATCTAAGTTAAATGTAGAAAACAGGCGACAAGAAAATCAGCAGAAGTATTACTTCATTGTTACCAAACGGAGGGAGTCAATTTATTGAAAACGAATGTTATGTTCCCTTACATAAAACCTGGATTCGAGATTTTAAACCAGCAACCACCCGTCCAAAACGTAAATGAAGTTTCAAATCAGGTGACTCGAGTAGAAACGCAGTTCATTAAAGGCACGTAATCGCAGATAGGTAAAATAAATAACCTTTTTAAATTGTATCCTAAAGGATGCGGTTCTTTTAAAATGATCTCAAAACCATTTTTGACATTTTCATATAACGCATTTGCAATTAAAATTCTACATCATTGAACTTAATTTGTTCATATTTTTATGGGTTCAAATGAAGGTACGAATTCATAAACAGGATAGATAAATTGGTTATGCAATGTTTTATCAATTAATTACACGCATCAAGTGGACCTTTCCTCGCCCTTTTGAGAGGCAGAATTCTACGGCGTAGACTGCCAGCCACTGACATTCGGATGGATGAAAATGCTTTGGATGAAAATGCGCCGGCTTTAGCTAATTTCTAATTCGTAGCATCTTTTCCTGATTCTCAGGTTTTCTTTGCAAAGAACGTAGTTTCCTCAGTTTTGTATACCATGTTAATTGGATGGCTTTTATAGAAAAACAGCCATTGTCATAAAAGGTGTGTTCTGCAAAAGTTAATTCAGTAACAATACAATGGACTCCACCTAACTACAGTCTTCATAAAGAAGATGTCAAATATTTCTGTCTTAGGGGTTAATATACGAGTTATTAATAGTTAATATTAATGAATTATTTACAATGTTAAAGAAAGGTTCATTTTTATTAAAAAATCAAAGAAATGTTGTGTTGCAATTGTGTCTTGTGTTTTAATTTTTAATTAAAATGAAACATAAAAATCCTCTAACACCTATATTATCTCCTGAATACCTAAATACTGGAAATCATCTTTATGAACTTAATTCAGTCAGACGTTGAGAGCAATATTAGGTTAAAACTTTCATATTCGAGTTTGTCCCCTGTTCTCCCCTGATCTAAAAAGAATTCAGTTTTGAAGCCATTATACAGAAGTGTGGAAAGTCTCAAATTGGATGGTAGATCAATAAAATAAAAGTGAGAATGAAACCAATAGTTGGCCAGGTTTTATCTAAAAGGAATCAAGAACACTTGATTGCAAACTGCAAAAATGCTGTTTGCAATTTTTGTCATTTAAAGAATTGAGAAACCTCCTTTTTGTAGAAAAACTTTTAGGACAACGTAAGTTATATATAAAACCGATTTATTACATTTTCCATTACGTTTCCTCCTTTCTAGTACGTAAATAAAATGGTTGTTGGTTATATTTAAATCAATTATACTACTATTCATATGAAAGGAACCAATTGATATTTGGCAACAGATAACGCGATATTAGATACAAGAATATATACAAATTTTATTGTTAGTTACATAATTATTGAGTAACTACTTAATACAATATTTGAAACAAAACATTATAATTCCATTCATTCATCTTATTCTCTTCTGAAGTTTGCAACCAATTTAAAACCATCATATTTAATCTCTATGCAGGAATTAAGTTTTCTTAAAAATTCCAGGCATTGTTTGGCACGAGGTGACGAACAGGTTCTATAACATGAAGCTTTTCCTACCTTATTGGCTGTCCTTCAGTTTATAAGGAAATCAACTTTGCTTAAATGAAAGCTAATTGTTTTTCTGGTGATATTTTCTTAATATGCTATAGTTGAATGGAATTTGCTTGACAATGGCCAGTTTTCATCAGACTAACAAATGGTATGGATAGGACAAGAAAAAGAAAGGAAAGATCGTATGCGGTCCGTGGCCCATTTCTTAGGGTACTGCTCCGGTATTCGCGTGGTGTGATTGAAGAAACCAAGGAACACTACCGATCAGATCACCGGCCGCTCTAGATAACGGCTGAATTCGACCTACCTGTCTAGGTAGTGTCATCCTGCCACCGTCGGGACTCGAGTCCTGAAACCTCCCGGTCAGACCAAATATTAATGAACCTTTCCTTTCTCAGAGTGGATCTCAATTTTTTAATATATACTTAAATAATTTTGTTAAAAATAACATTTGTTAAAATTCTTCAAGGCAATGTCTTCTCCGAATAAGTTCACTTTCTTCATAAATGTTTACTTTCTTTTGCAGTTTTTCCAACTTACATCGCTTCTTTGGCTTCTCTAGCTTATAACAGACGCATCTGAAGCGTCCTCAATATTCCCTACGCAGATTTTTCAGATTTTTCTCCTCACAATAGTGGCTCCGAAAATGACACACTTATTGCAAGTGTCTTTCTTCAGCTTTTTCTATTGATAATAAAATCTTTGTGAATGAGCTTTCTATGTAAGCTAAAAGTTACCGTAAAAGTCATATTTTTGATTACTTCAGTTCTGTGGACAGATATTTGTATCATTCTCTCATAGAGAGTAGTGAGATTAGACTCTCAATGTGAGATAGTGATTAGTGAGACAGAACTGTCTATGAGAGAATGGTGAGATTTATGTCCTGGAAACTTTTCAATATGGGCCTTTACCTTCTGAGTTTCATCTGAAGAAATTCAATATACTCCTTTCCTGTGAGTTCCTTTGTTCTTTGTTACACAATTCAAATTTTCTTGTAATCTGTATTCATTCGAATTGTAAGGAATTCGCAATGTCTTGTGGCTATTCTTTTGTTAGTATTATTTTTTGTATGTATTTCTCTGATATAATGCAGATGGCGTTTGGTTCCTCTTCTATAAAAGCCGTTCAATTCGCATACATTTTATTATCTCCTCCTTTTAAAGGGTTTGTAAACTTGGCGATGTGTACACTATTTATTACGCAATATTGCAAAATAAAAATTTCGTCGTGGTCTTGTTATGTATACAACAGATTCGGAAGGTAGCTGCGAGAAATCGAAAAACAAAGAAGGACCTCGAGTAGAGTAGCTGGCCTCTAGGACTGTTCCGGGGTCATTTAATCCATCAACATAAGTCGTGAAAGTCGAAAATCAGACCGTTTTCTCTTCCGGATCTCAGACCACTGATTGCTTAAATTTTAAAAGTTTTTCGTATCAGTTATTGGTTTATGGAAGACCTTCAGTTTTGGTAAAAACGAGAGTTTAAATGAATAAATAAAAAATCTTTTAAGAAAAGTTTCAATCCTCGCAGATACTCTAAAAATCCTATCAACGTCAGTACTATTAATACTATTTTAAACTATCTTTTTAGTGGTATTTGACGTCAAATTTTATCTCGTTTTTAATATTTTTAATTTTAGAAACCAGATATTGTGCAATCCTTGAGCATTAAAATACCAATGTCTGGCTGTAATCTGTACATTCTCAGTCTACTAAAAATCACCATTTTCTTTTTAATACGGTTTATGCCGGTTGATCCACTACCAAAACACCTTCCTGGAGTGGGACTGGTTTGAAACGAAATGCTGGTGTCACCTCAGAACTCTCTCCAGAAAAAAGCACCAAAACTTAATGTTGTGTAACAGTGTAATTATGCCCTCTGTGAGCACTATCGTGTAGCGAGACCAATATTGCAGCGAGGGTGTGACTGGATAAGTGTTGAAACTGGGACGGGTTACAATTCACAACAACTTTCCCACCTCCGGTTCATTTTGCTTAAATAGACTGTAAACCTTGTATTAACGTTATGATTTGGTAATTGATGTGTCTGTAAGAGCATTAACCACATGAAAAGTTACTCCAAGTTTTGACGAGATTCCTAATGTAGCAGAAAGTTAGATTAACTCGTTTTGTTAGATGTTCTCATTTTCAATGCCTTTAGAACATAATCTCGATGACGTGAAATACGGGTTTTGTACGGGTATGAAATGAAATGAAATGTTTGTACGGGTATGGAGAGACGATGGTAATTTTATCCTTTACTTTGAGATCGGAAAAGTAGACTACTTTATAAAAAGTAACAACAAAAGGATAAAGGATCAAAATTGTTAACATTGTGATCCATGAATGAATGCTGGCGATAATAAAGACGGGAAATGAACTGCAGTGAAAACAGTAGAGGCAGCAATCCAAGTTTAACTCGATTGACCACTGCCATAAATAGAAGCTAGTATGTAGTGGAGACCTGGGCTGCTTGGCACTAGTTAATGGTTTTCAATTTTGTTTACGCAATTCCATTGTTTTAACATGTTTGCGTATATTTCTTTGGTTATCGTATTGTACTTTTTGTTTGTGAACATTTGACTCTCCAACTTCGACTAGTTAAGTAATCAAAAGATGTTCCTACCATTCTCAGTTGTGACAAACCTTAGGGTAGTTGGCACAAACTGGACAAACCCTAAGATAGGTGGCACAAACCTTAGCGTAAGCTGGAGCACTTCTTCTGCGACAGTGTGGAGAAATAAATCATGAGTCATTTTCAATGTTTTATTAGTACAAATAAATGAAAAATGTGTATCACTGTTACTCTTGCAGAACAGCAAACGACGAACATTTGCAAGTTATTAGAACGCTTGTATAATCTACCACTGATGTATTCCCAACAATCCGATTGGTCCATTTAGCGCTAAATCTATCTCCACTTTATTAAATATAGTATAATCAACTTTCATTTTTTAACGATTTTTTAGGCTTCCGCAGACAGCCGGTCGGAGGATTGTGAAACGTTCTCTATGATAGAATGTAATATCCACGTAAATGTACTAAAATGTCATTGCCGCAGAAAAATGCGTGGATAATGTACGTGTCACACTTCAGACGAGATCACAAAAATACGAAGGGACTTATGAAACAGTGAGTGTCACGTACTCGCAGCGCTGAGCGCGTCACTTTCGCATTTCTCCCACTGTTATCGTCTTTGTTTCGAGGAAGGATTCTTGTTCGTAACGCCGATCTGTCGATCTCTGGCAGAGTGTAACAAACGTTCCATCACAAAGGGGGCGATTCTTATTCTCCGCTGGTGAGAATACAGGTACGGTTTCGCAAGAACAGAAGATCACTCACAATATATCGTCCCATTACAAGTGAAACACATTAAGTCAAAATTTTTCAGTTTTGAGTAATTTGGTTTTTCCACTCGTGTTATATTGAACTTTAGACTGCATATACCCACTATGTCAATGACGACAATATGACTTAGTGAATATATCTAGACTGTTCAGTATAACTGAAAGCAGAAAAAACAAATCATTCAAAACTGAAAAATTTTGACTTAATGTATTTCACTTGCAATAAGACGATATGGTATCATGACGTACAGACCGGTTGAGATGGCTAAGGGCAACAACTACCACAACTGATTTTGAGGTTCTAGGTTTCGAGTCTCGACGGTGGCGGATTTTCAACACAAGCTATGTAACAGGGTCGAATTCAGCCACTGCCTGAAGGAGAATTTTATAGCGTCCTGCTGCTCTGATCAGTAGTTTTCCTGGCTTTCTCCAAGCAATACCTGCTTGCCGGAGCAGTATTCTAAAAACGGGTCTTGGGCCGTCTGATCTTCTCATTCTCATCCCTGCTTCTCTCTTTACACTTACGTGCAAACACTACTATTACGCAAACATAACGAGAGCCCAGTCTGGATCTTGTCTCGATTGGGGTCCATCTGGCGGAGATATCTGAAGTGGAAAACTCTGCAAGCCGAAGTACAGGTCGGCGCCAAATTCCACGCGTCAGCACGGAAGGAACAGATACATCTCGTCTGTAACATGAACAACACACGATCAATGTAGTTGAAACACGAAATACTAATCCACTCACTTACAGTGACGCCCCTGACTGAGAGATCCGAAGAGAGCCGAGTCAGCTCCAAATTCCGCGTGTCAGCATGGGAGGAACACCAGTACATCTCGTCTACAACCTGAACAACACTCACGACTCTGTGACCAAAGTAGTTGAAACACGATGCATTCATCCATTCTCCTACAGTGACGCCCCTGACTGTGAGAGGTCCCAAGGCAATTTTGAATCATCCTGTGGAGGGCCACGCGGTCACCGTGGGCGGCGGGGCGGCGCCACTCTCGCTCTCGCAGACGAAAGCGCTGAGCGGCTCGTGGAGGGGGAGCGGACGGGGCTCGCCAACGCCCGCGCACCGCACGGGCCACCTTGCCGCCCGGTTCAAAGACTCTGCCCGCGGCGCGAAGCCCACGCAGAGAAGCCCAGCGAGCAGTGAACGCTCAGGCGTCGCTAAACAAATCCGTTACGAAATAGCGTAATTTTTTGATGGATTAGTGATTCCGGGCGCGTCAACGGGTACGGTCATTATTCCCGTAAATATTGTGCATGTTCATCATGGGAGGAGGCGAGGATCTTCCCCTGTTGAGTGGCGAAATGCGGTCGCCCGGTATTTGCGGTAGTGTAGTGCTTGTGACGGTGGGAGTGAGAGGAGAGGATAAGGAACTGCACCGGCATTCGCCTGGAGTTGATCGAAGGAACCACGGAAAACTACCGATCACAGCAGCCTGCCGCTGGAATTGTCCTCTAGACAGCGTCTGAATTTGACCTACTAGCGAGCATCGACAATCCTGCTCACGTCGGGACTCGATCCCTAGGACCTCCCGGTCAGAGGCACTGCAGTGACATTAGTTGATGCCCTGAGCCTCGTAAGCTTGTCCTCATATTTTACTCCCTCTCCCTCTGGAGCGGGGGATGTGACCTCGGTCGCAGGCCAACATTTAAAAGCCCTAGCGGGCGATTGAATCGGTCACCCTAATTTCCGGCGTTACTCACGTCCCAAGTACTGAGGTGAGCGCAGTGAGGATCGTGTTGGGAGATCCGGACCTCGCTCCAGTTGGGCTACTGGCTTCGTCGTGGCGGCGCCCGATTCTCATGGGTAATTGAATAGGGATTTGTCCCGGTGCGTTGAAGCTCGCGCTCAAACCTTCATTCCCGTACCAATCTTGACTAGTGGGGCTAGGACCGAACGTACTTTCTCACCCATATTTTCATGCAAAATTACGCGAAAAGTACTCAAATTTTCGAAAAATTGTTCATTACCTCATTTCAAAATCTATCAGATTTCATTACGGAAAAAAATCTCTAGCTTTATAATTGTAGTTGTAGGAAGACGCCGAAAAAAATTGAATTTTTGCGATTGTCGAAAAATCAATGTTTTCAAAGAACATGAGACCTTCATCATTCTCTTAAACTTCCTTCACACTACTCAACAACAAAATTTAATCATCGATAAAGCATTTTTGTTTAATTTTGAAAATGTCCAGGGGATTTATGTAAAGTACCCCTCAAATTTAAAATATCGGTTTCAATTCAAGGGACCGCGACAAGGGAACTAGATCGATTGAGGAATATCAGTTTTAGAGAAAATCAGCTATAGCTGCTGCTTTAGCCGCTAGTGTTGTTCACAGACATATAGTTGTTTTGCTGTCATTCGATGTTTCGTTATCAAGGACCCACAAAAGATGGATTCTGGACACACCACGTGAGAGAATATTTTTGTCTAAATCTATCAATTGGATTTATCCATTTTTTCGTTATCAGGCCCCTGTAATAACAGTTCTTCTGCCGAAAATTCGTCGTTTATCGCGCAGCATTACATAATTTTCTCTCTCCTCCTTAGCGAGAAAGTAAAAAGTAGGTAGCTCCGAGCTGGCAGAGCCTTGGCTGAATGGAAGAGGCGTTCCTGGGAACGGTGCGCTCCGGCATATCCGGATCCCGGCACAAAAGTGTACTTGTACACCCACGGGGTGGGAGGAGAAGAAGGATATGCACTGTCGCTCAGGGGCTGTCCGGGGGTGTGTGAAAATTACCCTGTAAAGTAGAAGTTGTACGGGATTATAGTCTGCCGGCCGTTTACACCCCTTTCTCCTCTTCGTAAACGTTTCTGACAAAAATCTTCTACCTTCTCAGATGTCCTGACCTTCTCAGTTGTCGCTCCCTTCTTTTCAATTGACATAACAACAAAAGTATATCAGTAGTATAATAAATTCGAAATAAATTCCCCTGGATCCGCCACTGGACATTACATTCTGTTTAGTGGATTCTCTAGTATTAACATCCTTTACGCCTTAAAACTTGTTTCTCTTTCTTGTCTATTGTACCAAAACACAATCAAATATGACACTTATTTTGTATTCTACGAATTACCACCCCTTTCAGACTTCCACTTTTGGGAAATGTGCAATGTTATATTATCCATGAACCATGTCTGTGTGAATTGTATGTGAAGTTTCCTTTCTTTGAGAAAATTGGTGTAAATGTTTATGTTAGAATTACGTAATTATTTAAAAATAATATTGTATAGTGTCTTGTATACACTACAAAAATAACATACATAAGATTATTATTTAACGAAAATCTATGACCCGTCCCCCAACTGATCGACTGAATTCGCCCCTGATGTCATTAGGGATCGCATACCCAGGGCCAGTGGAAAATTCGTCTACCATGTTAAATGACTCACGTTCTAGTGTTGTCGCAGCATCTGCCTGTCACACGGTCGTGCAACAGCCGAGTTACCACCGCTGTCGCCGCGCCTCTCCGCGCCGTGTTCGATGCCAAAAGGAGGTGCCGCCTTCGCCGCTGCGCGCTGCCTCTGTTCGCTCCCCGCATCCGCGTTCCCACGGGCGCCACGGGCGGCGCCGCGAGCACAAGCGGTGCCGCAGCTGCAGTATCGGCAGCGTACAAGCCAGGGGTGTCCAACTGGCAAGACCTCGAGGGGCCACAACTAAAACCTTTCATATGATTGCGGGCCATACTTACATTATTCCGGCAAACTGCACCTGACATTTCCGTATTGTTGATTCAGCAGTTTTGCCCGGCTGCTCAGAAACGCGCAGGGGGGGACCATGCGTGATATCACGCTGGACCATGCATAACCATGCATACCCCAGACAAAGCGCGTGCAATTCTCTCGTCCGACATAGACGTAAGGCATTTTCACTTTTGACAAATATCCTTTCACGGGCCGCAATAAATGGCACCGCGGGCCGCCAGTTGGACATGGTATAAGCAATTCTGACATTTCAGTGCGCTGTTGCCGCACATGGCATGACCTACGTCACAGGTAAATTAAATCTCAAAACATTAACACTTACTGACCGTTCATGACATGTGTTCATAACTTTCACCAAAGCCGAACCGTATTGCTTCCACTTCCTAAGAGTCAGATGAGCGGCAACACTGAACCCTGGCTGTAAGAAAGTAAACAAATTCCTCGCAAGTTGATTGCTTCAGAGCAGGTCACATGACGTACCACAGCACATAGCGAGAGAACTGTCAGAGTCGCTTATACACTGACAATACAATAGATAATTGAAGGGCTCTTTACTGAACATGGGGTATGCCACATTTTTGTGAAATTGTGTAATTAGCATTATACAAAACTTCAAATATTATTCATTTAGTGCAATCTTCTTCTTTTACTGCCTTACGCTTAGTGCGTAGGGTAGTCTCCAGAAGCCCCTAGCCCCTTCTTGTGAGACTTGTCCTGGACACGTATACCTATGGTAGTTTGCCATTACTTTCTCTATGGAGGTTAGTGCACGAATTTCGACGTTTAATTTGAATACCAGATAGCCTAGATAGAATATCCGCAATCTTATTCAGTTATTCAAATCGAAACTCTGATTGATACTAAATTACTAGAGTATTTAATTGTGCCATGATCAGCCAGGTGTTTTTCCTGAGATCTGTTTTACATGCCTACAAGCGTCAGCATGCATGCCGTTGATTATTGAATTGCCGTCGATTATTGATCTCGTGATCGGGGCCCTTAACTTGCGGGGCGCCGAGCCCATGCCCAGTGCCGGCATTGGACACAAGTGCTGTTGTTTCTGATGCCCGCTCTCTGAAAATTGCTCACTTGGTCCAATTCCGATACGGCCTGCATTGATGCTTTAGGGAGACATGGAGTTTGGGTTTTCAAAAATTGCACAAATGTAATTTGTTTTATCGATATTTCACACCGTTAATATGCACACTTACAGCAATTTTTAAACACTATTGTATTTGTAAGTTAGAGTGCTTTAAATGACTTCAAATAAAGTTTTTCGAAAACACAAAAGATTCCTGTGAAAAAGAGCTTCAAATTTCGGATTTTTAGTAGCACTAAAACGTCATTTTCTTAAAAATTGTTCCAAATTTTTCAAAGAAAATTGCCATTTAGGTGAAGGTTTTAATGTTCTTTAATAATCTAAAAATAATATTTTGTTCTATCACTAGGAAAGCGAAAAATGAAGAAAATGTCAAAAAAAAAAAAATGTAGTGTGGGCGGCGATAGATGGCAGCTGACAAGACTATGTGGCAAGTATGAATAGCCAGCCGAGACCCAAGGAAAAAGAAAACTAATACGGGAAAGTCTGTACCATTCTGTACCATCACTAGTTTACTTTTTTTGCCCAGTTGAATACATGAATACTTTTAGGTGAACAATTGATTACCTTCCCAACATTGCTTCATATTATGCTTCCTCTTATTCTTAATACCTTTCATGTTCCACAATTTTTATCAGAATTTGTATACCCAAATGGTTCTTTTACTTTTCCGTATACATACGTACAAGTATATACGGAGTAATATACGTAGTATAGGGGAAGTTGTGCCAGAAAATGGCGAATTTTCGCCAGAAAAAAATTCGTTGCCGGGCCGTGATAACAAAAAACTGGATAAATCCAGTTGCTAAATTAAGAAAAAATCCTCTAACATTTACATTTGTATTAAATAATGTCAAGTAATGTTTTTCAAAAACTCGACAGTTTTCTGTGAAAACTAGCTCAAAATTGCGTATTTTCAGAAACATACAAACGTCATTTTCTCATAAATAGCTCCAATTGTTTTGTTTAAACTTTTGGAACAGATAGTGCTAATTGCACTCTTTAATATGACATACAGTTCATTCTTGAAAACTGAAATATTTTCTCTGAAAAAGAGCTTCAAATTTCGCGATTTTAGTAGCGCTTCAACGCCATTTTCTTAAAAACGTCCCCAAGTTTTTCAAAGAAAATTGCAATTTAGGACGAGGTTTTTCTGATCTTCAATATTCTAAAATAATATTTCCATGCTACCATTTGGAAACCGGGAAATTAAGAAAATGTCAAAAAAATTACTTTGGGCGGCGATTGATGGCAGGTGGCAAGAGTATGTGGCAATTCCGAATAGCTAGCCCAGACCCAAGAAAATAGAATACTAATACGGGAAAGTCTGTGCTATTGTGTAGCACCCCTAGTTTTATCTGCGACTCGTGTCACTAATTTCTATTACTGGCTTAAATCGAAAATCAAATATACCTGCATTATTTAGATACTGATGGAGCCTAAGTAACTTGGTTACACAATATCTTTCACATGCATTTGTACGTACGTGAGGTCGTTTGCATAGTAACTCAGAATTAGATCCATTCTTAACCTGGATTCCAGTAACCGCAGTCATGTCTAGGAAGAGAAATCGAGGTGCGCAAAGGCGGAGCAGCTTCAACCTAGATATCTTCGCGCTCTTTTCCACGTTATCGTCAGGGCGTGGCAATGTCCAAAGCGATTTCAAGCCGAGGGTTGCTAGGGAAAATCATTAGTTAAAAGATACATATTAAACGATTTTATGTGTTACATCTGATGTTAACAGCTATTGTTCTAAGCATGTATAATTGATGATTGGCGTATCGAACGGAAGGTTTTGAACAAGCCTTTGATGAATATAGTTTATATTACAGCCCATAAAATACTATCATATACTACAAAGAGAGAAAGTGTTCCCGTGCATTCGGTAGGTCTCCTCTCCTGCGATTTAGACAAGGCATAACTTAAAATAGGTTCTGTCTTGGCCCTTAAAAACTTTTTTCCTTCTTTCTTACATTCTGCGAGATCTGTAAGTTGTGACATTTCTGGGACTTGTATTCTATTTTTGGGGCTGAACTCTTTTGGATACCGCCCCTTTGTGATACGGTTGGAGAGATTTACATATGTAGAAAGAATTAATTTATAAGTTGATATTCTGGTCAATTTAATTTCACAGATTTAATTATCTGTTTGTTAATAAAATTGTACAATTCTTTAAATTCATGAGTAATATTGGACCTACGAGATGAAGCTCGCACGTAACGCCCTCCTTGCCCCGCCCAAGCGCTGTCTTCCTTGCACCGCCCCGACAATGCCCTGCCCGCCCTTCGAGCCCGCACAAGTGCTCCGCAATATCTGGAGACTACACCAGTTGTATTAAACTAAAGTTTGTAAATTCCCTAAAAAAATTATGGAAATTCGAGATGCATCAATGAGCAATTGTTTCGCTGCGCGCCACCAGAGGATGACGACTGAAATCTACGATGGAGTTCTTCTATGCATGAATAGCGTGTCTAAAGGAAAGCGATTATAATATACTATAGTCTCCTTGAAGAGGCCTTTTTGTTGATTTGTACTTTCCATTTAACCTGAAATGTTCATATTAAGGAAAGATAATGGCAGTTTTCTTTATGTATGCAATTAACTTGGATATTGATTTTAATTGCATCTAGGCGTGAATGTATTAAGTGTAGAAGAGACGTGAAATTATAGAAATAAGAAATTTTGCGGACGGAAGTGCTTGATATTGTCGTAAAACGGTGTGAATGCACGCATTTGTTCTGCATGAAACAGTTACTGTGTTAGTTGCATGATTAATTAAGCATGATTATTACGTATTTGCGAGTTGAACGAACTAAAGTGAAACATACTACGAATTCTTTACGTGTTACGCTTAAACTGTGACAAATGGATTAATTTTTGTAGGAAGTGTTTTATTATAGTAGAGAGTGACAGCATACCTTGGATGGTAAAGAAATGATTATTTAAATTCACGAGAGTAAGTTCAGCAAGAAGTATAATTGAAGTAAAAGAGAAATTTGAAACTTTTCTTTACAAATACACGAGAAAAAAAAAACAAAATATGAAAAAGAGTATGTTTTACAATGTGGCAATTCATAGAAAGTATTGGTACTACAGTATAATACACAAAATTTCGCAAAGAGAATATACGTGAGTAAATACATTTTATTTTTTGTTTATATTTTTTAATCTATATCTAAACTAATATACAGGTGTCCGGGGAGGAAACGTCGAAACTTCAACAATAAGCTCTTAAGATACTTCTATGCATATTTTGTCTAATAAACTACGTGGGTATTCCGAATGGTTGAACCACAATAAGCACTCAAGAGTTGGTTTGGAAAATTGATTTCTAGGCAAAAATTTGCATTATAGAAGCATAGAAACACTCCAGAAACATGTAAATTGCTTATTATTTACAAAAAAATTAATATATTTGTTCAGAAAGAAAAATTAAGCTAGAAATAAAAAAGCACCCAATATACTCAATTCGACTCCTTTTTTATCTTTGGCTTAATTTTTACTTTCCCGTATACCTACGTATACACGGAGTGATATACGTAGTATAGGGAAAGTTATGTAATGCTGCGCGAAAAAATGGCCAATTTTCGGCGGAAAAAAATTAATTGCTGGGCCGTGAAAACGAATAAGTGGATAAAACCAGTTGCTAAATTAAGAAAAAAAAATCTCCTAACACGTGGTGTAGCCAGAAACCCGGTTTTCTAGGTCCTTGATACCGAAAACCCAATTGAAAAGAAAACGTCCGTCTGTCCGTCCGTCCGTCTGTCTGTCCGTCTGTGAACACTGCTAGCGCCTAAACCATACGTACGATTTCTTCCAAAATGGATATTCCACGGTCGATCTGATTCTAGTCAAAGCTTTGAGATTTTGAAAAAGATTCTTCAAAATTTGGGGGTACTTTATATGAAGCCCCCCGGGGATTTTCAACATTTTCTCAAAAACGGCTCCAAATTTTTTCTTTAAATTTCTTGTATGAATTGAGTAAAATACACTTTTTAACATGGCATAGGTCCGATTTTCACGTACAGCTCTGAATTTTCGAAAATTGTGAAAGTTTGAATTTTTTTCGGCGTCTTTCTCCAACTACAAAATTGAAGATAGAGATTTTTTCTTCAAATAATATTTGTTCTGCATATTGAGTTCTTTAATAAAGGTCATGTAAATATTTCTCAAAATTGTAGTAGTTTTCGTGCAATATGTGCAATTTTAAAAAATTACAAAAACAAGATTTTCTCAAAAACGGCTCCAATTTTTTTCTTTAAACTTTTGGTAGAGATAGTGGTAAATGTACTCTATCAATGACATAAAAGCCATTTTGGTCTATCGGTTGGTTTTTTCAAAAGTTACAAAAATGTAAATTTGTTTACTTGTCTCTCACGTCGTTAATATTTACATTATCGGCGATTTTTTTACATTATTATATTTACGAGTATATATGCTTTAAATAATGTCAAGTAAAGTTTCTCGAAAACACTACCGTTTTCTGTGAAAAGTAGCTCAAATTTCGGCAGTTTCAGAAATGCTCAAACGCCATTTTCTCGTATATGGCTGCATTTGTTTTCTTGAAACTTTTGAAACGGATAGTGCTAATTACACTCTTTAGTATAGTGTAGAGTTTATTTTGAGTTATTTTTTTGTTTTTTCAAAAATTACATAATTGTAATTTTTTTTTGAAAGATCTCTCACATCTTTAATATGCACATTACCAGCAATTTGTAAACATTATTATATTTGTGAGTGTATGTGCTTCAAATAACTTCAAATAAAGTATTTTGAAAACTCAATCATTTTGTGTGAAAATGAGCTTCAAATTTCGAACTTTTAGTAACGCTAAAACGCTATTTTCTCTTGAACGGCACATCTTTTTTAAAAGAAAATTGCCATTTACGGCTAGGATTTTGTGTTCTTTAATATTCTAAAATTAATATTTTCGTTCTACCAATAGGAAACTGAAAAATTAAGATAATGACCAAAAAAATGTACTTTTGGCGGTGATAGATGGTAGCTGGCAAGAAAGAATATGTGTCAATTCCGAATAGCTAGCGAAGACCCAAGAAAATAGAAAACTAATACGGGAAAGTCTGTGCCATTCTGTAGCACCACTAGTTCTATCTGCGCAAATGTATCGTTAAGAAAGTAGGTCGAACGTTTGGCGCCTGTGCATTTGATCATTAGTAAGTAATACAGGTAAAACCCTCCTTTTACGAATACAATGGTCAAGAAAGTGATGACTGTAAAGTACTATAGTAGCTATGCATACTACATATTAACTGTGCAATTGTGATAACAAGAAGGGAAAGCGGCGCAAACGCGAGTTCAGGATTTTCTAATAGATAACCTAATATTTACAACGACATTTATGCCACTATCACCAAGAGATTTGTGAAGAATTTATCTAAAATACGTGAAGCACCACCTTACATATTTTATAGTAATGATTATTTACAACACTGCTTTGGGGTAATTATGGTAGATAATACTATAATTTTACAATTCCTTGTCCTCTCTTATTTAAAGTATAGTTATATTTAAAATTTTAGTAACTAATATTTCTAATGTGATTTTGTTAGTATTGTGGTTCGAAAAATTATTCCCAATTACAAGTGAATAAATGAATGAAAATTAATTAATTTTCTGTGAATGCGCACCGAAATACCGAGATGACTAATCCCTTTCATATATCTGATGCTTTTTTACTTTCTCGTATATGTACGTATATACGGAGTAATATACGTAGTATAGGGAAAGTTATATAATGCTGCGGAAAATCGATTTCGAGATTTAAACGGAAATACACGTTTTGAGGTCCCCTGATACCGAAAAAGTGGGTATTTTAAAAATGTCCGTCCGTCTGTTCGTCTGTCCGCCTGTCTGACCGTCTGTGAACAACACTAGCGCGTAAACCATACGTGCTATTGCTTCCAAAATGGATATTCCCCGGTCGATCTGCGTCCACTCGTGGCGCCTCGATTTTGAGAAACATCTTTCAATATTTAAGGGTACTTTACATGAAGCTTCCTGGACATTTTCAAAATTTTCTCAAAAACAGCTCTATTTTTTTTCTTTAAATTTCTTGTAAGAATAGAGTAAAATACACTTATTAAGGTGGCATAGGTCTCATTTTCACGGTCACTGAATTTTCGAAAATTGCCAAAGTTTGAAATTCTTCCTAGAACTACGAAATTGAAGATAAGAGATTTTTCCTTCAAATAAAATTTGTTGTCCAATGTGAGTTCTTTCATTAAGGTCATGTACATTTTTTTTGAAAAGGTCTACTAAAAATTACTAAAAAATTTTTTTAGTAGTTTTTGCGCAATATTTGACTTTTTAAAAAATTACAAAAACAAGATTTTCTCAAAAATGGCTCCACAATTTTTGCTTTAAACTTTTGGTAGAGATAGTGCTAAATGTGCTCTATGAGATGACATTAACTCCATATTCCTCTATTTGTTTTTTCAAAAATTGCAAAAATGTAGTTTTTTGACTTGTGTCTCACGTTGTTAATATTTAAATTAGCGGCGATTTGTTCACATTATTATATTATTGAGTACTAATTTCCAGTCAAAATTAAATAGTTTTCTCGAAAATTAAATAGTTTTCTATGAAAACTAGCTCAAAATTACGCATTTTCAGAAACACTCAAACGCCATTTTCTCAAAAATGGTTTCAAATTTTTTGTTCAATCTTTTCGAATGGATAGTGCTAATTGCACTCTTTAATATGGCGTAAAGTTGATTTGGGGGTATTTTTGTTTTTTCAAAAATTACAAATATGTAATTTTTTTGAAATTCTCATACGGTTAAAATGCCCACTTCCGGCAATTTGTAAACACTATTGAATTTGGGAGTGTAAGTGCTTCAAATGACTTCAAATGATTCTCTGTAAAAAAGAGCTTCAAATTTCGCATTTAGAGTAGCGCTTAAACGCCATTTTCTTGAAACGGCTTCAAATTTTTCAACGAAAATTGCCATTTAAGGGAAGGTTTTATTGTTTTTTTTTATATTCTTAAAATAATAGTTTTGTTCTACTATTGAAAAACAGAAAACTTAAGAAAATGTCGAAAAAATGTAGGCGACAGATATAGTCGAAAAAATGTTGGGCGGCGATATATGGCAGCTGTCAAGAGTATTGGCAAGTCCGAAAAGCTAGCCGAGACTAAACGATACAGAAAACGAATAAGGGAAAGTCTGAGCCATTCTGTAGCACCACTAGTTCCATTTGATACCAATGCCGATCCCACATGGTGACAGAGTTGTGACAGTTGGATAGGCATATTTCATACCAGAGCATAAACTAAGTTTTTGGTTATGAAATTCAGAACTTCATGAGGATAAACCGTATGACTAAGCGTAGCCTTCAAAGGTGTTTTTCATATACGTTTTCGACGGGCTCGAAAGTCAATCAATCGAAATTATTCGATCATTAGGAGATAGTTCAGTTCTCAGTTCTTGTATTGTCGGTTGAACAAATCAGTGCAACAAACAAACCTTTAGATGCAGTAACCGGGTTGGGTGACATCGACTTAACTCAGTTTGAATTCAAAACTTGAAAATGAATTCCCAATCTTCACAGCGTCTCTCACAATATCCAATCGAGCTTGTGTGAGTTTCTGAGTTCTTTCCCGGTCTGGCTCGCTTGCTTATCCCAGCTTCCCAGAATGCACAGAGCTAAAGTCTTCTCATGAGTCAGTTCCCGCGCGGATATTGCCTCAGTCAACACGGCACGGCCCGCCGCCCCTCCACTCCCCTCCCCCCTCCCCGTCACGGGCGTGACAAGTTAAGTTGTCGAATTTTCCAAATCTTCTAACATTTACCCTGTTTCTACCCAAGCGTTCCTGGAATTCACGTGCGAAAAAATTGCTGGTTCCTGCCCGCTCTTTCAAAGTAGTCCCTTTGAGAATGTATACAGAAATCGCAGAGCTTTGTCCATCGCCTGAATTAACTCAGGGAGGACCTAACGTTAGAGTTTCGACTGTTATCACTGCAACGCTTCTGACTGGGAGTTCCGACGGAGGTAAAATTTTCAACGCTAGCGAAATGGGTTCATCCACTATCTGGAGGAGAATTCTAGGAGCCGGCTGCATAAAAGCGAGATGAATCGCGAATATAATAATAAGCGGTGAATCCGCGAACCGATAGCTTTCCATAGTTTCTCCTAACAATACCAGGTGAATGCCGAACCCTATCAACGGGCCACAGACTGCGCTCGATCTTTTCTTTCTCATCCTTGCCTCCACCACTTTCCTTTAAAACACACACACACACACATATACACACACACTTACACTTACAACATCATCACACACATCGGGATGCCAATTGGGCAAATCCATCTTTTCCCGCTGGCGCAGTGCCCTGCTAGTGAAGATATTGTGACTCCGCAAGCGGACTTGCAAGATGACGCCGATTCACTCGTTCCAGCGGTGGAGGAACACCGCCATCTTCCGGGATTTAATTTGCACAACTCGTCAGAGCTGTCAGATTGGGCGGAATTCCGCTTTTTGGGCTGAAAAACGGCTCTCTTTAGCAGAGCAAAAATTGACTACGCGGAATAACACACAATGGGCGGATATGCATAAAACGTGCGGTTTTGGGCGGGTTTTCAAACTACGACAAAATTTTTAAAAAATAACCACAACGACGATGACAGATCCATTTTTTTAGTTTTTTTACTTTATATACGATTTTTCATTAATCATTAGTTAATTTGTTCAAATTTACTTTGAGAAGTGTAATGTTAGTTTTAGACCTCTAATATAGGGTGTGTT
Organism: Acheta domesticus; assembly: GCA_031308135.1. NCBI lineage: Eukaryota > Metazoa > Arthropoda > Insecta > Orthoptera > Gryllidae > Acheta > Acheta domesticus. The sequence continues at coordinate 69,369,933 of JAHLJT010009355.1, forward strand.
CTAAACGTCATAGCGTTTTTGTCATGCACGACATGAATATATAAATATATCACATTAGCAGTACTTGCAGTTAATTTTAGAACACGCCATTTAAAGTTAGTCACCTTTTGGAAGTATGGTGTCATTGCCAGCATTTTCCGTTAAGCCATAGGCAATAAGCATGCATATGTAAACTTCATATTAAATATTATGATATAACTAGACATTGGATGTTTATGGAAATGCCTATTTTTTTCTAGCGAACTTATTTAAAGGCTGATAATATATGTGCACGAATCATAACAAATGATGACATTTGACGAAATTTTTATATTGCTTATTTTTGCTTATTTTAGCATAAATGCCTTTTTTTGCATAAATGCCTTTTCTTTAGAATTATTGCACGTTTTTTCCTTTTATGTATTATTTTCATATACAATGCTAAGATATCAGAAAATCTGCCATGGGCCAACCTGACCATTCATTACGAAACCTTCAATTCACATATTTGTATTTTGAAATACGAGAGAATTCCTGAACGTATACCAAGATATTTTTCTCCATTTCCCTATTTCGTAAATACTAGCCATGTTCGGAGAAAATGGTCGATTGACAATACACCGAGGGCACCTTTTGAGTGGAAATAAATGTAAATTCCCACAAGGTTTCAATGTTGCTAATTTTAGACTTCTAAAATATATGCCAGACACATCAGAATGATGTTCAGAATTGATGTTCAGAAACCCTTCTCTGTATTCAAAATGATTTTGTCTCCTAATCGTTGCAGATTTGAAATTGGGATCCTTGAAAATTACTGGTAATATATTGCAATGGAAACTATTAAGAATAAAATGTAGACTAATTGTAAATATGTATGGAGTCTTACGAATCATTTTTAATTTTATTGTGAATGTAATTTATGACAGTGCTTTTTTTCTCCTTATTCTTAACATTTCAGTGCCTTTGTAGGCGCCTAAAAGGCGATTTTTTAGTGCCTAAACATCCGATATCTAGATATAACTTATTATTACAATTTTTTCTTAAAATATTAATTGCAATGTTCACAAACAAAAAATGAAACAAATCAAGCATTTCATAGGGCAAATATCTCAAAAAATGCAAATACTTATTATTTTAATACAAATTCAAACTTCCCGCTTGGAAAGTTGAACTTTTCTTATTGGGCAGATTTACCGGCGGATGTTTGTACGAAACATCTGGCAACCCTGCAGCTCGTAAGGGGCTAATGACCACAATAGTTGCCATGCCTGGAAACACAAATAAATCAATCAATTCATGCATTCGTGTAAGTAATCTTGGATGAGAACGATGAGGACTCTCTGCAATGCGTGGATCTCCTCAACCCTGTGAAAGCGGCTAATTGAAAACTTTCAATCGTAGTGTCACTTTATTTAAAAAAAAAGCAGAACACAAGAGATACAGGTCGGGGGATGGAAGGAGTGGAATAATCGAAAGGTTTTTGTAACTCAGAAATCGTCAAACAACCAATGATGTGTGACCAGGTGCTTTGTCATGGTGAAGAAAAATAAGTTTTCTTTAATTGAAACAAAATCCAACTGTCATGTATGGCTCTATTGCATCACAACATCGAGGATAGTTTGCCTCAAGGCTCTCACGAACGTTTGCTATGGTTTATGGTTTTGTGCTTGTTGGCGGTCGTCCGGAACCACTCAGCTGCACAGTCGTTAACACACAGATTCATTCTGTTAGAATACTGCGTACCGCGGGATGTCTTATTACGCTCACTTCGCGCACGCTGTTCAATTTCCCCGACCAAGAAGAGGAGTCGTTTCAGACCTAAACATACTTCATCACGTTCCTCTTAATATTACAAACATAAAATTTGTTTATCGCTTCAACATCAGAAACATTGCATTCCGTCAGTCTGAAATTATTTGATGGGCGGGAATAAGAGTACAAAAGTAAATAGTGTTTTAAGAGTAGGATTTTGAGTTGTACAATGTTACCAGACATAGATATCGAGCTGATGATGACAAAAATGTACATTTCCGATTTTGTCAAAAAAATAACTTGTACTCTCATTCCCGCTCATAAAAGAATTCTGGCTCTCAGGTGCCTTTCGACCCAGTGCGAGCGTCGAGCGGGCCGGCGTCTGCAGTGGGCCAGTGGAGCCGCGGGTGCGAGGGAAGGGGGAAGGCGAAAGCGCTATTCATTTGCCGCGGACAGGACCCTGAGAGGTCGGCGGCCGGCAAGGCGGCTCCGCCAGTCATCAACTCCGCCTGCCACACATGCACACACGCCCGAAGCCCCGCCAGAGTCAACAGACTCCGGACCCAGCATAAATACCAACATGAGCGAATAATAGACACGCCAGGTGCAGCGTAATTCTCACGACGTCTTGTACTGGACAGTCTGAGAAACAAGTGTGGCTCTTAGACGGATTCGCTTCTGAATACTATAAATCTGCGGTGTGGGAGAATTTTTATTTTATAAATGTGTCATCTTTACCTTAAACGAAGCTGATGCTAGGTGCACATTAATAACATTTTTATTTACTTTTATAAAGCTTTCGAAGAATCGTTTCACTAGATTTTCTTCTATATTTTCCAGTTTTCACTTTCTGAAGATGTGTAATTAGTTGAGTGGGTTTGGTTCTTCCAATCTTCTTCCACGAATGCCAAGCATTCTAAGGTATCATTTACTCGTATGTATGTTTTCAGCTAATGCACACATATATAAGAAAGTAATATTCAAATGTCAACAAGAGAGAGGCTAATATTTTGTAACTTTCTCTCTATCTGTACTTTTCTACTCATATTTTCGCCACTATTACTATTCGGATACAAATTTTGTAGCCATTGACATCTCTCAGAGATAAGTGCTAAAAATCGAAGTCAGCTCTGCAAACGCAGTGAAAACAAATGCTCTGCAGGAAACAAGTTCTCATCCAACGCAAATAGATTAAATATTCGAGGACTTTGGGATCCTAGTAATCTGAATTAGTTAATTTAACTGGTTGAAAAGGTCATCAGGAAACAAAGATATCAGAAATCAGAACATCAGAAAACATAGATAACGTAAGAGACAAGTTGTATTTTCAAGCAAAGAGATTAGAGGTGAATTCCTGCAAACTGTGAGGTGATTTACAATAATTCCATAACAAACTGCTTGAAAAATGGCAAACGAATATGAAACAAAAATGGTGAATACAGAAAGTGTCATTCCAAGGAAGGAGATTTAAAGTTCTTGCTTGCGAATCCTACGATGATTAGAAGTAATTAATGTTATCTGCCTGAAAAGTGGCAAACGAACAGAAATACGAAGATGCTGAGAAAGGCAGACGAACATGATAAGCAAGGAGGTAAAGCCTTATTTGTGGAAAACGGTGTTGGTTTCTCTGCTGCGACCAGCTCCAACTCGGTGAAGGCGAGTGAAAGTGGGAGGATGGCAGTGATAAGGACTCGCGCATTCGCATGTGGCATGTGGCTGGTGGGCGCAGGACCGTGAAAATCTCGCCACTCGGCGAAGTAGATAGCGCCCCCGACGGACGAAGGGAGGGGGAGGGATCCGCGAGTCAGGGCCGCAGGAAAAGCTCTCTGAGCCGAAGGAGGTTTTTCTCTTTTTTGCTCCGCGGGCTCCGTGTACTTAACCCACTACAGTCGTTTGCTCCTCACTTTGCGACTTGCTTATCCTGCCGGGGTTGAAACAGAACAGCGTCGTTTCACTTGGTTTCTCTTCTTCTGCGCTTCAAGTGGCACTCGTCCGAGTTTTCGTGATTAGTCGGAAGAGCAAAATCTGGAAACGCAATAAGACAGCTAATTTCTTTCGTAGACGAAAGTGCCTGTGTTCTTCGTTGATTTCTAATTCCATCGTTTTTGTTATTTACAATACAAATGCCACTTTAGTATGTCTATTCCACTCGTGAAATTAAGACCAACAGTGTTCAACTATACATATAAAATGAGCGGTGTATCTCAAAAAGTTTATCGCTTTTTCTATATGATTTTTGTCATCCTATATTTACTCACGTTTTGTGATCCTATATTTACTCACGTCGATTGTAAATTTAACCACAAAAACGAGGCTCTACATACCATTTCAAAGTTAGCGTATTAGGATCATACGTTAAAACGGACATTGTAAATGAACTTGTGGTCAGACCTGTTCTTTCGTCAGTTTTCTATTCGAAAGACTTCTGCTGCCGTGTCCGTTGGCCACGAAGTTCACATTAATTTTTAATTTACCAGCTTCAGATCCGCGAGCTCACAGTACTGACACAGCCTCGAGATCTTGCGGGATGGTGTTCAGCCTATCCCCCGAGCCTCAATATGAGAACAGGATATGATATAACCCGTTGTTTAAGGTACTAGTCTTGGAATACTCCTGGAAATGATTGGAAGAAACGACCGTTCAGATCAGGCGGCCACATACAATTCTCATCCGGGTTCCTGGCATCGTCCAAAATTGCTCCTTCCCCGAGTTCAAAACTCCTTCATCAGGAGGACACGAAATTGGGACTTCCCGGTCCCAAACTTCAGTTAAGACTAGAACCACAATGAAAGTTGAAATTCTCAATATTTTGCGGAAGACAGGAACTTACAACCTCCACCTTATCTGTTACCACCTCTGCCGTCAGCTAAACTGCGAATTCAAAAGTGTTTCCGGGTGTGAAGATGGTAGAAATTTCAGTTTTCCTTTTGCTCAAAAATATTTTTGACACAATAACTTTTAAAAAGGTTAATAAAAAAATGATATAGTCCTCGCTTGAGAATGAGAAGCTATCACTATGTGTTAATTGTTAGTTGTGTAAATTATTCCGCCACGGCGTCTGCACAATCTCGCTCCGAAGCACACAGTCTTCCTTCGTCGTCGGTCGGAGGACGCTGTCGCGACAGCCTGGAGTTCCGCGAGCCTTGGCTCGTGATCCGTTGCCTCGGAGTCTGCCGTCAACTGCCATCTGTCCCCCTCGCCCCGCCCCGCTTTGCCCTGCATTGCCCCCTGCCCCGCTCTTCCCTCGCCAAGTTCCGCACCCCCCTCTGCACCCCGCTCCCTCCCACCCCGCTACAGGGCAAGCTACTGTCCTCCCCCCCCTGCTCCCCACCCCGCCGGCCGCACCGCTCCGCGTGCCGCACGCGGCTGTGCCCGCCGTGCGCGCTGTCCGCCGCCGCCGCCACCGCCGCCGTCTGCCTCGACGCGCAGAAACAAAGGCGCAGCTGAGGCGCGCGGAGGCCGTGACCTTAGCGTGCGGCTCCAAGCAACGAACCCGGGGCTGCGACGGACGCGGCGGCGGCGGCGGCTGCTGCTGCCCTTGCGTCACGGGCGACCTCGAGCGCGCGGCGCGGCGCGGCCAGAGAAGACAGCACGCGGCAGGTGGACAGCTACACGCGCTGTCACACGTCCCAGTTTTCACGTGGTGACATTTCTTTTTTGTTACATTCTTTTTGTTATTTAAGGTCGCATCAACTTCTAGGTCATTATTGATCCCTATTGGATTTTAACGTTATGGTATCTATGAAGTTAACACGATATGGTGATGATAGGGGGCAAACGTTACGAACGCATGTAACCATGACCGAGGCGGAACACGAACTCGCGACCTTTCGGTCCGAGATCACTACGGCACTACGCCACTGGCTTTTGCTCTACCTGGGGGACAAGTCCCCGGGGTGGGCACCTATGACTGCGCGTCTTTATCCTCACCCCCGCCGACGTACAAGGACGCGGACAGGCAGGTCACCGGATCCGATCGGTACCCCACTTTACCCTCATGGTAACCTCCCCATTCAATACCTGGGTGGGGCCGCACTGCTAACTCAGAGCTACTTGCTATCCGGACTAGTACCGGTGTCAATGTTACAGGTATGACAACTCGCCACTCACCTGTGCCGGGACACAAAGTCCCTCCTCTTTGCCCAGAGTATCGTGCCACTGCCACGACGAAGCCAAGTGCCCAACTGGGGGCCACCCGAACTGAGGTCCGGGGCCCCCAACCCGTCTCCCCATTGCCTACCCCTTAGGCTACCTACCTGGGTTGGGCCGTGACCAAGGCAACCAAACGGATGGTCATGTAACTTCCGGATTTTTATTGGTGGAATCCAGAGCACCCCGTGGGGTCTCCTTTATCCAATCCTGCCCTGAGGTCGACGCGCCAGAAGCCCAACTGGTGGTTTGCCGGGTTGAACCGACAATCAGGAGCTTAGCGTTCTCGTCTACTCACTGCCTCCACCTTGAGATTATCGACGTGAATGCCACCGTGAAACTGAGGGTCCGGGAGATCGTCTACAAGTCTTCACCAGAGATTGTGCCCACCTACGTGGTCACGATAACCCCCCCCCTGCGGGGGCTACGGCACTACTGCCTTAGCGATGTCGGCCACCGGGCCGGCGACATTTGTTGATATCGACGAAGGCTCAGGCTCTGGAAACTTGCCATTTTCCGCACCCAAATCGGATTCGGAAATTGTTGTTTTTTTCTGTCACTTGTATAGGTGTTAGGGAAGTAGCCCTGTATATATTATGATGACGTCGTTTAATATACATCAGCTTATTTTAATATGCCTACTTGAAGAGTCAAAACCGCATATTCTACAACTTGTATCAGGCAACGTCACTAATATCCATGGTAGATTGAATTCCATACAAATAAAAGCCATTATTACCTTTAAAAATGTTCGCTTCATTCTGTTCTATTCGTGATATCGAGGACAAATTTCTCCTCAAATGGATCATCCGTTCGACCACAGGATTTGCCGGAGGCGCCCACCGGAAGAGGTAGCTCAGGGCATCAATTGATGTCACTGCAATGAATCCGACAGGGAGATTTTAGAGTTCTTCGAGTCCCGACGGTGGAAGGAATTCCGACACGAGCTACATAGTTAGGTCGAATTCACTCTGGAGGAGAATCCTAGCGGCCACCTGCTCTGATCAGTGGTATTCCGTGGTTTAGCCGATCAAAACCAATCGAATGCCGGAGCAGTACCCTAACAAACGGGTCAAGGGTCGCGCCATCTTTCATTCCTCATTCTTGTTCTATCCTCAACCCTTAGTTACACACAGATTTACACTTACATGCACTACACTGCCACACATTCCGGGAGACCGGCCGAGAGCTTAGAGTTTGTTCCGGCTGGGCAATGAGAACATGCACAACACTTATGAGTCTAATAAATTTAGGAGATGACGCGCCCGGAATACTAATCAATCAATCAAAGCCAGAGGCGCGCTATATTTTGTATTTGGGGCGCACCAGGGCCTGTGCAACAGCTGCTCTACATTAAATGATAGTTAAGAGGTCGGCATACAGGAGTTACTCTAAGAAGGGACCACTTTGACAGGTCAGGAAGCGAATGAACGTCATGCCGGGTGATGACATCGCAGGAGATAGTGATGGAGCCATTTACAAATGAGCTCTCTGTAAATGAACGCACTAACAAAGTGAGTGCCTGGACATAACCTCCAGAAACGTTGCCAATAGTGGCTAAGAAGAAGCTGTCAAAGCGGTCCCTTCTTACAATAATCCCTCTGTAGCTAAGAACTGTCGCGGCGGCACGAATCTCCTGCGTTAAGTTGCACAGATTCGCCCCCTCCCTCAGATGTCGCAGCAACCGCTCCGACCCACCTCCTCTACCGGGAAACGCACGACAGCTGCTGCACTTGCCCAGTGCAGCGCAGCGCAGAGTAATTGGATTTCACCAAACGTCTTCAAATGACGATTAGAGTCTACAGTTTTTCTTTGTCGGTTTAATGAAATGACACTGTGTTTCCCTGGAAATTGAGTGAGCAATTATTAGCACGCCCTTGACCGATGGATCCGTTCGCGTGCGCCCTCGCTTCAGCGGGAGAGGCGAAGCGAGGCGAGCGTTGCGAGACAGGGTAATGGGACGGTGACGCCCCGCCCACCCCCCTGCGTGACTAGCTCCGCTTCCGCCCCGCAACTCTCCGCTCCGCCCCGCTTCACTCTGCCCCGCTTCGCTCTGCCCCGCCTCACCCCGTTCTCCGTTCTAACCCGCTCCAGTTCGCTCCGGCGGGACCGCTTCGCGCCGTCCCTTCCCGCTCCAGTCAGTTCCAACGCGCTTCGACCAGCTCCGTTCCGCTTTGTTCCACTAGCCCCTCTTGCCCGCCCACCGCCCCGCCCCGCCCCGCCCCGCTCCGACCCGCTCCGTCCCGCTCCGCCCCGCCTCTCCTCTCTCCAGTCCGTTCCGACCCGACCCGCTAAGCTCCGGTCCGCTCCGTCCTGCTTCGCTCCGTTCCGCGCCCCCGCCCCGCCACGCCCTCCCCGCTCCGCCCCGCCCTCCCCACTCCGCCCCGCCCTCCCCGCTCCGTCCCGCCCCTCCCGCTCCAGTCCGCTCCACCCCCATTCGAACCGTTCCGCCCCACCTTGCTTTGTCCCTCCCGTCCCATCCGGTCCGCCCCGCTCCGCCCCGTTCCAGCGATCCTAGACAACAGCGACGCCGCTCGCAAGGGAAGGGTACACTTGATACTATACAACACAATGGTACATCGCTACGGACGGCTGAAGAACAGTACTTGAAGGCTTCAACAACGATCAACACAGAAGATCCTTACGCTTTTACTAGTTTCAAAAAAAAAATTACAGAAGATGTTTATCAACTCAATAAACAAGCAAATCCCTAATATTTGTCGTACTCGGTGGTAAGTTGAACGAACTTCAGACTCCCTGTAGGATACCTGGAATATTTCAGAAATTGATGCCATTTTCGAAGAATTGGAGTCGATATATTGGAGAAAATCCTGTGTATTGTTCAAAAGCTACTGAAGCCAACAAGTCGATGTTACAGCGGACAGACAGAAGCCAGGGTTTGGAAAACAATTTTTTTATGTCAATATTATTTCCTCTATCTTAAAATATAGAAGTGTAGGTTTTATTGTTATTGCGCCTATTCAATGCAACATCTGATAAACATAAACTAGAAAGTAAATATGGTTGGGTGATGATAATATCCTAGAGAGAATGTATTGTAAATTTAAAATCCAGTAAAAGATACAGGTTTAATAATAAATTATCTAACTTGAATCTGCTTCTCAATATTTATATAATTGCTATGAGAAACGGTATAAAAGAGTTTCCGGGAAGGTTTAATGATGTGCAGACAAACTTAAATCAGTAAGAGTTATGTAATGTAATTCAAGAGTCCTGCACAATGCCTTTTCATCAGTGTTCAGCGTGTATATCTTCTTGTACCATCTGCAAGTTGAAGACTCGAATCATTGCTCGTACGTCATCGAGTTGAAGTTTCAATAGCGGAGATGATATATTATTCAACGCCCATCGGAGGGACGGCAATTGTTCCACACTCACAATCAGTGACGCGGAAGTTTCGGGTTACTTGAGGGCAATCCATTGGGATTCTATGGGAGACACACAGACACTGACTTCCTGAGGCAGATTGCACCTAACCGATTTTTTTATTTGTTCGATGTTACTACGACTTTATTAAAGTTTCTAAAATTCATAAAATTATGTCGTGAGTTAATCCAGATTTTAACTACATGTCGAGTAATTCATTCAGTATTCATCATATAAATTTGGAGCCAATTTCAAGAATTAAAATCCTTAGGAAATAAGTTTTTTTTTAAAAAAAGACATCAATTGTGCACGAAAAATTGTTGACAAAATAGTTACTGTTATTGTGTTTTAAAAGGCTTACAGAGAAGTATATTAGAATTGGTTAAAGCTCATAAAAAATCGAAGTAAAATGTCCTCTATTCACTTTAAATTTCTTACCCTTACATCACACCTTTTAAAATGCAATCAAGAATGATGTCTTCATTATATTAAACTAGCTGAAACCTTGTGCTGTCCTGCAATCCATATTCACTTATAAACATAATGCATCACATAATTATAAGCACTATTTCTGTAAAGGATCACAAGTATCAAAGACTGCTGGACATTGCATGTGCTCATTAATCTTTGCATTTAAAAACAGTCAATTTTTAACTTAAAAATCTCACTGTCTTCGCTTCGTTAACTACACCCTCATATTTTAACACTATCGTAGCATTATGTGCAACTTCGCACTCACACACTTATTCGCGGTAATAAAACGTCCACTGTTCTCGATAAATTGCAACTCGCAAAACCAAGAGCGACTACAATGATTTTACAATTGGCTTTGATAGGTATGTAATGAAGAAATGACAGACAAGCGTTCATTCTATTAATTTTAATATATAATTAAAACTTTAATGTTTTCACTATACAACCATATAATAAGAGCAAGTGATAACACATTTAGGGTTCTCAATCTTTTATAAAAAACAACATATTTGGTTGAGTAGAAAGCAAAAATGAAAACGCTTGTTTTAAAGTATAGATTTCTATTCATACAAAACATGACTTTCATATCGTGATGTCTTTAACATAAGATCGTGTCGTCGTCTACCGCCTAATTTGTCTTCAGTCTCGGTACGTTAACCTGTTATGTCTTGAAATCATTAGTTAAAAGAATTTTGAAGTGCTTTGTCCTGAAGGTGCTGCTATCTTAGAACGCAAACGTCAAGATCCGAAGATTGATATGCCTGTCTGCCTATTACAGGGCATTTATTTCCGCCAAGACGCTTTGTGTCTTGGGGACCCCCAACACGCTATCTGCACCGAGGAAGAGTTGTAACTTCTTGTTAAAGACACTTGTGCTCAAGTACATTCTCGCAGCGCCCGCACTATCATTATGACGGCTCACGCCTCCCGGAACACGAGAGACGGCTTCACGCCGCCTTACGCCGCCTTACGCCGGCTCTGGAGGCCAGGGGCGCCATTATGTCACGCTACGCGATTTTATGCGTTCCTTGGGATCGATTCAACAGAACAAAACATCAATACGGTGATATCTAACACTAAATGTTCATTCATTCAATATCGATTGGTATTAATACAATTCCTTTACCAACACGGAGAATTGTATGTATTTTACACATCGACGTAAAACTTTCTGGAATAATTTGGGTTTATTATTTATTATACCTGGTAAAAATTCATCTTTATCTCCATAATTATGATTAATGTATCAAGAATAAATGTTTAGCGCAAAGGAAATATTTTACCAAAAAAAATTGAGACGACACTGGTGAACGTCTCTGAAGGGAACTCGTCTGAAACCAGGGTCAATTTTTCAGTTACCTTGGGGAATTTGTGGTGAACAAGACGGGTTGGCGACAGGTCTTCTGAATGATTCTTCGTTTCCCCAGTTTCATTTTACAAATGACCCATATTCTTTAATTTTATAAACATTCGTTCATTAATGCATCTTCAATTCAATCTTCCATCCCAGGGTAGGCCGAAAGGCATGTTATAAGGAAACAGGATGTAGATGTTAACATTGTATATTACCTCCCAGGAAGATGGAGAGGGAATAAAATATATATTCTTTAATAATGTTAAACTGTGTGTCTCGTTTCATTTCTGTAAAGCACGTCCGCTGTGGCGCGCTTTCTTACTCACAATTATTTAGAAATACTTGGAAGTATTTTAAAATTCCAATCAAATAATAAGAAAAAGAGCAGAAATTGTGCATTACGTCACTGAATGCATTTGTTATTTCTTCACATGAATCCTGCAACTCTCCTCATTCCAATGAGGCTTATCTAGAATAGACACTAACAGGTTCGTGAGGTTGGCAAACAACAGAACACGGGATTGCACGTCAGAGGTCTCATTAAAGTCAGGGGCACACGTTCATCTCGGAGACGGATTCTCAAATTATTCCGGGAGCCAATTTTGCTTGGCTCACCTAAATACAATTTTTTGAATTAATAAAAAATCGGAGCATGAGAGAAAAAAAATAATACTCATAATGGAAGAGTGTCCTTGGATGCGATGCAATTTATGATATTCAAGTTAAGAATTAAAGAGAGAGATGTTTTGAGAGTACGTAAGTTATATTATTAAGTGTGGATTGGGATAACAAAATGTTGATTACACTTTTTATCGTTAATTTAAGTTTATTTTACTGAACGAGTACTTTGCATCTAAGACAGTAATGGAAATTGTTTTCAATAAACTGACTTTAATTAGAAAAACAATTATGGCTAGCCCCCTCCCCTGAATCCTCCACTGCTTTATGCTCATACTGAATTCGAATCCACAACCCTTCTGAAGGAGGCGTTCAGTCAGTAGAACCTTTTCCACACTGGAAGCTACCCAGATCGACTGAATAGAACTGATAAGACGAATTTGTTTCACCACAGAGGAAAGATCACACCCTCTATGGTTTCACCAATCCAGTGAATAAGGAAATGAATGAGGGGACGGACGCAACAAAAAGAAAAGGAACGTGAAGGAAAAGGAGGAGAAGAAGAACAAGAAGGCGGCGTCTTGGGGGCGACGGTGCCACCGCTTCTGCTGGAGTGGAAAGGACGCCGCGCCGCGCCGGCTCGTCCTTTGAGAGGGGGGCGGGTGGGAGAGGGGAATTCCGCCTGGGCAGCCCTCGCGCCCCGAGGCCTCGTGATGCAACGCCCCGCGCCCTGCCCGAGTCCGCCACTCCTCTCGCAAGGCGGCCACGCGTTTTCTGTGCTCACAATGCTTCAATCTGGGAGAAAATCAGTTACGATCCTACTAGAATCAAATCATGTCTTCCTAAAGATCAATTTAGACCTCTGTAACCATCATAAACAAGTAATTCTAAATTCCCTCACCCCCTCTCCCACTTCAATCACACTACTGTTCTGAGCATAAATCCATATAAATGAGGTTCCAAGACGGGATTCCCTTTCACATATAAAATTGGGTTGAGTTTAATTGCAGTACCTCGGTACTTTTGAATTAATATTGTATAATTTATTGAAACCTATTTCAAACCTGTAAAGTGGTATATCCACTGCTCGAGTACAATATAAAAACTACACATACTCTCCCGTATTATTAGAAACCGAGGTATCTCCCAGAAGCGTGGCACTGCCGCAGCCAAAACATGTGCTAAGCTCCCGACTGGTCTTCCGACATGTTTGGTAGTGTAGTGCATGTGCGTGTGAGAATGTGTAAGGGTGAGGATAGGACAAGGAAAAAGAATGAAAGATCGCGCGGGGGAACCATGGCCCATTAATAAGGGTAATGCGGTACCACAGGTAAAGAGAATTCAATCTCTTCGTATTGTAACACCGTGTGTACTGAAGCATGACCGTTTTTTACTAGATATGTAAATCCTCAGGGTCAATATTCTTACTTTTGTGTGCTTTTGATACTTCAGTGTTGCGAGGAACGTACGGTTTGGTGCACTTTTCCTATTTATTCGTCTTTTTACTGGAATTTTGCTATTTGGACTACTGTGCGCCGTCATCACCAGACTGCGGCGACGAGACAACGGCTTCGAAGTAGAAGGAACTCCGTGGCGCCCGCCTGCAATTGGCTGGTGGTTTAACCTCTCGCCTCCAGCCGCAAAGGGCGGAACTAAGCGAATGGAAACTGCAGAGAACACCGCAGGGAACATGAAGCACTTCAAGAGATCGAATACGCCGCCCGAGAGTATTTTGTAAACAATCGCGGTTCTGCACCAGTCCCAGATTTACTCTAGGGCGAGGTTCAGGGCGTGATTGATGCAATGTAACAACTTGGCTAGGAATACGAAAGGCAGCACCGAGTATTCCAAAGAATGCAAGGGAGAAATTCTAGGGAAGCTGCTGATATTGCAACAGAAGGTATCAAACTCCCTGAGGCCACTAAATGCGGACTAGCACTGGACTTCATTGTGCAGTCCTTTATGACCGTTTGGATAATATTGTGATATTTACATTATTAATGTGTTTGAATCCTGTGCTTCTTCTATCCTTGCCCAGAATATAGATAGGATAGGTTTAAAGATCCAATATCTGGTGTATAAAGGGCCCATTTTCACTATTTAAGTGTTATCAACGACCTCCATAGACGCGGTAAAAGTTATGGCGTACTCAATTTTCTAACCTTCACAATGAGTACTAATCTCCAGTTCCAAAAGGTTTAATTACAATAACTGCACAAGTGCTGTTTTTTAAAAAATGGAGTGTGATAATACAAGTGCTGTCAGTTAAACCTTGAACTGCGTTCTTGTTACACAAATATACATATTCCATTCTATGCAGTTTTTAATCAATAAAAATGATGAATTTGGACAGTTATGTCGCTTGCGTGACTGACTGGTTATTGCTATTATTAGGAATATTTGTAGTCGAATTTTCATAAAATAACTCTCAACAGTTCGGAGCATTTCATTGTATTAGTGTAGTAAAGTGTTACATATCGCTGAGAGAACTGTAAAAGGCATTATTTGATAAGATAACAAAAATATTTATACGGAGACTGCGCCACTGGGACTTTGCTTTATTTCTGTATGAAAAATGAGGTAACCTTCTTTAACGAATTATTACATGTTTCATTCGTTTCCGATTACGATGTACCTCTGGAGACTAATAACGTTGGTTCACTATATCACAGAATCCCAATATATTATGCAGTTCTTCAACTATAAAGATTTTATTACTTCTGTAATTTTTTCCCCACGAACGTCTTGGACCACGCGTGCATGCATCCTGCTCTTACCGGGACTCATCAACATTATCTCAGTGGCAGATGTATGTAATTGTATCAAGGGATCAGCATTTAGGTGGATACGATTTTTATCCCCCAGGGTTGTATAGAAGATGAAATGATGATAATGAGTGAAGATGATCATAATGAGAAGTGAAAGCACGACATACACATACATACATCCATGCCCGAGGCGGGGCTCAAATCCCGCGATCCTTCCGTCCGAGATCGCACGGCATTACTGCTTTAGCGATCTCGGCTGTACTGCCTGTACTGATCTCGGCGGCTCTGTCATTTTTATTATTTGTTTCATTATTTATTATTTACTTCTTTATTATTTATTAGCCTCTGAAATGAAATTTCTCTGGAGAATAAAACGCTGCACCTTAATGGACAAAATAAAAAATGAAGCTATAAGACAGGAACTTAACATTTTCTATTAATGAAAAAATAAATGAATACAGATGACGATGGGTACAAACACATAGGAAGAATGTCTCGCGAAAGGATTCCCTGACATGCCTTTCAATACAAACCAAGGGGAAGAAGGGACATTTATCTCCACGACAGAGATGGTGAAGCCGGAACAGTGAATCTCCCTAACCCGTGAAGTGAAGAAGAATAATAATATTTACTTATGTCAGAGACAAATACAAAAAAATGGCCTCAAATTCAAACTTTCAATATACTTGCCTTTCTTCACACTTGATTGCCGTCAGTACAGTCTAAAACGGTCTTCAATGGCTCTTGAACTGTTTGAGAACTGTCTTCACGTGTGTATTCGCTTCGTCATAAGCTGAAGCTGTTGATTCATTGGCACTAACCCTCAATCCCTTTCATTCTTAATGTAACAAAAATAAACCGCATGACCCACCCTCTACCCGCAGATCGTTAGTGCGATATGAATTTACAGCACTGAGAATATTTAGACCTATTTCCTCCAGGAAGTAATATTAACCATGTTTACCAATATCGATGATGAGAGTTGAGTGTAAGCGAATTTTCTTGTGCTTATTTGTTACACAAGTTATGTAAATTGTTATGTAAATCGGAACCAGTGATCTCTGTTTACTACAGCCAAAAGTTACCCATGTTAGAATTCTCTACATCCAGAATAAACTGTATTTACAGGTTATACACGAATTTGTACGATTATGTAATACAAATATTTGAATTCTCCTAACATCGTTATTTCCAACGAAAATATTCCAGTCCTTTCACCACTCCTGTCACTAGAACGCAACAGCCCTTTCTTCACCTCCTCTTCCCGTGGGAGAACGGTAAATAGTAGTCAATGACCGTGCCGTTGCAGTGCCCTACGTGATGCCAACCGCGTAAAGTATATCACTCAACTGATTTCCATTGCACAATTAAAATTGCATTGGTTATTTTGAATTATATTGAAATGCGTTACAGTCACATTAAAATAATGTACCACATTATCATGTCATTTTTCCAAAATGTTCCAAATCCGTGCTGTGATAATAATACGATATATCTTTATGTATATTTTGCCTCGTGTTAACTGTAATTAATAATTAAAATGGTGCGATCCTGTTCTACATCTTCTTCAGCTTTTCCCGCAACATTTTCATTATGACTAATGGATTTATGCCTGAGCAACATTAAATTCAAGGAGAAATCTTTCATAACCCATCACAATTTAACAAGAACTGCTCAGTGAAGAATTGCCCTGTTATTAATTCGCCTAGTTTCCTTCTGTGGCTCATTTTTACCTCGTCCAGCTCGCGTCATAAACTCTTCTTTAGCGGAGTATCCCACGGTTACGTAAATCTCTTTATCTGTCATAAAAATTGACGCTGGCCGCGTCCCCGCGCCGCTGCATGTTCTGTGTACGGATCCAAGCACGTGGCCCTAGCTGGCGAAAGGAACTTTATTGCGAGATCTTTGGAATCCTCCAATCTTCTCGAAAACATATTAGTATGATAGAATCCAAATGTGCACATGAATTATAATAGGTGATTTCACCAACAGTAGTTTGCGAGAGAATGTGGCCCTCATAGCGTATTCAGTAAGGTGTAGATTCCACGTCGAAACTGTCACTAATGAAACAAAGTTTCAATTGTGAGAGTCAAAACGAAACAGTGAATTTTTCGTTAAATGTATTGCTAAGATCTTAATTGAATGAAACGTTTTAGGTTCAAGGTTTTAAAATATCTTCATTATACCAGACGAATTGCTACGTAGGTTCAGGTTTCAAGCCTATCCCCCAAACTCCTGTAGAAATGTAATGAAATTTTGTTGCACATATTAGTTGAATTTACTTTAAAGTAATTCATTACTAAAAACAGCTTGAAAACAAAAATCTGAATAAAACTGTTCTCCAATCAAAACCCGAAATGGAACTTAAATATTTTAAACCGAAATTGAGAGCGGAATGTTTTTTGAATCGGTTTGATGAGGCTTGGTTAGGAAAGTTCTTTAGTTAAGAGAAACAGGGAAATTTCTCTAATACCCAGTCCATAATATGTTAGGTAAATTAAAAATAACCGTGGCCTGCTCCAGCAAAAATGCTCCTGAACAATTTTTTTCTTACAAAATCACGCCGCAAACAAAGAAAATACTCTAATATAACACAATAATAAATTAAATATTTTATCAAAGTGTCTTCAGGAATACCACAATTGCTCACGGGAAATCCACAAGATAATAACTGATGTCTTCAACGAGATACTCACGACTGAAGAAATTGCAGACCAATGGTCCAAAAGTACAATAACCCTCATACACAAAAAAAGGTTCAAGGAATCAACTCAATAATTACAGATCAATATGCTTGATGTCAAATCTGTACAAAGTCTTTTGAAAAACAATAAACAGAAGAATGACATATTTACTAGACGAACAATTGTCACCGGAGCAAGCTGGATTCAGGAAAGGATTCAGCACAATGGACCACTACAAACCATAAACCAGATACTCGAAAAAGTCCAAGAATGCAACCTGAACCTATACACAGCTCTAATAGATTTTTCCAAAGCATTTGACAGTGTTGAAAACACATCAACATTTAAAGCATTGCAAACTCAGGGCGTTCCTCCAAAATTCATCAGAATTTTTAAGATATTGTAGAAAAACAGCACAGACTGACATTGAAGGAGAAGTATTCCAAATAAAAAAGGGAGTAAAACAAGGAGATCCTCTATCACCCAAAATTTTCACCAGTTTACTCGAAAATGTTTTTAGGAAGCTGGAATGGGAGAACGAGGGACTGCGAATAAACGGAAGAAGACTAAACAACCTCAAATTTGCCGACATCATTACACTAACGACGTCTCAACAAAAACTACAAAAAATGTTAGACGAACTAAATAAAGAAAGCCGAAAACTAGGACTCCATCTAAACTTAAGTGAAAAAAAAATTACAAACCACAAGGAAATCCCTAAAACAGAATAGTACAAGAATATATTTACTGGGACAACTGATATCGTTCAACAAAAGACTTAACCAAGAAATTGACAGAAGAATTACCCTGACCTGGCAAAAATTCTGGAGTCTTTCCTTTATCCTACTCGACAAACATATAAACTTAAAAATAAAGAGAGACGTAACGGACTCTTGTCTTTTACCAACACTAATTTACGGATGCCAGACTTGGTCCTTAATCTCAGCTCAAAAACTAAAATTATCAAGGTGCCAAAGAAAGAAAAATTCTCAATATCTCCCTCAAACACCACATAACATGCGCATATATATGGGGCAAAACCAACATAAAAGATGCACCAGAAGAATCTGAAAAACTGAAATGGAAATAGGGCGGACATATTGTAAGACACAAAGACCAAAGATACACACAACGACAATATGGGAATCGAGAATTGGTTGGCGACACCCTAGAAGGCAACCGAAACGATGGTCGGACAGCTTCAGGGAGGCAGTCAGCAACAAGTGGACGAGGATGTCCCAAGATAGGTCGACGTGGAGGTCATAACATGAATACCTTCCTGTTCCTGCAAAAGTAGACAAAGAATAAAAACGAAATGAGAAGTGTATAACCAAACAGGTGTAAAAAAGTGTCAGAAACAGTGAAAAACAATAAGTGATTAACAAAAGTGTGAATATCAAACAAAATGCAAAACTATAGGTATCAATGAACATTCACTTAAAGTAGCTATACAAATGAAAATTATCAATAACAAGCGTAGTCAGAATAGTGAACTAAGTCAGTTAACTAATGAAGTTGAACATAACGACAAGTACCTGACAGCGAGATAGCTACGAGTATGTACAAGACCACAAGTAGCTGACAGCACAAATGTTCCCTGAGAAATCAGGAGACCATAGCCCTACATGGGATTCTATAGGCTAATAATAATAATAATAATAATAATAATAATAATAATAATAATAATAATAATAATAATATTAAGTTAAATTAAAAAAGAATCACTTCGCAAAATTATATATTCCTCCTCGCATACTTATCCCCAAAATTTAAAAGTCAGTCTTACTTGAAACGCGGCGGATTGTTATTACGATATAAATATAACCTATAATAAAGCCGGAAATTGCCATTGTTTGGCATTGTATCTCGGATGAAGAAAGTCTAAGAAGAGAATCAATATTAACTGCGTTTTTAATATTATTATTATTATTACTATTATTATTACTGTTAAGTTTGAAACTTATGCTGCAAGTGGTAGGGCCAACAAAGGGATTGTAATGAAAGCAAGTGGCGCTCCTCGGTGTCTCCGAGCGCGCGCTGGCCACAGGCGCGCGCGGCCGGTTCAAATGAGCCCTTCACGCAGAGCGCTAATCCTGATTATGAAACCCCGATTAAAGTATTTTCAATAGCTCATTTTTCATCATAAGTAATTTTGTTAATTGGCAATTTCTTATATTAAACCTAACAGTTTCATTATTCGTGCATACATTTGTAACCGTTCACGTTCTATCCTCATTACAAGTCTTCCCGTATACAAACTTCTCACATGCTGGCGTGGGATATTGTGCAACCTGGAGATAATGGGGGGCGGGCCGCGAGGCGGGTGCCCGCGAGCCAGATCGCGGCGCGGCGCGGTGGGCTGGTGGAGCACGAGGAGACCTTGCTCGCCGTTACGCAACCCGCCCCCGCTCCCGCCCCCGCTCCCACCCCGACCGCTTCCATGTACACACAGAAGGCCGCGGACGACCTGCCGCACAGTGCCAATCGCCGCTCGATCGCTCGGGCGAACTGATGAGTTGCTTCGATTAGGGATGCATCCAATTTTTGGATTGATGAGATTAGTGATTCCGTCGAGCCAAGTGCTAAGATCATTAGTCTCTTCAGTGCAATGCATGGGTTTTCCTCGGAAAGTGAGATCTTTCCCGGCTGGATGGCGAGATCCGGCGCTGACCAAGCTGGCTAACGGGGAATCCCCCAAACAGCGAGGCACCGCCCCAGCCGGGTCAAGCTCTAATCTCCCGACCTGTCTCCCGGCTTGTGTGGTAGTGTAGGGCATGTAAGTGTAAGTGTATTTATTGGCGAGGATAGGACAAGAAATGGGAAGGAAAGATCGCGCGCGGCCCGTGTCCCGTTTGATAAGGTTCTGCTCCTGCATTCGCCTAGTGTTGATCGGAGAAACTATGGAAAACTACCGATCAGAGCAGGCGGCCGCTAGAATTCTTGTTCAGACAGCAGCTGAATTCGACCTAGCTATCTAGACAGTGTCGAAAATCCTGCCACGGTCCGGACTCGAATCTGGGACCACCCGGTCGGAGGTGATGCATCGAAATCGTCACAATCAAGCAGGGAGAAAGGGGCAGGGTGAGCTAAGCATTACAAATGGGTTGTGGGTTCGAATTGGGAAACACGGATATTTTCAGTCACGGTTGTGACACGGAGGATGAGGGCATTCCTAAACCATTCTTTTTTACTCTTAAAACTCTTATCTTGTACTTGTCGCTTAGACTTACACTATAATGATAATATCCATGTGAACTATGCCATGAACTAAGGCAATGGTGCTATCGGGAATTGTTCTCCTTTATCTGTGAAAAGGTGGGGGTGGGGTGGATCCAAGGACTATCACGGTGGCGAGGCCGAAGGAGAATGTCGGGGTGCCCGGGTGGCGTTGGTTGTAGCGTCCATTGGGGTACCCAGACTGTAATATCAGACGAGTGACGAACGGGTCAAGCAAATCGTTATGAGAGACTGGCCATATATAAAAAAAGAAGTAAAAATAATTACAATCAACCACAATCACATGCCACATTAACTACTTTATTCTGATGTCCATATCAATTACTTCTGAAATGGACTAAAATAATTAATGGACAGGTGTTTACGATGAAATAAAGAATGATGATAAGGAAATGGTTTAATATAGGGTAAAGGTAAACGGGAAAATTGCACAAAGCCGCTTTGTCCACCACAAACTGTGTAAGGATTCACCAGGGAACTGAAGGCAGTCTAAGCTTTGGAAGGGGCCTCTTCTGACTGCTACACCGTGAATCGCCCTTACTCTTGTCTTTATTTGTATGTTTAGAAAGCTTAGAAAAAACTGTCGCAGTGTTTCAACCCAGGTGAAATCATCTTATAACTAATTAGCATATAAAAAGAGAATTTATGTTCCTTTAGCAAAGTACGCAAAAAAATCAGACTTTTTTTCATTGAAAGAAAAAGTTTATAATCCAAATATTATTAGACAACTTCCTTGTGTATATCAATGTGTAATTGACTATTCTCTCTTCACCATATCACTAAATGAACTATGCTTTCATGTTCTTTATTATCTTGATATAGGCTGCTGTGGAGTTAATACATGAGCTTGACACGATCTGGTCTTCATTGGGAAGTTACTGAATTTACTTCATAACGACTTATAGATAGTTGAACTGGAAGTCATGGAGCTTTACTGTTGCCGTCTACACCGGAGACACAAGGAGAAATTACTTGCAGGGAAAATCCAAAACTTAAGCGAAGGGAGACTACTGTCCACCTATGGCAGTGAGTGCTATGCAAGTTGACAACAGGTTGTTTGTAATTCATATTTGTGGGACGTGTCAACCACCTTTTCGATATGTTGCGTTCATGTCATTGTGTGTGTACCATTATTCCAAAAAACCTCTACATTTGCTTCCTGGAGAGATGGCTAAGTTCATCAACTGATGTCACTGCAGTCCCTCTGACCGAGAGGTCGTCGAGTCCCGACGGCGGCAGAATTTTCGACGCTAACTTGTCAGCTAGGTCGAATTCAGTCGCTGTCTAGAGGGGAATACTAACGGCTCTAATCGATAGTTTTCCGTGGTTTCTCCGATCAACACCAGGCGAATGCCAGAGCAGTTCCCTAACAAACGGGCAAAAGCTTGAGGTGGCTTACCAGAATCTACTTGCGAGCACCTCATTTGTTTTCCACGTAGCTGGAGCTTAGGACCACTGTGCCACCTCCACATCGTGGCTTCCGCTCTCCTCCAGCGATTACGTGGCTGGTTGCATCCCGCCGCCGTCATCGACAACGTTGCATGCACTTCCAACAAGAGGAGTTTTAACGTTTTTTTCTCGTTGCAGTGTTGACCGGCAGGCGGAGATTGGTAAGCGGTTGGCTGATTTGGACAATGGTAGGCGTAATACGACTGTGCGGACGTAACGGGTCTCTCTAAAATAGAGATTAGTGAGAAAATACGTCCTTCTCATTCATATATTTTTCGGAACACGGATTTCTTTTTATATGTTCTTCCTACCTAATTGCATTTCCTGAGATTTTTATATCAAAGTACCACTCGAAAATTTAGGAAAAATAATGAGTCAAATTTTGTCTTATCATAAAAATTGGTTACAGAAATAGAAGAAAACACAGTTGAGTTGCACAGGATTGAGCGAGATGCTAATTTCCGAAAACTAATATGGAAACTTTAATTAAAATATTTTGCATGTGAGTATGTTTCTTCTTTTTTTTGTTTCGGATCATTCTTATATCATAAACACTGTAACTCCGTCTGAATAATTACTCTCAAACGAAGTGTTCTCAGGGCATCTCGTTATCTTGGTGAACAAAAAGAAATATCGCTCTCCATTGATCTGCATTTTATTTTCTTGAAATAATTGACCGTAAATGACTAGCTTTGTTTTACACTAAAAATCGGCCTGTAGATTGTACACCACAAACGCAATTCTCATTATTTGTTTATTTGCCGCGGAAGTCTGTAAGTATCATTGATGAACATTTATTGAGATTTCAAAGGTTTGAGCCATTCGAATTCAGAATACTAATGAAAGTGGGATTAAAAAAGATGCGACTGACTTGTTCGAAACCACCAGTCTCGGCGCCCAGCGGGAGATTTCTACCTATTTAAACCCCATCATTTGTAGTTAACATGAAATTACTTGGTCTAACACAAATGCCAGTACTTCTTTTAATCGCCCCTCTCCAGTGCAGTCTCCAGCAGTAATATGCGGTTCGGTTCCACGAGAATCTGTCAAAATCGGCTGGCGGGAAAGCTTGCGAAATGCTTTGTAACGGTTCTTCCTCTTGCTGTTGATCGGTTTATTGCTTATAATCTCCATAATTTGAACATCGTTACCTGTTGTGTAAAAACAGAACAGATCGGAGATAGTTCTATGACATTCGTTTATGATTTGAATGTAAGGAAAATACTACAGGTAATCATTTTCTCGGGAGAGATTATTTGAAATTGGTGTTTGTGGAGTACATTACTCTATAACGCCTTAATTTAGTTATCCGAAATGGCCACACGTGATTTCATTTTGATCGGTTATAAGATGATTCTAGTCACAGTCGTTGCTGCGAAGATTGGACAAATTTTCATATATTCACTGCGATCTTCTTTACATGGAGATCGAAATTTCATGGCCATTACGGTGGAGAAAAATCTTCGAAATATTGTTTTCTGTAATCTAGTTTAATATCAATACTCAATATTTGAGAAGATAAAGTAACGGTTCTTCTTAGGTTCATGTGCAGCAGTCTCTGAAAGTACAAGTCCGAATATACGTGTAAGTACCCATGAAACTTTTGTGTTGGTGTTATTTGAAGGTCTGAAGCCGTATATGAAAGCCACAGGCATTAATATATTAACAATATAATTACTTTTCAGAGCGATTTACGTGTATAGGTGCATAAGAGACAAGAGTTTATCAATTCACCTGCGCGCCATCAGATCGAAATTCTTATTGCGATATCTACAACTGGGTTTAGGACAGTGCATCGCAGAGTGGGACAGGACAAGGCGGTTTAGCCCGGGACAGGAAGGAGCAGGAATTGGTAAGACGCGGCAGAGCAATGCTGGGTGAAGCGGAAGGGACAGAATTGAGTCGGGGACTTATTCCATCATATAGATACTCGTAGAATTCATTCATTTCCCTTCCTAATAGAAGCTTGAATTAACTAACACAGTCGACTCCAGTTATAGTGAATCCGGAAATAGTGAACTGTCGATTAGAGTGAACTTAAGTCACTGATCCCGTTTCACTTGCATTACAAATAAGCATAAGAAGATTCGGTTACAGTGGTCCTCAACTTCGGCGGTGAACGTAGGAAATAAATCCTGAAAATTAATTGGAACTCGTATGTTATTAGGCGAGTGCCTTCGGAGAGTGGAACGATGTTGCTACAGGGCAAGACGCATTGAAAAGTGTCAAGGCTGCATTAGGACAGAGCCAGAGAACAAGACAGAATCTATAATAGAGGGAGCTCGAACTCTGGAGAAGGATCTAGAGAAATTACAATTGAAAAATGTTCGAAGTAAGTAATTGAAAATAATTATTTTTTAAGGGCAAATAAAAATATTGAAATTTTCAGTTCATGCTGCAAATGAATTTTACAGTATCTCTATATTAATAAAATAAATAATTATGGAGAAATTCTATTTAATTTTGACATCATTGGATATAGTAAATTTCTGACATCGTAAACCAAACACGTTAGTCCCCAAAAAGTTCACTATAGCCGGAGTCGACTGTACATCGACATCGACGGCTCCTTCAAAATATACGTGCAGGTATATGCAGTGCTTTATTTATAAAATTTTAGGTCCCGGAACGCTCCTCAAACTACAAATAATTATATATTTATAGCATAATTAATAATATTATTCCAAGGTACCGGAACGCCGTTCCGCCGCGCTCCGCCAGAAATCAAGCCCTGGGTACATGTTTGTACATGTGTGCGTGCGCGTGTAGCCCTGTCATTACTGCAATCGTTTCCTTCTCTTTGTTACATGTAACTCGTCAATTAGCTATTAGCCTTTCGTGCAGAACTCTGCCTGAAACGCACACGTGTGACCAATGCAATCGCATGTCATCTGTCGTCTGCAATCTCATGAAGAAACTGATGGATGGCATGGAGAAATCTGTTTGGTAAACTCTCTGAATTCTTAATTGCCAAATAAGTTGCTCGTGTGAGACTCAAAAACTGCTGCCCAACTTCAAAAAGGAAGTGTTCATGTTGACGCAACTTGATGTATTAAAAGTACATTTGTATGGACCAAAGCTTTTCACCCTTTTAGGCACAATTCAATTTTTTACAAATCAGACTCAATATTACAGGTTATCATAGATGTATTTCTTCGCCATAAAGTTATGAAGAACATTAAAAGAACGTGTCAGAAATGAGTCGTTTAAATGTTTTCAATAATTTTCAAACTTAGAAATTTACGATTTCGCCATAATGACTTTCGTGTTTCGTATCTATCAGCTTCTTTTCTATGCTTTGAACACCTTAGAAGAATGAGAGAAGAGAGAGAGAATTGACTCTTTGAATATCTTGAATGCATTATTTCATCAAAGTTTCTGAATGCTTTTTCTTGTATGTTTTGCTGTTTGTTTCTGTGTCTTGCTTCTTTTCTCTTGTACGTATTTTGTTAGTATGCACTCTTTAAACTACACGTGCGTATGCAAATAGCGAACATTGAGATTACTTCGTGCAAAACGTGACCTCGAGTTGGAGGGCAACCAAACAAGATTTTATCTTTAGCAGTGTGCTGAGGAAAGTCGAATCTCGAAGAACGGTTTGCACGATGTTCAGACTTTTTTACCTTTTCGAGACGTTCAAGCTTATTAGATCATCGTCATCACTGCTATCATCGTAAGGTAATGTGCATGAAAGCAGTTTCCAGAGACCTTGATTCTCCTCCATCCACAGCCTCCACCACACGTGCTTCGATCCGATCATCCAAGAGATGTCTTTTTAGACGTTTCTCATAATTAAGCAACACAAATACATTTTGTATCTATTCTTGTATCTAATACCTAGTTATCTATTGCCAAACTTCACTTGGTTCCTTTTACATAAATCGTAACAGAATTTATTTAAAAATAACCAACAAAAACCTTTTTTTAATTATGACGTTTCTACGAGGGGGGAATTTTAAGGGAATATGTAATTATGAAAAAAACTATACTACGAAGCTGAAGTTGTTCTAACACTTTTCTTTACAAAAAGGGAATTTCTCAAGTTTATGAATGTCTTTAAACAAGCTTTTTTCTCCGTTTGCAATATATGCTGTTTGATCCCTAGTACAGAAAAGTCGTCGAATTACTCCTCAGTTCCTTATTTCTTTCTAGTATAATTTCATTTAATGTTGGACGTCTTTCATAATAGCTTGTTTTCAGTTCAATTTCACTTTTAATTCATGGCTGATAACTTCAACTACCTATAAATCTAATGCTAAATGCAGCGACCTACCACACCATACCACACCATCCGCTATTTTTATGCCACAACAATTTTCTTTTGAATATTATCAGACGAAAAAATACCATTAAACTCACCGCCTTTCCACGGAAATTAGTCATAAATGGGGAATATACATCGCAGTTATACATTCATAAAACAAGGCAAACCTTTGAGCTGTTTTGGAATTTTCCTCGAAAACAAATCCTTTTTAATTCCAAATTAAAATAAATTAAATTAATGAACTAATTAAAAACGTGAAACTGAACATATAAATATATTAACACAACAAATATATTAAACGTAACAAATGAACATATGTTCTGGAATTTGCTTCAGTTGAAGAAGCATATCCATTTTCAGTAGCGTAACAGATAACTCCACTTTTCTGTATGCATTATAAAATTATGTGAAATTCACACTGATTCATAAAGTAACGTCTCTGAAATAATTCATTCTCGTAAACAGGTTATTTTAGCGGTATACAAACGTGACAGTACAAATGGACATTTAATTATTAATATGCCAATACAAATTCTGCGTTTTTTCTACTTTCTACTCATCATTGGGAGTCGGTTAGAGAGTGAGTGCTCAGAGCCTCCGCTATGTTTTGCGCGAAGCAGGAAGCTAGCCTTCGCTGGCTGGTCATGCGCGGCTGTAAATTATACCCAGAAGCCGTAAAGAAGATCTGCGCGCGTTTGCTCGGGGCAGAGAATTTGCATGGGGCAGACGCACTACGGGTCTGCGTACGTAAATGGCCGCGAGATAATCTATGATCGCTCCGACAAGGAAGCGATTTTCACCAGCAGCGTGCCTCGCGGTCCATGAAAGAGCTCCGCGGCTCTTACGACTATATTATGTACGCGAGTTGCCGCAACGGATACCGCTTCCCAGGCTTTCTGTGGACCCCAAAGGGGTAGAAGCACATATCAAGTTCAAGATTGGAGGTGGTGATAGCGATTATTACAAAAATATTTACTCAGTTTCATCTGCGATTTAACCGAGCAATTATAACCGCTTAAAATAAGAGATTACTGACGTTATCTCGTCTTTTAAAGAAAGCGTTCGTAAATTAAAATTATTGCTGATAAAGTACACAACAATATACTTTTAAACATTGTATGCACTATTTTTCAGTTAGATGATGTAGGTGCATGACAAAACAGTCATGTAGTAAGCAAACTAAACTCTAAAAGGGTCTAAAAGGATTATTTTTTCCAAATCCAGTCCAGATATCGGATTAAAAACATGTTATAATGAACAATCTCAGTTCCGGCCCCACGAACGTGGACAGTGGTCCAACCAGCAGAAATTGCGTCGTGCAGTTCATGACATCGTGAAGTGGTTTCAATGTTCTTTCCCTTTCGGTAAGTTTGCATAAGTACGCGAATGACAGTTACTGTGGTCAATGCCTTTCATTTGCTCTCAGAAACGTATTTCGTTTTAGAAGAATAATATTTCATATTATTCGTCTAAATATCCTGTACTTATTGTCTTGCCTTTGCAGTAAACTCAACCGAATTCAATAGGAGATACCAAAGTGATTCTCCTGTAATATCTATCGTTTTTTAGAGAGAACCAGCGGAGAGAAACAGAGAGAGAGAGAAAAAACAAGATAGCCACATAGAGAGAACGAGAGAGAGAGAGAACGAGAGCGAGCGAGAGAGAGCTAGAGAGAGAAAGAGCGAGAGTGAGAGAGCGAGAGAGAACGAGATAGCCACAGGGAGTGAGAGAGAGTACACGATAGTCGGAGAGAGAATGAGATAAGATGATGGCCACAGAAAAAGAGATCACTATAGTCAGTGAGAGAAAAAGATAGAGAGATAAATGATGCACTAGATTCTTTATTTTTGCTCAACTTTAACGGGAAATCCCGATTTGAGTTACCTTTGGTGGATCCTCGGGTGATTTTCCTTCCTGCCCCCAGAATAAAATTGAGAACGTTCATTTTTATTAGGCACACCTTCTGCATCCAATTTTCCTTCATTCTGCGAACAGGGGAACTTATTATTAGTCTGTTCATTTTCGGCAATCCATTTTGCGTCGCTAAGGGGCTTCTAGATCACCCGCTTCATCTTATTTAAAGTGACGCCTTCGAAGTTATTTATTTATGCAAGGTGATGTCAAATGACAGAGGAGAGCACGTGAATTCCCGTTGCGATGACCAGTCGTTTGTAAACTTCCCGTTCCTCTCTCAGAATGCCGTCGGGAGTGCAATCTCTGCCTAAGCAATTCTTCTGGGCAATTTTCCTTCTTTCTTCTTAGAACAGAAAAAAGAATTTATCAGAGAGGTCATTGCACTTTTCGTAAATTAATCACTGCTCGAGGAAAACATCATTACTAAAACATTGACGTACAAGCAGTACAGGAATAGGAGGCAGTTCGATGTGAACGTGTATTCAAGTACTACAGGCAACGTAACCAAAGTCAAATAATGCTTTTTCAAAAGGCAGCCTCTACGAATGTTTATTTTGTGAAACTAGAACTTTTTCGTGCGTAATTATATAAGAAAATTTTTAAGTAAATATGAAAATCCAAGGCAACAATCGATTTAGTCTGAAAACAATAATAACATTACTGAAAGTTGGCGGTTTACCGGTATACATCAACAGACTGACTTGCAAAACTGTCACAAATAAAATGTGCAGTTATTTTCGTTTTCAGCACACCAACAATCATTATAATTAGTCAATAAATCCTAAGCAGTTTTGTGATCGCAGACTAGTGTTATCATTTATATGTTCTTCACTCACTCTTTACCCACAGCTTCATCAATTCAGTAGAAGGCGACGGCAAATCATTCTGTCCTTGATAAGGAAAGGCATTAAGGTTCCTGACCCTTCAATCACCTACGTCGTGTTCGACAGCAAACTTTATCAGATCGTCAGTGTGGAGACCCTTACAAAATCACTGGATCTCAGCCAAACCCAAACCACGTTCTTAGACTTCCAATGGTCGTCCACAGATGTCCTCTCTAAGAACGACTGATGCATAAGATTTTAGTTTTTTTACCCTTTTGAAGTTAATAATAGCTTTGGAGGAAACAGAAGGGAAATAACCATTTAACTTAAATGGAAGCACTCACCTGGATATTGATTGTAATATTCTCACCAGTTTGCATTTAAATATAGTAATTATGACGGCAGTTATTTCTTACTTGCATTGCAATTCTCAATTGTTTCACTGTCATTCTGATGGCCAGCATGTACGTGGTTCGCATATTCGCCGTACGAGTTTATTTACGATTTAACTCCTTTAATTTTGATTGATTGTGAGTTTATTATAACTCGGGCGCTTTAAAGGATCTTAACTTATTTTAAAGAAGAGGAAACGGTGAACTTTGCGGCATCGTTTCCATCTTAAATAATTCCATTAATGTATTCCTATCACTTCATTTGGTTGGTGAACACTCTTAAGGAAGAGGACACTTTGACAATAGTTCGGTATGCATATTATATCTCGTATTGGAAAAAATATCGTTCATTTTTGATAATCCAAATCCATTTATTGGCTCCTTGACATCATTTTATGTACAAAAACGGCGAAAAAAACAAAGCGCACGGTGAAAGTATCAATCCTTTCTTCTCTTAGTCATAATCCAAAATATAATTGAAAAAACCGTTATAAAAATAAGGGGAAAAAAGGTAAATCAAGTATCATGAAAATTTCGAAGAAAGGAATTGGGTTCGCACCTCGGCCCTGGCCTTTGACGGGGACCGGTTTGAGTCCGAATGGCAACTGGTTGCGCTCAGGGTCTTTAGGCATACAGAGCGCTGCCTCATGTCCGGAGCCACCAGCACCAGCAGAACTCGGTGCTTTCCATGCTCTTATTTGTACTCTCTGCATTCATTAGCTTTACGAGCGCAATAAGTATGTTTTCAAGCACGCTTTATGGCTTTCTAAGCTGCTGGAGAAACCATTCCCGCAAGGGAAACAGTCTCATGGGGAATTGAAAAAATGGATTCAACGACCTTTCGAGCTTACGAGTAAATCAGTCACTGAAATATTTAAGGCACTAATTATAACTGAGACAACAACAACCTACAATAAACAACTTTACAGAAAGTTATATTTTAAACGTGAAGTGATGCGAAATTCAATATGAAGAGACAAACTTGTGGTTTCGATTACTAAGTATTATCTAGTAAGTAGTTTATTTATCTGCCATCGCTTTGGCAATAATTTGATTTATAATACGGTTACTTTACTCATGATACCTCTATCAATGAGTGTTTTCCATAAAACGGAAGTTTGAATTTCTTCTTCTTTGAAATCAAATCGTGCAGATTGTAGGGGGAAATTATCACTTTCCGTATAACCTACCACTAACTCACATATTGCACAATTCGCTCTTTTTTTACTTTTACACGACACCATACGATAATTTCCTTGGATATTAATTAAACGTTTTTAACATTCTATAATGTGCGTTTTTACAAATTAAATTTGTTTTAATTTTATTAAGAATATAATATTTCAAAATTTTGAAATATGCTTTCCGTCGGAAAATTTCACTATGAATGTCTGTCGCGTCTTAAAATCCGTCGTACATTACAAAATATCATACAATACACTTGAATACTCTCTCCAATAAACTATATTATTTTTACCTCAATAAAATAACTTCTGTATCAGTAACAAACATGATTTTCTTAAGCGTTCTCTCTACAATGCTAAACAAATCTTGTTTCAGATACTATTTCACTAATTCAGTTATCTTCCACCCTACAAAACGGATAAACGAAGATCTCCGTTAAACATTCACTACACTATGTAAACTCTTCAAAACGAAACCCAAGAAACTTAGCACTTTATTTGATTACGAAAGTTTTCTTTATGTAGAAGGTGTTTCAATGTAAACCTATATGTAGTTTACATTTTAGGGAGATTTTGGTTATCAAGTGTAAGAAGGATTAACACTATTTGTTGGGGTCAGAAATTTCAGTTCGTTTCTGCACATTTTGCCTACGCCCGTATTTACTCTTCTTTGAAAAACGTTGGGCTGAAGAACAAGTAACTGGGAAAGCCAACGACGACAATGACTGGGGAAAACGGGTGGTACCTGGAAAACGTGCTACTGAGAGGGGCGAGCAGCAAATGCACCTGGTCCTCTGGAAATCCCATGATGCTCAATCGCATCTCGAGAGGTGAGAGGTTGCACCACAGACCAGGTCGATTCTCTGTTGGGGGACGACCGTCACACACTACCGTTTAACCCTTTTTGTGCCATCTCAGGACCACGCGAATGTGCAACCCACCGGGGATCAGTTATATTTATCGAGGATACGTTCACATGACTTTCTACGCGGGGATCAGCATTTTCATGCCGAATCGTTTTTACACCCAGGTTTGTTAGCCTGGGGTATGAGATGAAATGATAATGATGAAGTATGATAGGGACAATCACAAACATACAGAGACACGCAAACACAACCATACCCGAGGCGGGACTCGAAACCGTGATCCTTTGGTCCAAGACCGTCATGGCACTACTGCCTTAGCAATCTCGGCTACCCGAATCGGCTTCACCTCTTGGTTATTATTTATTTTATTATTTTTATTTGTAGTGTCTTATGCGTAGTAGGAGAGAGAGGCGACCAACATCTTCACACTTCACTTTCTTGGGCCATGATCACGTTATATTGTGGCGTTACCGAATGCGTTATAATTAGATAATATTAGTTTCGGTAGTTTTCTTGCAATAACCTGCTACAGTCCTCGCGCGCCTCATTGGCGCTAAGGATCTTCGATGCGCCCGAAACTCCTTCTTCAAATTCGCTACCTGCAGCTGCGCTGCAACCACCGCGCCCCTATCCTAACCTAACACAAGGGCTCCTATTCTTAACATCATTCGTGATATCTCGCACTCGTAATGTCTCGAACGGTCCAATTGCGAAGACCACCCCAGAAGACCGTATTCTTAAACATCCTTCCGATACCATTCGCACATCACGAGCGGTAACGTTTGGCAACGCAACCCTCGCTGTTTGGTTGTCTCAAACAGCTGAGGTTTACGCGCGTTGTATGCGTTTATGCGCCGCACCCGACACCGGACCCTCCGCCGCGTCCGCTGCGCGTTTATTTATCTTCCGAGAAGCGCCCTTTTAGAAAGCGCGCAGCCACCCCCTTCGAGCCTCTGCAGCGCCACCCAGTGGAAATTTACAGGAATTACGTATGTTCGCCCGGGCCTACTAATGCGACTTAGACAATTTTCGAACCGCAGTGTGACCGGTTCACATGACGTTATGTGGTGTGCTTAGCCTCAATTTAGTGGACGAAGTGACTTTTCACTAAATTGATTGTGTTTGTGAGTCCGTTAAGATTTATTGAAATTCAATTACCGCGTGCAACGAAATCTGCTCTCGTTAACAGATGCAAGTTGTGAAAGCTGAAGGACAGTATTACTTTGCTTTCCACAATTGCTACGAGCAGTCGGGATTAATTATTCTGTGCCAGTATTTGACATAATCATTGCGGAAGTGACGTCGGGAATCGTAGCGACCGCCGCCGTCTTCGTCAACACCAGAAGAGCATTTTCCGGAGGCGCCAGCGCGGCCAGCTGAGCGCCGCTTTGTTCCCCGGCCGCCGCCCTTCGTCGCCAGGCGCCCCCAGCCGCGCGGCCCAGCTGAGCGGAGCAATGGCCTCAGTTTATACGGTGACTAGTACGAGAGCTTAGCTCTAAGCCCTCAATTGCCCCTCAGGCGCCACTATCAAGGATCTTTTGGATTCAATTTTTTTGCTTAAACAAAAGGAAAGGACTCTAAACTCTTGGCTATTATAGAATCAGCGAAAGAATTTTTGTAATTTTAATTTTAAGAATTTAATTTAATTTTTGGTTTAATTGTGGGAAAAATCTTTCGAGCTCGTGATACGCATTTTAGCAGTATTGCAAACTCCTTGGATGATTAATATTTTATGTTAACCTCATTCAAACATTTTTTATTGAAACAACGTCCGCTCCAGCCTCCTTTTTCAGGCCACCTTTCTACCTCCTAAGCTAGTCGAAGGGTAAGGCGACCCACCTTTATCGTAGTCGCAAAGGACAACTACGTGGCAATATGAGTGAAGGCTTGATGTTCAGTATGAACCCGGCGTGGGCTACTATCCCACACTTAAACCTGCTCTATAACAGGGAATAACTCGGGGGGAATAACTCGCCAGAGTGGGCACCTAAGCTTTCGCTTTTATCCGCATCCCCCACCGACGCGCAAGTAGGCGACAGGCCGATGGCCGGATCCGGCCGGTACCCAGTTTGCCCTCATGACATCCTCCCCACACAATGCCTGGGTCGGGCCGCCCTCAGCTCAGAGCTCCTAGCTATGCAGGCTAGTACCTGAGTCCAAACAATATGCTTCTCATGTGCTCAGGGACGAGACCCTCTTCTTTGCCCAGAGTATCGGGCAACTGCCACGACGAAGCCAAGTGCCCTACTGGGGGCCCAAGGATCAAGACCCAGGGCGCTCGAGGCCCCCAGCCTGTCTACTCACTCCTCCCCCTCGAAGCTATCGACTGAGTCGGCCGGAACCTAGGCGTTCCGAGAAGGGACCCAACAGGATGGTTCTGGTTCCCCGTAGACTTGTAAATGTAGGTTTGTCACCATGCTGCACAGAAGATGCCGGCTAACGTATCCCACGCCCAAGGGTTGGTGGCAAGTCACCTACTCGCTGAAGACCAACCTCAATTTCTCGACGTGAGTTCCGCCTTGAAGCTCATGGTCGGGGTGGGCGCTTGCATTCCCCCTACCTACGTAATCGTGGTTCCCCCTTGCGGGGCTAACGTATCCCACGCCCAATCCCGCCCATGGGCCAGTAGTAAGCCACCTCCTCACTGAGGACCGACCTCAGATTTTCCACGTGACTTCCGCCGTGGGGGCGCTTTCATCCCCACCAAGAACCAGACTACCTACGTAATCGTGGCTCCTCCCTGAGGGGGGCTTGATGTCAAGATGAAAATTCGTGATGGTCGAGAAGTCAAGTACCCTTGAAATTCTTAGTGTCAAATGCATGCCTTACATGAGATTAGAACATCCACCTTTACCTCCACGTACTTACGTATATGATGATCCAAGCCCCTGGATCCCCAAAGCCTAGTTACTAGAGTACCGATCTTGGTCAATACACGTGCAAGGTTTAGTACACAATCTGCGTTTGAAATATTTCTTTTAAATCTATCATTTCCCCAGCCTCTCTATTCCGCAATTTCTCAATCAACATTCTTATTTTGCTATCATAGTTATTCCAAATACCAGGATTTTAGGTTCTAAAAACATAAATTAGATTATTTCATCAATATTTTTGGTTTCTGTAGGTTTAAAATATTGATTTTCAAAATACTATTTTCATTCAAAATAATTAAAACATACCTGACAGTTTACTACTGATATTCCTGGTTTTATTGTACGAACTGTAATTTATTTATTAATGCTTTTCACATGACACTGAACAACGATCTTTTCCGGAGTAAAGCTACGTACTTCTGCGTTCCCATAAAATTCGCTTGAATGCGAAAAATCTGTGTTAGTTGTGACACGACGTAGATGTGGCGAACTTGAAATCTGTTTTCGTTGGATGGAAAAGAGTTTTCCTCGACTCGTTTTACGACCTGTACTGTCGCTGTCAGACTATTGATCTTCTATCTCTGAAAGATATGATACAATGGTGATCAATCTTCATGGAATTTGGAGTGGAACCATCGGTGTCACGGCAGATATTCTTGGCATTTTGTAATTTACCTCGCCTCTCATTCTGCCATCCCTACACCTTTATTTATATTGTAATATCATAATCTCCAACCAATCAAATCAATTGTTCACTCTACGTGTGACAGGTACTCAACAAGGTGACTCAACTCAACAAGTGTAGTAACAGGTACTCAAAAAGGCACTATCGGAACGGCGGCGATTCCAAATTTTTTCATTACTGAAAGAAGACTTCTTCAGTCGATTAGTATAAATGAAGTAATTTTTGTAAAGAGAATTTACGTATGTTACCTTTTGGTAATAAAATGGGGAAACACTACTGATATGAGCAAGTATGAGCATATTTGATTAGGTGGGTCAAATTTAGGGCCCCAGGGATTATTTATCACATCACAAATTTTTTAGTCCATCATTCCAGAAAAAACCCCTTACGCAAAAATAATTGAATCATATTCAAGTTGGCCATCTCTCTTTCTCTTCCCCATCTCCTTTCTCCCTCTCTGTACCTCTCCATCTCTCCCTCCCTCTTTCCCTCTCCTCTCTCTCTCTCTCACTGCCTCTCTCCCAGGAGTTCGAGCGCAGAGCGACCGCTTCCTTGCCTCCGCAAGAAGTTCTCGTCGAAGTCTCCGGCCGCGGCGAGGAAGACGAGTGGCCCGAGTGCCTGGGCCGCGTGTGCGACGGGTCGCGTCCGGGAGGCCGCTCCGCCGCCGCAGCCGCGACCTTCGCCCCGCCCCGCCCCGCCCCGCCGCGGCGCACCCGCCGCCTTTCTCTCCGCCGCCGCAAGGCCGCTCCGGCGCCCCGGGCCGCACGCGCGCCGCACGCCCCGCGATGCCGCTGCGTTTGATCCGCTGCCCGCACAAAGCAAAGTTCGCGGGCGACGGTATCGTCTTCCGAAAGACCAGGTAAATCCACCACCAGGAATGCCACCCGGAGAAGTGGCTCAGTGCATCAACTGATGTCACCGCAGTGCCTCTGACCGGGAGGTTCTAGGTTCGAGTCCCGACGGCAGCAGGATTTTCGACACTAGCTTGTCAGCTACGCCATATTCAGTCGCTGTCTGGAAGATAATTCTAGCGACCGACTGCTGTGAGCGGAGTGTTCCGTGGTTTCTCCGATCAACAGGCGAATGCCGGAGCAGAACCCTAACAAACGGGCCAAGGGCCACGAGCGATCTTTCCGACCTCTTCCTTTTCCTATTTTGTCCCCTTACACACACCAACATGCACTTCATTACCACACATGCCGGGAGAGCGGTCGGGAACTTAGAGCTTGTCGCGGGTAGGTCGGTGCTACGCTGGTGGAAGATACCTGCTGAGGGAAAACTCCGCTAGTCTAAGGTAGGTCGGCGGGGGAAGATCGCCGCCACCTGCCGATGAAAAACGCGCACTATACTTACGGGACTAGTAACCTCGGTAATTGAATGCGCTCGAAATCACAGTCAATCACCAGATCAATCCACCACAGGCAACGTCCAATTCTCTGCATTTTTTGTGGTTTGTGCCTTTGTGATTTTGGGCCGAAACATTGTTAATTACATATTTTTGTGTGGGTGGGAAAACGAAACTTTTGGTTGGGCAAACGATACTCAAGTTTCGTCAGAATGACGATGTTCAACATTTCGATCAGCGTGAAGTTGGATCGATAATTTAATCGCATCTAACTTTTTTGTGAAGGTGCGAAAATGAAATTGTTGGGTGAGCAAACCTGTGCAAACGACTTACCAAGTTTCGTCAGAATACGCCAGCATGGAGTTGGCCTAACATTTTTTTCACTTCTTAATTTTTTGTGAGTGTGGGCAAACGAAAATTTTGGGTACGCTCAGCAAACAATGTACCAAGTTTGGGTAAAGTCCCAGACTTTTTCCAACCACCTTCACGGAGGTGGTCGACCTTGTCCGAACACCCGCGTACTTGCAGCACTGCCGGAGTGTTTGGATGGGGGATCGACCCTTCGCCCGGTCAGATGCAAGGGTGGAAGGTAAGACAGGATGAGGAAGGAAAGATTGCGACTGACGCGAGGGATAGCTCTGCGGCAACACAGATGCCTCTGCTGCATCGTCAACCGTTATTGGCAAGAGATTGTAAAACCTGCTTAAGCGGCTACCTCGATTAAATGGCCGTTTTCTTCGGTCAACCGTTCAAGTGGTCAACCAGGACCCTTCTTTTTCGTGGAACCGACTGATTATTTCATGAAATATGCTTAAATATTCCCTTTTTCCAGTGGTCGCTTGGCTGAGCAGCCAGGCACATTTCGAAGATTGACCTTTGTAGCACGCTCATCCCAAGCGATTTTGAACATAATTATAAGAAGTGGAAAGTGGTGGAAATTATTATTGATTTAGATTTTCCTAAAATGGGACGCATTGTCAGATGACTTCGAATAATGATTTCCAGAGTCGCTTATTTCACAGCTGGGGAACAACTTTCTGTTTCGGGTAACAGCAGATAATTTTAATGAACATATCGTCGTTAGTTTCTTAGGAGAAACTCTTCATTTCAATATTTTGCTAAGTTGTGCTACTCTTCTATGAGTATCTGTTAAGAAATTGCGAATCCCATGAAAAGGTCATTCGGTATCTCCTTCGTCAGACGGCCCTGCTGTAATAATTCTACAGGAGATGAATTGCATCTTCAGGAGTGGTTTGCTTGTTTGATTCGCCGAGAACGGGAAGTGAGTTTCTGACTGAGGAAATGGTTGACAAGTAAAATGTGTGTTTTAATATTGTTCTGGTGTTTAAATTGCTCTTTGTCAATTATAGAAATTAAAACCATTGACCATTCTCCATTCCGTAACACTCAGCACAATTAGATTTAATTTACGCGGCTAGTAATCTCATAATCTTGATTAAGCGCCCACCTCAAAATACGGCCAATTTTTGCCGGAAATATTGGAGACTGTTTAAGTCAGGTTTCATTGAATTTCTATGAAATAAAAACAGTTTACTATAAATAGTATTGTTAATTATAGATACCATTGACATTTACAATAACAAATACAATTCTGTTACACATTAATGCAATTTATATATTGCAAAGTTTCACATTACAATTTGTGTAATTTGCAAATTGCAGACTACAGTTTATGCAAAATACAATTAATACATTGTACCATTACAAAATTATTAGCGGACTCGCTCGATAATATGTTCGAGATAAGATACCCGTCTCACTATTTAACTCTATTTCTTGCGTTTAAACGAATACTCGCCTCAAAAATGTGCAAACAACTAAACAAATATCATTAACAAGCACTTTTTTTTCTGCGCTTCCAATGTGTTGTGCGTATTCATAGAATGAAAAATTGTAATTAAAGATTGTTACTAAAGTACCCCCAAAAATGTAGTAGAGAGAAAGATTACTTTATTTCACCAAAAATATTGCATAATATCAAAAAAGGTCTTGCCGCTTTCTCCGCATTAAATGGTTTCTTGTCAGGTTTTCTCACATGTTATGGGCTCTAACGTAA
Source organism: Acheta domesticus (assembly GCA_031308135.1). Taxonomy (NCBI): domain Eukaryota; kingdom Metazoa; phylum Arthropoda; class Insecta; order Orthoptera; family Gryllidae; genus Acheta; species Acheta domesticus. The sequence continues at coordinate 69,408,208 of JAHLJT010009355.1, forward strand.
GTGACTTTCTCCAACGGAAGTTACCTTGAAAAGTCGAAGGCTTCATTTGGTAGTACCATCATTACAATTATTATCATATAGCACTAATTTAATAATAGGGAGACTCTTGGATGATGAATTTGAAACCATTCTCCATCTCTCTATATGCATACCTAACAATTACTGTGTAAGCACATCGATGTGAAGTTGTTGTGACATTTAGGCTAGCAGTTAGTATACGCAACGTTAAATCTTTTCAACATGCCTACACAGAGATTAGAGTGAGGTTGGTTTAATGCAAAATTTAAAAATAAAATGTATATCTTCGAAAAATGTAGTACAAACTGCTTTTACTGCTTTAGCTATTCAGGAAGATACATTGCCGGCCTGAATAACCGAGGGCGCGAGGGCTAAAAAGCCGTTACTGCCTCGTGTCTGAAGGGTCGCGGGTTTGAATCCCGCCCTGGACATAGATGTTTCTGTTTACCATTACCGTACCCCCAATGTTACAGGGGTCGCTATATGTCCATAGTAGTTGAAAAGCGACCCTAAATAAGAAAACTAGTGGTGCTACAGAATGGCACACACTTCCCCACATTAGTACTCTATTTCCTTTGGTCTCGGTCACCTATTCGGACTTGCCAAATACTCTTGCTAGCTTCCATTAATTGCCGCCCAAAGTACATTTTTTGACATTTTCTTAATTTTTCGATTTCATAATAGTAGAACGGAAATGTCCTTTTAATAATATTCAAAAACAGTAAAACCACGACCTAAATGGCAATTTTCTTTTAAAAATTTGGAACCGTTTTCAAGAAAATGGCGTTTGAGCGCTACTGTAAATGCGAAATTTGAAGCTCCTTTTTGCAGAACATTTTTAGTTTTTGTAAATACTTTATTCAAAGTCATTTGAAGCATATTAACTCACAAATACAATAGTGTCTAAAAATTGCTGCAAATGTACACATTAACGGTGTGATAGTCGGCCCTGTGACCGAGATCGCTGAGCATGTAATGTCGTAGCGATCTCAGACTGTGAGGTCGCGGGTTCGAGTCCCGCCTCGGACATGGTTGTATATGTTCGTCCTTTCACCCCCTACCATCACCATATCGTTTCATCCTCACACCATAACGTTAAATCCAATAGTGGTCACTAATGACCTAGTAGTTGATGCGACCTTAACCCTTTCTTGACCGATTTCATTTTTTTTTCCGAATTTAATTTTTAAATACTATTTCAATATTGATTACTGAAAATTGTTGTGAATGTTTAGTTTTTTTACAAAATGTTAGTGGGACATATCTACCCCATTCAACCCTACGGGTATGATGGAATATAATAATACTGAGAAGAAAATGATTTTTTCTCGAATTTTAATTATAAAACAACACAATAATCAAAATGTTTAAATAATTACATTTATTTTAAAAAATGGAAATGGAGGATCAATTCAATAGGTTACTTTGCATTGTTGGCACATGTTCCGATAAAACCCTTTGCTTACACTCCTACTGCTGCCTTGTTACTACAAAAAATACGTATCGTCGTAAATATGGAAAATTTCAAATTAATTTAGGATGTAATATTACGAATTATATAAAGAAAAAGAAATATTTAAACGACATAAAAATGACAGGAAAAAAGAAAAAATTCCAAATGGGGGAACTTTTTGAAACAGCGACAAGACAAAATATCACTTGTAACCCCGCATTTGAAAAAAAATTAGCAGCAATATAATTAACTAAATAATTCAAAACAAACAAAAATAAACCTAACAACAAAATAAAACGCCCAGAAATAAATAAAACAGTCCAAAACAAGGAATGCAATACGCCCCTTCCTGTAACAATGGCTATAAATCACACAATTCTTGGAACCACTCGTAACTGAGCATTAGAACGCAGTGCACGCACTCTCCACAAGATTGCAGAATGCACCAGTAGAGGTTTTTATGGATCCCAGCGAACTTCTTGAGGAATAGGTTTAGTGGGACATACATGTCCCACTGGTCGCGAAAGGGTTAAGCAACAACAAGAAGGGTGTGACAGATCTTTCAAAATATTAGCCTTGTGTAATTTGTAAAAAAAACAAAGAATACACAAAAATTAACATTATGTCATAATGAGTGCAATTAGCACTATCCATTCGAATATTTTGAAGAAAAAAGTTGAAGCCATTTATGACAAAATTGCGTGTTTTGAGCGTTTCTGAAAATGTGGGATTTTGAGATTGTTTTCACGGAAAACGATTGATTTTTCGAGAAACTTTATTTCACATTATTTAAAGAACGCGTACTCATAAATGTAAAATTGTGAACAAATCGCTGATAGTAGAAACATTAACGGCGTGAGAGACATGTGAACAAAATTACATTAATGTAATTTTTGAAAGAAACAAACGAATAGACCAATATGACGTTTATGTCATCTTATAGAGTACCTTAGACACTAACACTACCAAAGGTTTAAAAATAAATTTGGAGACGTTTTTGAGAAAATCTATTTTTGTTATATTTTAAGATTACAAATGTTGCACGCAATATTGCGCGAAAACTACTAAAGCTTTTAAAAAATGTACATGATCTTAATGAAAGAACTTACTATGGAGAACAAATTTTATTCGGAGGAAAAATCTCTATCTTCAATTTTGTAGTTTTAGGAACACATCGAACAAAAATTGAAACTTTTGCAATTTTCGAAAATTCAGGGTTAACTCTAAAAATTGGATATATTCCATCGTAGTAAGTATATTTTACTCTATTCTTACAATAAATTTAAAGAAAAAATTTGGAGCCTTTTTGAGAAAATATTGAAAATGGCTTCATGTAAAGTGCACCCAAATTTTGAATAATGTTTTTCAAAATCTCAAAGCTTCAAATTGAGTCAGATGGACATGGATTTCTTCAATTTTGAAAAAATCCTAAGCATGGTTTAGGCGCAAGTAGTGTTCACAGACGGACGGACGTTTTGAAAAAAAAAACATTTTTTCGGTAACGGGGGACCTCAAAACGTGTATTTCCGTTAAAATTTCGAAATCCATCTTACGCAGCATTCAATAATTTTTCCCTATACTATATGTATTACTCCGTATATACGTATGTATACGAGAAAGTAAAAAAGAAAGATTATGTAATATCCTTTCAAAACACTTTGGAAAGTGAAAATTCTTCAAACTAAAATGAAATTCTTGATCTACTTTCTGTAGTTAAGAATTTGATTTTATAAATGGGAAAATTTGACAACCAAGTCAACTTTTACAAACATCTAACTCCTTGACGTAAATGTCAATTGAAGTTCAAAAACATTTGTAAATGCTCTTTCGTTCCTCTCAGAAATTCTACTGCCAACGACTCCATGTGATGGTTCTACTGCACTCCGGGATGAGCATGAACGCAAATGGCGAGCTGATGCAAAAGATTCGCTGGAGTGGATGCCCACGCCAGCATCGGTGATAACACACACGGGGAATGCAGCGATCAGACACGCTAGCGTTATGCTTCACAGCGGCGTCTTGTAGACACTCGACCTATAAAACGAGTGCTATAAAAACTAAACGGTGATCTTTCACTCACACTTGTTATAACAATCCATTTAATGAATAATGTGTTTGAATGAATACTCGTTACTTTCCTGTGGATGGCCGCAATGCGGCCGAAAAGGCTTTATGTTAAAATAAAAACTTACGATGAAGTACCAACTATTTCAAAAAGAGGTGTCATTAAAACCACAAGCGAGCGAATACGATCTCTGAATGGTTATTTTGAAATTTCATTCTTTAAAAATCACTTTTTCAAGAGTGTACGACGTTAGAGATCGAATATTGTGTATTTGTTTCTTCTTGTTCAATAGACTCATGTAATAGATATTTGCGTTTTAAAATTAAATTAATTGATGCGGATACGACAGCTAAAAATTGATGCTATTTTCCCACGAATTTATTATAAGTTTAGCATCATAATCTAGTATAATACAGTCCACTTACTATGCAAACAATATTGTTTAATTCTCGCGGGTGTGCAAAATCAAACTTCAGAAGTGATGTTAGCTGATCACAATTTGAAATCTTCTTTCCTTTTGAATATTACTCAAGGAAAATGGTACTAATGGTGATCCAGAATGGCACAGATTTTTCCAAATTAGTTTTTTATTATCTTGAATCTGGGCTAGCTAATCGGAATTGCCACATACTCGTGCCAGCTGCCATCTATCCCCGCCCAAAGCACCATTCTTTTGTCATTTTCTTAATTTTTCAGTTTCAAAATGGTAGAACGGAAATATTAATTTTAGAATATTAAAGAACAGTAAAACTTTGTCCTAACTGGCAATTTTATTTGAAATATTTTAAACTGCTTTTAAGAAAATGCAGTTAAAGAGGTATTAAAAATGCGAAATTTGAATCTCTATTTCACAGACAATTTTTGTGTTTTCAAAAAACATCATTTGAAGTCAAGTATTACAACTCACAATTACAATATTGTTTACCAATCACTGGAGGTGCATATTAACGGTGTGGGAGATCTTCCAAAAAAACGTTCACTTGTGTAATTTTTGAAAAACCAAAAAATGCCTCAAAATAAACTTTACATCATATTAAAGAGTACAATTAGTACTATCCATTCCCAAAGTTTAAAGAGAAACTTTGAAGCGATTTTTGAGAAAATGGCGTTTGAACGTTTCTGAAAATGCTGAATTTTGAGCTAGTTTTCACAGAAAATGGTTTAGTTTTCGAAATACATTACTTGAAATTATTTAAAGCATATGTACTCGTAAAGATAATAATGTGAACAAATCGCCGCTAATGTAATTATTACCGAACTGAGATATAAGTCAGAAAAACATCATTTTTCTAATTTTTAAGAAAACAAAAGAATAGAGCAATATGGAATTGATGTCATCTCATAGAGTACATTAGGCACTATCCTTACCAAAAGTTTAAAGAATAAATATGTAGCCGTTTTTGAGAAAATCTTGTTTTTGTAATTTTTTTAAAATGCAAATATTGCAAGCAATATTGCGCGAAAACTACTAAAATTATCAAAAAATGTACATGTCCTTAACGAAAGAAAGGATAAATTTTATTTGAAGGAAAAATATCATCTTTAATTTTGCACTTGTAGGAAGTATGAGGCCGTAGAAAATTCAAACCTTTGCAATTTTTGAAAATTCGCAGAGAAAAGTTAAAATTGGACCTACACCACCTTCATAAGTGTATTTTACTCCATTTTTACAAGAAATTTAAAGGAAAAATTTGCAGCTGTTTTTGAGAAAATTGTGAAAATGTCCGAGGGGCTTCATGTAAAGTACCCCAAATTTCTTTTTGAAAATCTTAAAGCTTCGACTGGAGCAAGAGAGACACGGGTTTCCTCAATTTGAAAAAAAAATCATACGTATAGTTTCGGCGCTAGTGGTGTTCACAGAGGGGCGGGCGGGCGGACAGACGGAAGTATTGCTTTCAAATGGTTTTTTCGGTATCAAGGACCCACAAAACAGGGATTCTGGCTACACCACCAGTTAAGGACTTTTGTTCTTAATTTAGCAACTGGATTTATCCACTTTTTCGTTATCATGGCCCGGCAATGTATTTTTTCTGCCGAAATTGCGCCGCGTTTTCGCGCAACATTACATAACTTTCCCTATACCACGTATATTTCTCCGTATATACGTATGTATACGGGAAAGTAAAAAAGAACTTTCCGTCATATTGAAGAGTGCAATTAGCACTACCCGTTCGAAAAGTTTGAAGAAAAAGGTTTCAGCTATTTATGATAAAATGTTGTTTGAGCGTTTCTGAAAATACGGAGTTTTGAGCTAGTTTTCACAGAAAACTGTTGAATTTTCGAGAAACTTTATACTCATCCCTACCTTGAATTTTCGAGAAACGTTATACTCAAATACTATAATTTGAGTAAGCTCCTCGTGTGCATGCGTGGAGAAAATACGGTTCCTTGCCTCAAGGTTAGACCACTTCCCGTGCACCAATCGAGACACACGAGGTGTCATTCGACTTGTTTCGGTCTCCTGAAGGGAAACTGATAATTTGTTTTCGGGCCCGGCCGGAAGATTAAAATAAATTTCCAAAACGCGTTTTTGCGTGTTTTGGTGCTGCCATATTCGTGAGTATGCCGAGAATTAAACCATTGCCACCTAAATAGATCTATATAGGTGGCGTTGATTAAACTCCAGTATCCAAAGGCATTTTTTTCGCTCAATACGTCGTTATTATCTTTCACGACGTTAGCAACACTGATGTTGACATATTTATTACGTGAACAATTGAAGTTAACTTGAGCAAGTGACGCACGAGAAATATTTTAATTTAAATTATATCTGTAGGCCTGATACCGTATTTAAAAAATAATTTCCTAAATCTACGAACAGTATTGCCTTGGAACGTATTAAATTTGAAGAATTTGAAGTGAATATGGAGAAAACAAAACTGTGAGTAATGTTAGAGAATGAATGAACTCTTCGATTTCTCACTTTTACATTCCTAAGTGTACAAATACCAATACCAATACAAATACCGATTTTCAAATGAATGTGACCCACAACTTATACATATTAAACGTAACTATTACCTTATTAACATAAACATACAAAACAGTTGTCTTTTAATATTTATTTAGATTCGCATAGGAAACGATTAATAGAGCAATTGCAAAAGTGGATGTGAACACAAATTAGACTGGGTTTGAGGAGTTTTAATCTCTTCAAAAATTATGGGGAAAAATATGGAAGTGTTAAGCAAATCCGGGAAAGAATTTACTTAATAATTTATAACTACATTTAATGTTGTCGACGATGTTACGGAAGAATTTTCGAACTAATTCAGAATGTTAGGATTAGAGAATAACCTAGAAGAACAACTTACAGGTGATCTTTGTGCATTATTGTTCATATTAGCAAAAATCGTGAAAAGTGTAGCTTGACTTTACTTTAATTATTCGCATCTTCAATACCTTAAAGTATTTCTTACGACAATAATTATAATTTTTAAATTGCAATATTACAACTTCATATCCTATATGAAGGTAACATACAAGGCCATTGGATGTTGGAAATTTTTGAAGGCGGGTATTATATACATATCAGTTGCTACAATTCATTGGTAAGTCCAATGGTAGATGCTGTAAGAACATATTTGAACAAAGTTACGCATGAACGAAATGAAGTATGAAAGTAATTTTCTACACTACACACTAAGATACTTTTAAAATAGTTTACAGCGTCGGCGATGCCCATTCAGCTAGTAAATATATTAATGTGAAGAAATCACTGGTAATGTAAATGTTAACGACGTGAGCGATAAGTAAAATATTACATTTTTCTATTAAAAAAGGAATAGACCAATATGGCATTTATGTCATCTCATTAGGCACTATCCCTACCAAAAGTTTAAAGTAAAAATTTGGAGCCATTTTTGAGAAAATCTTTTTTTATTTTTTTTACTGCAAATATTTCTCCCAATATTCCCAGAAAACTATTAAAATTTTCAGAAAAACTACATGAATACCTTAATGAAAGAACTCACTTTGAAAAACAAATTTTATTTAGAGGAAAAATCTATATCGTTAATTGTGTAGGAAGAGGTGGAAAAAAATTATAATTTAAGCAATTTTCAAAAATTCAGTTAACCATGAAATTAAGACATATGCCACGTTTATAAATGTATTTTACTCCATCCTTACACGAAATTGAAAGAAAAATTAAAGCGGTTTTTGAGAAAATTTTGAAAATATCCGGGGGTGTTCATGTAAAGAACCCCCAAATTTTTGTAGAATGTTTTGCAAAATCGCAGCTCCCCAAGAGGAAACCGATCGACAGGAGAATATTCCTTTTGGAAGAAATCGTACTTCTGGTTTAGGCGCTATGGTTGTTCACACACTGAGAGGCGGACGGACAAACGGACAGACAGACGGACAGAAAGACGGACGGACGGACGTTTTGAAAAAACACTCTTCCGGTATCTGGGGTCCCCAATACCTATATTTCCGTTGAAATCTCGGAATCGATTTTCCGCAGCATTACATATACTACGTGAATTACTCCATATCTACGTACATATACGGGAAAGTAAAAACTAGTAAAGAACACAGGTTATTATTACAATTTTCTATATAATTATTTTAACCACATTTGTTGATTACAAATTCATCTAATCTCTATTTAATGAGAATCGGTCAAGTTGCTCGGGTCATCAGTTGGTGTCATTGCAGTGCCTCTGACCAGGAGGTCCTAGGGTTCGAGTCCCAACAGAGGCAGGGTTTTCGACACTACCCACAGAGCTAGGTCGAGTTCAGCCGCTGACTGGAGGAGAAAGAATCCTATCAGCCGGCTGCTCTGATCGGTAGTTTTCCTTCTTTTCTCCGATCAACACCAGGCGAATGCCGGAGCAATACCTAACAACCGAGCCAAGGACCGCGCGCGATCTTTCCTTCCTCTTCCTTGTCCTATCTTCACCCCTTACACACATTTAAAATCATATTTACTGCACTATCAGACTTGTCGGCAGACCAGTCGGGAGCTTAGAGCTTGTCCCGACTGAGGCTGTTCCCCGCGCTGGAGATACCTGGTTAGAGAAAATCCGCGGAAGCCGACGTAGGTTGGGGCCGGATCTAGCCAGCCGTCAGGGAATATTACGCCACCTCCCGCGATAAAAAAATACGTACTATACATACGGGACTAATGACCTAGCAGATGACGCTCCTGTAATCATTAACCAATATATTTAATGAGCCCTTTTAACTGTGTGTTTGTTATTTTTCAATTAAAGCAATTTGAAACAACAGCACTAGTTCTATAATCTTGCTTGTCTTTTGTTTACTAGTTAAGCTTTCAGCGACGTTTCCGCTCTCAGATTTGCTCGCCGCAGCTGTGATATTGAGTGGCCATGACCGCTGCGACGAGGAATGCCGAGTCCGTTCCTGCTTTATTCGATGTGGGCCCCGTTTCGGTAGGTCTACGGGCGGATATATTGTTTCCAACTTTATGCTTCTTACAACTACGACCCTATTTTACTGTGGTCCCTGTGCGCCTGATTTAAATAATCAAGAGCGTGAATTTTTAATTGAATTTATTGTACTCAGTATCATACGTTTGTTGCAACAAAATGAGACGTTCGGAGTAGCTTAAACCACCTCCTCGTAATGCAGGAATGAAGTTGTAAAGACATTTTCTAAGTTTGCCTTTTTAGCACACCATGGTAATTAAATTTTGTATTACAAAATTAAAAATCTTTATTTTTAAATCCTTTTTTCATAAGGAAATAGCTTAATAAACGCTTAATAATCTCTTTCATATTTCATTCAATTTTATTTTAATCCTTGATTATTAATTTATTAAACACGAAAGGAAAATCGAACAATGAAATTATTTCTCCAAATAATGAAACTTTTGTTTCATATTTTAATAATATACTAATTAATTAAAAATAAATAAATTTTGCATTGTTGGAAACAAAACATTCGTTATTTTATATTTTTTGTCTCCTGATTCTTAGGCGAAAAGGCCGCCCAATTACGCCAACACACACAATGTTGCCTTGTTTGAAACCGCGCTAATTATACATACCACTAATGATTTCCGTATTGGTGACTGGTGTTAAGATTGTATTTCCTATATTATTTCCATACTGTTTTGAAATCGTGTTTTTCGGTGATTGTGAAACGCAGGAACCACTCTTACTAATTGATAGATTATAAAGTGATAGTCTTCGTAGAGTTCTTTTAATGATAGTTAATAAAAAAACTGACATGAATGAAAATTCGTGTTTTTCAAGTTGTGCCAGTTTTGAAACCCAGGGAACGAGTTATTCAACAAAAGCGTGTCCACTAATTCGAATCATAAAGAAATACTACATGAATCACAATATTCACACAATGGTAAATGTAATGTAGCGAATGAAGCCACAATACCTTCTGGCCACTTAGAAGACCAAGGAGCATTGATATTCGGAAGGAAATAGAGGTCAATATATGGACACTATTTATTGGGGCACATAAACATTCATTGTGACTTTCAATGTGCCATTGGATCGCTCTATACGCGAACGCTCTCTGCAAGTCATCGGGGAAGAAGTTATACAGGTGTTGGTGGTGCCCTGCACCCTCCCCGTGCCAACTGTGTCACTTCAATAGCTGCCGGCAGTTCCTCTAGATCTTAATTCCTTGTAATAAAATGGAAATTACCTAAGGAGTTTGAATCATTTCGGTTGGTCCCTTCCAAGTGCAAATTTTGTTTCAGAAGGATTGCGTATTATGTAATGTGTGGATACTGCTGTTGTATCAATAAGTCAGTGATGCAAGATATTTGAAACCACAACAGAAAGAACAATGATTGCAATGATAATGGCTTGAGGTGAAGCGCAACTCGTAATTTCACGGCTGGCGTTGTATAAGCGTCCGCCAAGAGGGACGCACTGCCGGATCGCAGCGCTGACTGCATCGCCTCGCTTCGCTTCGCGCCGAAGGTCTAGCGCTGCGCGAGGCGCCGCCTTCTCTCACGGCGCCGCCGGCGTTTTCAAGGTGCGTGAGTTCGATATCCTTGTCAGCAGCCACGCGGAAGGGAAGATCTGTCCCGAGTCCCTCGCGGAATACTTCCTTCGCACATCAGGGACATATTTGCAGTATCTCAAAGGAAAACTCCCACGGCCCGAGTGTGCAACGGGCCCAGCTGAATTAACAAGTAACTCGAGAGGAAATAATTTTTCAGATGTCTGATCACCATGCCTATCTAACAAAAATCGTTAGGGCAAGACGATTAAGCTTAAAATTCTCTCAGGACTCGTCGGCGTATCATGAAGACGCGCTAAATTCCAACATTCGTATTAGTTGCTTTCCAGTAAGAATTTCTTATAAATCTATTTCATCTAAATCTTTTGAATCATCGCTTAGGAATATAAAGGATAACACATAGAAGAATAAAGTCTTATGAAACGAAAAAAAAATGCCATATTTGGAAAAAAAATTGTTTCTGCGAGAGTCTCTGAAGTAATGGATTTTAATATCGCCCTGGATAAAGCGTTAAATTAATAGAAGTTAAGAAATTAACCTGAAATTAAGAAATTAATAATTCATTTCTATGAGTTGTTTTCATCGTTGTTTTTAAATAATAATATAAAAGTAATAGAAAATAAAAATATAATAATAATATAAAAATAAAATTTTATTCAAAAGTTATAAAAACATTACAATAATAAAGTAATACAAAATCAGTTTAACACTTGCTATAGAATGAATCTCTAGTAAGACTTTGGACACGTCTACTACACGTTTTGTAGACCGAATAAAATAAATAAATTAAAATAAAGTTTGTTAATAAGAAATAGAAATTTTAATGTAAAACAAATAAATTAATTAACAAAATATTTGTTGAACAGTGATGGATTGCTAGGTATAATGTGTATTCCAGTGTCTGCCCCTCCCCTCCGTGTGTCTCGTCTAAGGCTTATAAAGCTACCGTGAGGTGAGGGCGACGGCCTGACCACGAAGAAACAGAATAGGCGTAGCGAGGGTTAGCCGACTCTTAAGCTCTCACAGTATAGCATTTCCATTACGCATGATCTCATGTTTCGGCTTTTTCGTCTGACCTTTTCGAGAATCAGATATGACCCGGAAGATTAAAAGTTGGCAACAATGCTTGAATCAAGGAGAGTAGTCGCTAGGCCTGAGTCACAAGGAAGGTCTTGAGAGTAATTCACGTAGAGACAATCATTTTGATGATGCATTTCTGTGTTATGCGTTGATGTAAGTAGAAAACTCACAGAAGTACACTTAAATTACAAGATTACTTAACACGATACTGTAATAGACATTCAAAATTAGAGAAAATCTCGAGTAGCCTTAGGATATGCAATTCTAAAAGTAATAGTAAAATAACTCTTTTGTAAAACAAAATTGTTAAACTAATACAAATTAATTGTAAAAATGCATTATAAGGGGTATAGCATAAGATAATAACAGCCGATAACAAAATCCTGGAAGCTGTAATATCAAATTAGAAATGATTTCATTAAATTCAACGTTTCGAAACCAGAAAAATTAAGAGATGAAGTCTTGTGGCTGAAAGGAATTTAAGGAAGCAGACGCAAGGATCTATGACATACTTTCAGAGTTTATGGATAATTCAACAACGGCCGTGACAGTTATCAAAAATCAGACTATGAACGAGATTCCTTGTTCTTTCTTAACAGAAGCAACTCGACTGTACATTAATGCCGGTCCGGATAGCCGAGATCGCTAAAACAGCAGAGTCGTGGTGATCTCGGATCGAAGGATCGTGGATTCGAATCCCGCTTCGGGCATGGTTGTGTTTTGTGATTGTGTGTGATGTTTAATGTGCTTGTGTGTTCAGTGTGATTGGCATCGGGAAGGGCATCCGTCCGTAAAATCATCGCCAGTGCAAAATGAAAATGGAGTGTGCGGAAATGAACCCGCGCCATTAGCCCGTCCCGGAGAAACGGGAAAGGGTGAGGATGAAAAACAATGAGAGTGTATGTTGCAAGAAAACAAGGAAAAGGAAAATATATTTAAATTATTAAAACTGTCCCATTCGTATGTTCAAATAGCAATATTTTTAGTGGTTTCAGCCCAGGTCCAAATGCATTATGTGGATGAACAGAACGATGCTACGCGTGAAAATCCTCAGGCAATCCTTGACGTACCTCGCAAATTCTGGTTCAACATTTTTCTGTGTGCAAGAAAAGCAAGTTTAGCCGCCTGACCCAATTTTCACGTAATAAAAGTGAAAGCAAAACTAGACGAAAGTAATATATCCGACTGAGGAAACAGATCAGCTTTCTCGTCTGCTTTAATGAGCAGATCTAACAGCACCATCTTCGTGAGTTCAACAGTTAAGGATAGATATATTAGGATGTTTTTCTAAACGTTTTCATCTCACTCTGACAATCAATTGCAAAAATGTTTCAAAGGTAATCTCCAATCATCTTATGTCGTACTTAAAAGTTGTGGTAATTTTTTATATAAGAAAAACATTTTTTAAATATAATCCCATAGACAATGTTCACATTTGCCGACCTGGATGGCCGAGGTGGCTAGAGCGTGTGCCGGCTCAGTGCCTCGGTCGGAAGGGGCGCGGGTTTGAGTCCCGCCTTGGCCGTGGTTGTTTGCCCCCAATATTTCATGTACGAGTGAAGTCGAAGGCCTTGTGACTCTGCTGACCACATACCTAGGAGTCCACAAGTGTGTCAGTGTCTTGTTTAAAAGTTAATATGTGTCCCCATGAGTGAGTACTCAGGGCGGATAGTCGAAATCAGCACCCACTAAAGGTGGAGAAAAAGGGAAGAAAAACAATTCTAATGTTTACATTTGCTATTTGTTAACTTATTTATCTTTAATTAGAGAAAAAGAAGCAATGCAACAAAAAATCACTCATAATGTTTTCTCTGTTACTTTTCCCCCCAGTGAACACGAAAACACTTTCGTAATATTAATTTTCTCTTTAGTTCTTCCTTAAATCTCTGAATAATGTATTAAAGATATTCAGCGTTGAACATATAAGTCTTCGTCCTAAATGTGATTTTCTAAATTCCTTTCCTCGCTTCTAAAAATTATTTCCTTCCACTTTTCTTCACAAGAGGCAACTCTCACTTCTAGAGTTCCACTTCGAAAAAATCACAATACTAATGGAAATGACGAAAGTAGTTTATTTGTTCATGAAAGGCGGATGAGAAATCAGAGAAAATGTTCGCCACTTAATTTGCAACGGCTTTCGAAAAGGTGCAGTTGAGAGATGAGACTTCCATTTATGCTTGAAGTAGTAAAAGCGAATTCTCAACAACCGGTGCTTCCATGAAAAGATGAAGAGCAAACACGACATCAATACTCACAACTGTGATTTGCATTACGTGACGTAGATATTCGTCCATGCATAAGCAGATACCTCATTCCCTGTTTCCCCCGTTAGCCCTAAAGAATACGATGACCTCTGCTTCTGGCTTTTCTAAGTTTCCTTGGTTTCAATGCGTTCTACTATTGAACGCACACGTGACCATGAGTCACTCTACCAATTGAAAGTGAGGCGCTTATAGTAGACAAACAAAACAATCCTTGAACATTTACCAATAGTTCCATATAGTTATGAGAACGGCCCACAGTTGGTGGGCACCCGGTGTTTACAAGAAATTCACACTAGTTTTTTTGTAATTTATTCAATACTAAGTAACATTGGTCACTTCCTTCAGTTTATTGGCGTGATAACAGAAATATGTTGTTCACGTTTTCTGCCTTCACAGATCAGGGTGAGGCAAACATCGCGTGGATGCATTGTGAAAATCTAATGAATGGTGCCAGTTGTCAAAAGCGTGCCATTGCTCAATTTTTATGTTTCTACATTTGGCCGCATTCTGCAAAAAGCCATTCAACTGAGCGATAAATTGCAATGAGAAATAAATCCCTGGCTTTAATATGGGAGGTGTAGAACAAATTCGAAAATAAATTTGAAGTACCTGAACCTTTGTGATTACAGCTGTACTACTAAAGTCAGACCAGTTGGACATATTCACTGTACGGTAAATAGCAAACCCAAAAAAATTGTTTCATGTTTTCCAGTACTTCTTATCGAAAACTAATGAAATAAGTTACTTAAAAATAAGAAAGAAGAAATACTAAAGAAATACGATATTTACAAATTCTGGAAAAATATAATCATTATTCACTGTGAACACACGCGTTGAACACATTTCTAGAAATGTAATTGAATGTTTACATTTACCAAGATCTGTACATACGTATGATGTAAGGTCCTGTGGGATACAAATCGTGCGGTCAATCATGCGGTAGAAAATGAGAAGGAATTAATGTTGTGTCGTTATTTATACAATTCCCCTAAGATGTGGCTACAAATTGCAGTAAGCTTTGCTGTCTAATTTATTTGTTCGTACTGAAATGTAGGCACAAATGTACACGCCTTCGACCGTAACTGGGACAGCTCGACGAACGAAAGCCTACGAAGGACGGCAGTTTCCGTGAAAGTGCTGTATCAACAGGGCTCGTGGCGCTTTCTGCGAGTGGCGAATGTGGAAGGAGGCGTCCAAAGAGGGGCCGCGCCCTTAGAGGCCGGCCACTGACACGCTGACCGCCACCGCTCCGGAACCGCTGAGGAAGCCACTCGCGAAAGCAAAACGCTACCAGGCGCTTTGGCGTAAACAGATTGCTCATCTGAACCGAGCAGCCAAGATGCACTCCCAGACCACAGATAGGTCTTGCGTAAGAGAGAATTTCAGAACTGAACAGTCGATTATACTGAACATTCAATTATTCAACAGAACTGAACATTCGATTATACTTAACTTAACACTTAAATGCAAAATTATTCTAAACAAGAGTATTCTAAATTAATTCCCTATGTGATTCTCAAAATCAAAATTTGATAGTCACTCATTTTTCGTACACACTTTCGATTATGTTTGTCTCAAGCCATCATTTTAGTCGAGGGCCTCCGCGGACAATGTCAAATTCGTCCACTCTCTGGCCCTTCTATCGTGAGTGGGGACCAGATTTCAAAGCAAATGCTTATTTTCTTTCAGCAGTCAAAAAGTATGCTGCCTTGGTATAGGCCCAAAACGCTCAATTTCCAATTATGTGAGTATTTCTCATTTTTCTTAACAAGCATCACATCTTTGCAATTTACCAATTCCTCTGCACATTTTTCTTGAAAACGTTTAGCTTTAAACATATTTTTTTAATCCGTAAATTTACTTTTTACATTCTCGCACTTGCAAAGATACTTCGTAAAAAGGGAAAGATATGTGCGACGGAAAACCGCGAATTTTCGGTAGAAAAACTCACAAATACAATAGTGTTTACAAATTCCAGGTAATGTGCATATTAAAGGTGTGAGAGACCTTAAAAAAATTACATTTGTGTAATGTTTGCGAAAAACAAACAAATCCCCAAATTGAACTTTACGTCATATTAAAGAGTTCAATAAGCACTGTCCGTTCGAAAAATGTGGAGACATTTATGAGAAAATGGCATTTGAGCGTTTCTGAAAATATGGAATTTTGAGCTTGTTTTCACAGAAAACGTCAGAGTTCTCGAAAAACTTTACTCGATATTATTTAAACCACATGTCCTCGTAAACATAATAATGTGAACAAAACGCTGCTAATGTAAATATTACCGACGTGAGCAACAAGTCAAAAAAATTACATGTTTATAATTTTTGAAAGAAACAAAACAATAGAGCAATATTGCACTTATGTCATCCCATAGAGTACATTAGGCACTAACCTTGCCAAACTTTTGAAGAAAAAATTTGCAGACCTTTTTTAGAAAATCTTGTTTTTGTATCTATTTAAAATAGCACATATTCTACGCAATATTGTGCGAAAACTACTAAAACTTTCAAAAAAATGTACATGACCTTAATGAAAGAACTCGCTATGGAGAACAAATTTTATTTCAAGGAAAAATCTCTATCTTCAGTTTTGTAGTTGTAGGAAGACGCCGAAAAAATTGCTATTGTACTTGTAAATGCGAAATTTGAAGCTCTTTTTCACAAAAATCTTTTGTTTTCGAAAAACTTTATTTGATGTCATTTAAAGCACGTTAACTCAGAAATCCAATAGTGTTTACAAATTTCTGGAAATGTGCGTATTAACGTTGTGATAGATCATTCAAAACAATTACATTTATATAATTTTTGAAAAAACAAATAAATACCCCAATTTGAGTTGTACGTTTTTTTAAAGAGAGCTAGTACCATTACCCGTTCGAAAAGTTAAAAAAATGGAGCCATTTATGAGAAAATGGCGTTTCAGCCTTTCTGAACGTGCGAAATTTTGAGCTAGTTTTCACGGACAACGGTAGAGTTACCGAGAAACTTTACCTCACATTATTTAAAACACATATACACATAATGATAGAAATGTGAACACATTGCATATAACATATGACGGTAATGTCATCTCACAGAGTACATCTGGCACTAGCAAAAGTTTAAAGAAAAAATTTGGAGCAATTTTTGAGAAAATATTGTTTTTGTAAATTTTTAAAGTTGCACATTTTGCATGCAATATGCAAGCAAGCAAGAAAGCTATTTAAATTTTCAAAAAAATGTACATGACCATAATAAAAGAACTCACTACGAAGAACAAATTTTATTTGAAGCAAAAATCTCTATCTTCAATTTTGTAGATGGGGAAAAATGCCGAAAAAATTTAAACTTTTGTAATTTTCGAAAATTCAGAGTTAACTGTGAAAATCGGACCAATGCCACCTTAATAAGTGTATTTTACTGTATTCTTACATGAAATTTAACGAAAAAATTTAGAGCCGTTTTTGAGAAAATTTTGAAAATGTCCGGGCGGCTTCATTTAAATTACCCCCAAATTTTCATTGTTTCAAAATCTCAAACCTTCGACTAGAGTCAGATGGACAGGAGTTTCTTCAATTTGGAAAAAATCCGACGAGTGCTCTAGGCTTTAAAGTTTACATTTTTTTCGGTCACAGACGGACGGACAGACGGACGTTTTGCTTTCAATTGGTTTTTCGGTCCCACAAAGGAGGGATTCCGGTTACACCATGTGTTAGGGGATTTTCCCCCTTAATTTAGCAACTGGTTATATCCAGTTTTTCGCTATCAGGGCCCGGCAATGAATTTTTTTCTGCCGAAAATTCGCCGTTTCTTCGCGCAGCATTACATAACTTTCCCTATACTACATATAGTATTCTGTATATACGTACGTATTCGGGAAAGTAAAAATTGCAGCCATGGCCCTGGGTGCAGCGAGGCGAGCCGGAAGCCGCTCGGCCAGGCTCCGCGCTGGGGACGCGTCGGACGCTGCCCCTGCCCACGCGGCCGCTGGGGGAAGCTTGTTTCGCATGCAGCAACTTAGCCCATCTAGTTTAGCGAGTAATCGTCTTCTGACAGCAGATCGTTTTCCCTTCAGGCGTTTTTCTCTCGCCGGACTGAAGGAACTGTTTACTGCCCCCTCCCCTATAATGAAGATGGACGCACACTTTGAGACGAAAAATGGCGGGTGACGAAGTTCCAGGAAACGTACAAAGATGTAAAACATAGCAGAGAAATGTCTTATAAACCAAAAACAATATTAAAAACAATATTAGTAATATATAGAAGGAATCTAGATAAATAGAAACCTTTACACGAGTAAGAAATCGAAGTAAACCAAGCTTGCGCCTAAGGTAGAACGTGTTGGGATTTTTCATTCAACATTCATTTCATTTCATACGTGACATTTAGATCTGATTGTTAAGGTGGGGTCTCACATTTGGCTTTTGACTGCGCCGAATGACGAAGACTGTGGATGAGTTGCTTCCTATTCGTCAAGCGGCGAACATGCTTGCCCACCCACCGCGTGTTGGTCTTTGTACACATCGAAGGAAGCGAACATTCGCCGAGCTCGTCAGCTGCTCGGGATTGGCCGAGCAATAGCTAGCTGCTCGGCGAATGTAGAATGTCCTTTAGAATATCATCATGCAATGGTGTTTGGTAAGTACGAGAAATATCTGATTGCATCAGAACGTGATCTGTCGGTGCGTCATAAGTTGCTTATCAATGTGGGGCAAATGTCATTAGTGATTTCGGGCGCGTCAGGTGCTAAGGTTATTAGCCCCAGTGGTGAAGAGCACGTTTTCATCTCGGGAGGTGGCGGTGATCTTCCCCTGCTGGATGGCGAGATCCAGCGCCGACCTGCGGATAGGACTTGACACAATTTTCCTCTACCAGATATCTCCCACCAGCGGGGCACCGTCTCCAGGCAAGACACGTTATAAACTCCCGGCAGGTTCCCCAACAATTGTGATAGTGTAGTTCATGTGTGTAAGGGGTGAGGATAGGACAAGGAAGGGCAAGGAAAGATCGCGTGCGGTCCGCTGCCCCTTTGTTAGGTTTCTGCTCCGGCATTCGCCTGGTGTTCGGAGAAACCACGGAAAACTACTGATCGGAGCAGTCGTCTCTAGAATTGTCCTCCAGACAGCGGCTGAATTCGACGTAGTTGAACAAGTTAGTGTCGGAAATCCTGCCACCGTCGGAACTCAGAACCTCCCGGTCAGGGGCACTGCAGTGACGTCCAGTGATGCCCTGAGCCATCTTTATCTGTACGTAACTTCGTTATATGAAATATCTCACCACATGTTCATAGGCAAAAACTGGTCTTCGTTCCTTATATAAGCTCTGAGAGTTGATATTATTTATTTTGATATGCCGTGTATGATCATGTGGGCTGTAGGGTTGCTACCCACGTACCAAAAGTTCAAAATTATAACACTTAAGTTGATTTATGAAATTTTCAAAATTAATTTATGTAATATTGGGGAATATCCACTATTATGTAGATCTGGAGGGTGCAATCCTCGAGTTCTTCATGTAAATGAGTGAAACAGAATTTTAAAAATATTTCTCATGTTTATAACTCTACTGATTTGTGATGGCAAAGAATTTCTTAATAATTTTGTCGGTGTCTGCTACACAAGTGAACATAAGTTCAGAAAACTTTGTAGTTGGAACTGTAGATAAAAGTTTGAAATAAATAATGAAAAGGAAGCTATATGAACTGAATTACCTGCCTACGTTTAAGAGATTGCCATTTGTGTTCTTCAATCTCGGAAAATCTGACACTTCACGGTATATAATACAAATATTTTTTCGTTTTATGATCTTATATAGAAAGAAAGAGAATTACGGTACATGAAAAGTTAAATATTTTAACATCTTTATCAAGTGGCTATATCTGAAAGAGAAAGATAAAATTTTCGCACATCGGAAAAAGAGTGAACCTAACCATGCAACAACGGGAAAAGTCTCCTGGGTGGTCACACTGAAGCAGCTTGAGTCATCCGTCAATGTACCTTTCTTGTATATTTCGCAACGATGGAATCAATGCTTTTTCACTCCGTGAAGTTTGTTCCTTTCTCAGAAGGAAAGGAAATGTGGGGAAAGTTCTCTACTGAACAGCGCTAATGCACACCAGAATATTCTTGGAGCACACCGGGAAGGAAGTCAAAGAAGTGCTGACCACTACAAATGTAACTTCTTTCAGCAAAGCGCGTTGCTTAAACAGCCACGGAATTTCCGTATCACCCGTTTGCGAGTCCACGGAAAAAAATTATGGAGGTTCTTAAAATCATGTTTCTCCTCTGGAAAAACTAATTTGGCTGTGTATTACAAGTGACGAGGAAAAGAGTAATGTTAAAATTAGTTTTGTGCACTTACGTTATTTACTTATTCGTTTCTAGGAAATTCAATGAAGACTATGCTATTGCCTCCTTTGACGATATTGGCAAAGTGAAGAAAACTGAAGGCAACTCTCTCGGGCTTTTCCATTTTGTTGTTTCAGAGAGCCGACTTACAAAAATCTGGACGTGACCTAAGATCTAAGAAATGTTATTCAAGCATAAACTGAGATGAATTGAAGGGCACAAAGTGAGTAAAACATTCGTGGTCTTAGAAGAGAGATCGTTGAAGACAAGAGTTTTGTGTCGTAGTATGAAAGAAAATTACTCGCAGATTAATTGATTGTTATGTCAGTGTCACGAGTTCTAAAGAGAATAAATGGAAGTCGTACTCTTAGATTGGACAATTGTAAGAGGATAGTAGAAAACTGAGGAGAAAATATTAGACTTTGGTGAATTGTAGAAACTTCGAAATATTCGTCAAATCACCCTTTACTAGTTAAATTTGCTTACAAATTTTGTGTTTTCATCACTTCACTGCAGATTACTATAAATTCTCTATTATGGTAAAGCACATATTTGCAAATAGTGCAAATCTTTGTTTACATTCAAAACTTAAGGAAATGCCGCTCCTTGAGGTGCCTGTTTACGGATGATAATTTCTTGAATACCGGTATACTGATAGCAGAGTATATTATCAAGTCCAAATCAACCCTACGATGAACACCAATATTTCGACATATCGGTAATTTAAAAAGATGGCAATGCCATCGAAAATTTAAATAAAGTGGTTAAACTATCGAATCATTATTAACTTATTAGATCCTAAAGTTTATTTATTAACACCACTTAATACACCTAATCAAAAATAGGGTATATTGAAGATATGTTCTTTGTAATGAGCTCCGTGTTTAATACTAAAATGGGCATTCCGGAAAACTATGTTTTCCAAGGTATTAATTTCATTTCATTTATTTTCGTCAAAAAGCTGTAAAAACTGTATGCGACGTATGGGGGAGAAAAATTATCCGCTCCCGTTATGTGAAACTCCAAAATATCTTCCCCACCCTTTTACAACACATAGTGGAATGATAAATAAAAGTACCCACAAACCAATATTAGCAACATTTCAAAACCAAAATGGGCAATTCTCTCGAAGGACAATATACCTTATAAAAATTACAAATATACATGTAATTTTGCGATGAAGAAATTTGGAATTATATAGTAAGTGTTTGTTTCTGTTGGAAAAAAATTATACCGGAAGTATAATTGATCCTGGGACCTTGCATTCTTTACGAAAACCAATTCTAGATTTATAACACAATTCGGTGCTATAATAACACTAAAATAAGTTTGTTTTGATATATATATATATATATTATTTTATATTGAAAAGTAAAAATATGCGATTAGAAATAAAATACCTGATATACCTTATCAGCGACTTTGGAAAATAAAGCAGAAATAAATGAGATGAGGCTGATTTATTTTCGAGAAATTGATTGATTAGTGTTTCCGGACTCAACTGTCATGTTTACTTGCGGGAGGTAACGGTGATCTTCCCCCGCTGGGTAGCGAGATCCGGCGCCGACCGACACGCCGGCTTGCTCTATTTCCCTCCACCAAGTGTCTCCCAGCTGGCACTATCCCAGCCGAGACAAGCTGTAAGCTTCAGACTGGTCTACCGACATTTATTGTAGTGTTGTGAATATTAGTGAAAGTGTATGTGGAGGATAGGACAAGGAAGAGGAAGGGAAGATCGCACGGGGCCCATGGTCGGTTTGTTGTGGTGCTGCTTCGGTATTCGCCTGGTGTTGATCGGAGAAACCAGGGAAACTACCAATCAAAGTAGCCGGCCGCTAGAATTCTTCTGCAGACAATGGCTGAACACGGCCTAGCTAGCGCCGAAAACCCTGGGTCAGTGGAGAACTTGAACCCCAGGATCTCCTGGTCCCAGGCAGTGCAGTGACATTTATTTACGCCATGCGCCACCACTCCCGGTTATCAAAAATTAAAAATACAATGTTGAAAAAATACTTTAACCATTGCATTGGAAGATGAGCAGCTTCGCCAACTGCTTGCAACAGCATGTCGGCGCCACAGCTAGTTCCTGTTGCGGAGGCCGTGATCGCCCTGCCCTGGGCATTGCGCGGCGCGGCGCTGCGGCGGCCGCTCGGAGCGGAGCGGGGCTGGGCGGGGAGGGGAGAGGAGAGGAGAGGAGGGGCGGGTCGCAGGGTCAAGGGCGCGGACGGGCGGGGGCAGTGGCCGAACGGGCGACAGCCTCGCACCCCGCCTCCGCCTCCGCCCACGCCCACCGCCTCCTATCCAATCCCACTACTATGATTACATCCCACTACCACGTTAAAATGGTCGATACTACCCAAACACTCGGCGTGTTTGGCATCGCAACTCGGCGAGTCATAGCGTAATTCATACGCCTGCGCTGTATCCGCAGCTGACGTTTTGTCTACAAAAGCCAAAAGAAAGTGAACAGTATTGGATTTTGACGTGCGATTAGGGGGAAGATCTCAAGGCCTTTATGGTGTTCTTTACAACGATGAAGATAATTTTTCAACATTTTTTTGAGGAGTTTAATTTCATAAAGCCACCACCACACTGCAACTAAGGAATAAGTATTTTAATGAAGTGTTGTGCTCCACTTGGATCAGGTTAAAGGAGAAACTGTATGTTGCAAAAATACTTATTTTATAATTTGTGTGAATAATATTGCAATAACATTGGATTAAATTCACCATGAACATATAAAATTAAATTTACCTAGAGCATACAGGATAATCAGTTATTTTTTCATACAGCATTGTCTGAACTTGAAAGTTAAGCAGTTGAAAGTACAATGGTAAATTTTATTACTTTTTATCAAGGTTCATTGGTTAATTTATTCTTGTATACTCTATTTTTACTTGTAAACATTCCATAAATACATACAACAGCCGACAGATGTAGAATGAACTACTTTCTTTTGCCGCGTGCTCGC
Source organism: Acheta domesticus (assembly GCA_031308135.1). Lineage (NCBI taxonomy): Eukaryota > Metazoa > Arthropoda > Insecta > Orthoptera > Gryllidae > Acheta > Acheta domesticus. Next base: position 69,431,341 of record JAHLJT010009355.1, read on the forward strand.
CAGGTGGTTTTTTGATAGGATATTCCCAGTCCCTCATCTGTCACTTCTCGACAGTTTTTCAGATTCCATGCCCATACCGGTAACATGCGTCATCAGATATTGTGGGTACGGAGGAAATGGCTCTCTAGTCCCTAAACAGATGGTATAACCGAGATGGCCTATGAGCTAGATGACATGTATTGGACAGAGGTGGACCCAGGGGTCACTTCGGTCTGAGGTTGGGAGAGTGCATTCCCCACTAGGTGGATCGACCCACGCAACCACGGAAACCCCGGTAGTTACCTGACGAGCCCACAGATGGGAGCCGGGAGGGAGTCGAGCAAATCAAAACAAGCCCCTACTAAAAATTCTACTAAAAACTACATTCATTCATACGTTTCTTTTTATCGTAAAATAAACGTCTCCATTGAGGTTAAAAACGTTCTCTTCCAAAGTTAGTAATTTTGTCGGGTCGTTTTCTCGTTCCCTATTAATATGAACTTTTAAATTAATGTTTTAAGAGACTCAGCTACCGCCTACCTAAACTTTTTCCACCCCATTTCCCTTCTCAACTCAAGAACTCTTCCCTCCGCCTGCCTTCTAGCACAGGGGTGCTGCCAAAGGTGAGATGGATTCTACACAGCTTCTGACACCGGTAGCGGCAAGCGTTAAAAGTGACTGTCCGGTGGAGCGCACCGGCGGGGATGGGAAAGTTCCGAATGGGAAACGGGTAAGGTGTAGGAAGTCTGCTTGATGTGTTGAAAGTGAGTTCAACCTAAAGACGCTGGGGCACCTGTTGGAATTGAATTATTAGAGTGTTCTGATAGGTGGTTTCCATGGTTTTCCCGATCGTTTCCAGGAGAATACCGCAGAATCGCTACCAGGCAATGCAATCTACCCCAGGTTGCAACCAGCCACCCAAGGAGCATATCTAGGTACCTCTACAATACTTTGCGCAAAATGTGGACTGTTCCAAATAAAGCAATTCCTTGCAATTCCCAATCCTTTGAATGACCTGCAAGTTTAGCCAAGTTTTTATTCAAATTTTGCGGAACAAATCCCAGAACTCCGATAACTATCGGGACGACCTCTGCTTTTGCGCCCCACATTCGGTTTACCTCGATTTCCAAACTCTTATATTTAAGACGTTTCTCTGCCTTCTTGGTTACGATATTTTGATCACAAAGCACATCTACATCTACAAGTAGACATATTTTTTCCCAATCCCGGATAAGAATATCCTGTTTGTTTGCTGCAATCGTGTGATCCGTTTGAATATGTGGGTCGTACATTATTGTATAGAGTCCAACCGATGTCACCGGTTTTGGTGAGTGTTCGTACCACTTGGTGCATGTGTTTGGAACTTCAAAGGCGATACACATCTGCCAGTGGAGATAACTACATAACCTGTAGTGTCTTTTCAAGTATTCGGTCTTTGCTAGAATTGGACAAGCTGAGACGATATGATCAATGGTTTCTACGTGTTCTTGGAAAATGCGACATACGTCATCTTGTGAAATTTTGAGAACTGTTTTATCATAATGTCGAGTTCTCAACGGCTGATCTTGAGCAGCTATTAGAACTGCTTCCGATTCTGGCTTCATTCTTCCCCTTTTAAGCCACATAAATGATTGATCTTTATTGATCTGCACATTGTCCATTCTTTTTAGATATTGTCCGTGGAGTGGTTTGTCTCCCCACGAATTCTTTAACATTTTTTGTGTCTCACATTTCTCGTTTAGTAGCATCAGAATTTCAGTGTCTCTGTTATTCGGCATGTCTTGCATAGTTTTCGTTGCAACGCTTTTGCTACACTAGCAATGCCTATGTTTCCCATTCTTCGGTCAGATTTTATGACCTGCCTCATTAGAGGGTCATCTTGATGACCGACTACATACTTTCCTATTCCAACTAGTGCATTGTGCTAGGAGGCCCCAATTTGTCTAAACCCTCTTCCTCCTTCCTTATGTGACACATAAAGTCTATGTACATCAGCTCGAGGGTGGGCGACATGATGCATTGTTAGCAGTTTTCTGGTTTTCCGATCCATGATTCGAATTTCTTGCTCAGTCCACTAGTCCGGAACTGTACTCGACTACAGGCACCGCCAAACTACCAATTGCAGATATTTTATTCCTGGGATTCAGAGCAGACTGCAGGACAAGCCTCACTCTTCTGTAATACTCTTTGCGAATTCTCTCTTTCATTGTGTCGTTCGGGATGGTCTCACATTCTTCAATGCCCAGATATTTGTAAGTTTTACCATTGCTAAAGTCATTCACGACAGACAGCATTTGGAAGAGAATCGCTTCAGTCTTACCAAACATTTTAAGATCATCCATGTAAAATGTGATACTGGTCTCTCATCACCATGGAGCTTGTAACCAAAGTCAGTATGCGACAACTGTTTAGATAGGGGGATCAAACTAATGCAAAACAGCAGATGGGATAGTGAATCTCCTTAAAAAATACCTCTGGTAATCTGAATACTTCTGGTTTCTACTTCTTCCTTCCCGCTGTATATTAGTAACCTGGCACTCCACGACTTCACACTGGCCTCGAACAACTCAATCAGTCTAGGATGAAATCGATAAATCTCTAGGGTCTTCAAAATCCAATAGTGTGGTACACTATCAAACGCATTTTGGTAGTCAATCCAAGCCATGCTCAAATTACGATTTCGTTTCTTTACATCATTCAAGATGACGTTATTCAGTAGTAAGATTTCCTTACAGCCATAAGAACCTTTACGACATCCATTTTGTTCAACTGGCATCAGATTGTTCTTCTCTGCACATTTTGTAAGCTGCGGCTGCAGTTATAACTTTGTAGAGAACTGGCAGATAAATGATTGGCCTACAGTTATTCGCCAAAGAGCTGTCTCCCGCTTTGGATAGCAAATATGTGATAACGCGTGTGAGCTATTCCGGGAGATCCTTTGGGTTTTCTAAAATTTTATTAACAACCTTTGCTAGATGAGAGTGTAATGCTGTTAACTTCTTAATCCAATAAATCTAGATCTTATCAATCCAGAGGTATTTCCATTTCCCCATGTTCTTAATTGCTTGGAAGAGGTCCTCTTCCGAGAATTCGTGAACTTCTTCCGTTTCCACAAGTTCATCGGCAGCATCAACTTCAGATTGAAACCAAGATGCGTCTTTGTTGTAGGATCTTCTCTCCTCCCAGACACCTGCCCAAAATGCTTCGACGTCATCTTTTGAAAGAGTGACAGCTTTGCCATTCGGTTTTTGAGTCAGATTGCGATAGAATCCCTTCACGTGTGTTTCACACTACCGATTCCGCACACGGAAATCTATTCTACGTTTGTAACGTCTAATTCGTTGAGCCCATGCTTGAATTTTCTCTTTTAGCTTCTCAACTACCATTAGCTTGCTTGTGTCATTTTCAATTTGGTATTTTTTGTTTAACATTGAATAGTTTTCGTTGAACTTTAGAAGTGTGCGTTGATTTAGAAGATGCCTCAGCTAAAAGTGATATTTCGCGCCGAGTGTCAGCTATCCGTTTCATAATTCTCTTCGTCCATGATATACAGGTCTGTTTACTCTGTTTTGCTGTCGTCCGTCGGTGTTCGTGGTTGGTCCCAAAATTATCTGAGATACTAGATATCCCGTTGCATATGTGATGTGATTGATTTCAGTAATATCTAGATCTCTACTTGGTGTCTACCACCTCATTTAAGACAGAATACGCTGTCTCTATCACTCTCTTAGCTTTGGCATTTTCGTGTTTTCTCCTTAGCGGTGCAAGAGATTCAAATGAAGTTGACGAACTCTTTCTCTCTCGCGTCGAAGGAGATTTCGCATCATCTTCTTATCGTGTAATTCATTGCCAGATGAATTTTTACCACTGACGTGTTTTTCATTGGAAAGACGGGATCATCGTTTTGAAGTTCTACATGACCGTCATGAGGGTAGTTCGAGCGAAGAACATACTCCGCATTTCTCTGAATCTCAGCAAGTTGTTCTGCTGTGAATTTTCAACTGCTGAGTATGTATCGTTGTTGACTGGCAAGCTTCTTTGAGTCTTGGGTAGGTCTCATATCTGGGTTCCGCTCTCTCCATACCTTGAAAACTTCTATTTCCGAGCCCTCGTTTTTTCGCTTTTGCATAGTTCAGCACCATATCACCTCCTTTAGTTTATCCTATGTCCATCTCCGACGATGGCTTCGAGCTACTGCCGACTCTGGGTCTCTAAAATCCGTGGGATGGCCAGATATCGATAAGGTGACAGCTCGGTTTCTGAGCAGTTATGACACATTGGTAGAACAAGGCACGTTAAGATTCATCATGTTTCTTGTTCTCTACATTTTAGTCCAGTCAAAAGGTATCTGACCCAGGAAAAAATTTCGGAAGTGTTTTTCTCAACGATTCTGTACGTTTTGAGGGTGCTGAATTCCAATTTGATAATATAAAATAAACATTGACTCGATCAAGCGAGATTGTCGGAAACGGGCGCCCTACCGCGCTCCAGCGTTCCCCGCTGTTGCCTCCCCGCCCCGCCCCGCTCCGCCCCGCCCCGCCCCGCCTGGCCAGCGCCCGGGGGCACCAAACGCAACAAGCCGCGCTCATTTCTTTCGGCGCCGCCTCGCGTCCGTCGTCTTCTCTTTGCTCGCGTGGGAAGGCAGGCGGCTGTTAGCGGCGCGCGCCGCGGGCACCGCGGTGATGCGTTCGCTGCCCTGACACCTGCTAATACCCCGGGCGGCCGCCGCGAATTTGCGAGGGGTCGTTGCGCTCCTCGCCGCCCCGGGCGGAAGGCGCGGCGGCGGCGGCGGCGGCGGCGGCGGCGGCGGCGGCGGCGGCGGCGGCGGCGGCGGCGGCGGCGGCGGCGGCGGCGGCGGCGGCGGCGGCGGCGGCGGCCGTTTGCGCAGCCGCCACGACCAGCGGACGCCGCCCGCCGCACCTTCAGGGCTCTGGCCGGCGCCTTCACCGTAGTCCGGGAGCCAACAGGAAAATCCACGTATGATAAGCTAAAACTTTTAGAAAAGTTAGCCAGTGTTGTGAGGAACAGGGAAACGCAAGTTTGGCGTAATTACTACATCTAGTGCAATTCTGACTACAGAAAGAAACGATCGTTTTCGCAAGAATTGTTTACAAAATACTCGTTGCGATGTAATTGGGCTCTTATCCTTATCATGTCCTTCGTGAAGGAATATATTTCTGCCGCGACAACACGGACAACAATCATTTGAATAACTATGATTCCTACTGAACTCTAGTAGACGTGCACAGATAATGAAGTTACATTATGTCTTGAAGAAGGATAGAGAATGGGGTAGACATGGGGATCCTTGACCCAGAAGCTGAGGTACAATACTTATTAACTTCAACAGCGCCTTTTATTAGCTGTTGATTGGCTTCTAACGTTAATAACGATTTCCACTACCAGTAGTTTAAGTTCAAACGCCCACGCCCTCTCCTGTTGTCTCGCCGCTGCTACTCGCAGTCGCATTGATTCGCGGGGCGTCATGTTAGACCTCGCAGGCTGAGAGCTTTTGTGAACGCAAGGCCTTTCAGGGTAAAGGCGTTTCATCTAGAAAAATACTCTCGCATCTGATTACTGCTCTCTCCCGCAAATGCTTTATCTCTCCCGCAAATGTTTTATAATATCATTACTCATCTGGTGGAGCTACAAGCCAAATCGGTCTTTGGCTGGACATGCGGAGTTCCAACATTCGCAGTATTGTAATTCTCATGGTATTGGCGAGAAGCAGTACGAATGAGAATGGGGACAATTTCGAAAGAAAAGACTGGATGTGTGAGAAAAAATTTCATGCAGTTTGTGGCCCGGTGTTTAAGGTATTAATCTGGTATCCGCCAGAAATTATTCAGAAGATACCACGCAGCAAACGATAATCAATCAGAGAAGTCTGCGTCTGGAATTCTCTACCAGGCAATGGCGTGGTCCGACACAGCTCTCTAGCTGGGTTAGCAAACTTGTTGTGAGAAAGATTTTGCACGACGTACCGTAAAACGATAGAATGCACGTTAGAGGCAACCTGAATCATTTGTATTCAGTGTTTGGTCAACTTCTTCGATCTAAGATTACGATAATGGAAGTAGTTCTGACAGACGTAGTGACGGCAGTACATGCTGCTATTTCTAAATTCCCATGATTTGCATTTGTTCGATGTTGCATCACGAAAATAATAGACAACAGCACACTCCACAGCCACATTTAGGAACAAATTCTATCTATCGTAATCACTAGGGCCCGGATAATTATGTAATTACATATTTTCCTAAGGTAACTCCAGCAACTCCAATCAACGAAATATTCACGTTTCACATCGTTTAGTGACCATAAACGTTGAGTTTTTAGTACATATATTTACATATTTTGCCCGAAATTACATATATTTACATATTTTACACAAATGAACATATTTTTACATATTACTGAATTTTTCCATTATCCTACATTGAAAAAATTTAATTCATTATTTTTCCGATCTGTTTTTGATAAAGAATCATCCAAACAAACAATTCAGCATTGTCAAACATTTTTTCTGTAGCCTCCTCTCTAAAATGAAGCTAGCATTACGCGCTGAAATAAATGTATCCATAAATGCCAACGGTATTGGAAGTAAAAGGGGAAGGCAACGATGCAATCCACAGCTTCTGTTCTGTTAGTTTTCAGCGCGAGTATCGCGGAGAACAGAAAGGAAGTTTGATTTGTGAAAATGATATCTTTAGCAGGCGATATCGGGCACCCACTTCGCATAATTTAGAGGTCTCCTTTGACCTTGATTACTCTTCACCAGAAACTACACGCACCAGCTCAAGAAAGGCCGTTGACATTTTTTCTTTCCCTGATTTTTACATGTTCTACCAATGTTCGTAAATTATGTCTTTCGACCGAAAATCTGAAGTAAAATCTCGCCGTGGAACTGATGTACAAGGAAATCATATTGGCAAGGTTGTGATAGGTCTAATGAACGTTTAAAAGTGTAAGTCTTATTTTGTTAACTTGAGAAGTGTTATCCAAATGCAACCATCAAACTATTACAAAACGTTTTAACGATACAACGGAATTTTTGTGGCCTAATGAAGTTAAACATGTCTTCCTTCCGGTACTAGTGCAGCGCCGCACATGTGCAAGGCAGCAGAAGCACTGCAGGTATTTTTCTAAAATTACTACTTCTAACCTATCTTGTGCATGTGTTTCGTTTGCAGAACTGATTAGATCTCAGTTTGATAAAGTTGACGCATTGATTTCCAATACAAAAAAGGATTAACGAGATGGGGCACCTGAATTGACGCTATGAGCTACAATACTCAAAATTTTGGTTTTGAAATACAAGTTATACATCAATTTGATTCTGAAGCTGCAGCATCTACAGGCACATCGAAGCAATTGTTTGATATTTAAAAGCTGAACAACTATATTGCCCCCTTATTCAGTAAGCACTACAATTAAATTTTTGTAAACATCTTCCCTGGAACTTTCTGGTGGCTTTGAAATTATCCAATCAGCAGACGCTTCTTTAAAAACTGTTCATTTATCATTCGAGGGTCAATAGGGGGATCGAGTGAAGAAAAAGGGGTCTTCCGTTCTGGAGAAATACCCAGGATTCGAAACAATTTGTGATATTAGTGCAGTGCTATGAGGGGACAATTCCGTCACACTGGATCCAGAAAACACGGAGAAGACTAGAAAGTGTATTTGACATGAATATTTAGATGCGTTTTTAAACAAATCCTTCATATTTTTAACTCAAAATGCAATTCGTCACGTCTCCTTGAAATTCTCTTTCTTTAGAGACCTTATTTATAAAGATTGGTTGCGTGGTAGAGGCACAAAGGGAAGGTATACTACTGAAATAATATCGGAGACGATATATGTTTCATATTGATACGGAATCGTTGTAAATAATAGGATTATGAGAACTATAATGTTTAATTCTGGTCTTTATATTAGGTACACAGAACAATATATACTAAAATGAAGGTATTTCAATAAAAAAATAATTGATATAATGATACTTAATGTTACATATTTCATACTTTTGAGTACATATTTCTGTATATTATAATACATATATAAGTACATATTTTCCCAATTTTTAGTACATAATTATCCGGGCCCTAGTAATCACATTGTATCATACACGATATGCCACGTGACTACACTCGATTGTTCTGGTAAAGAATAATTTTCCGATACAATTCTATAGCAATGTTACAGTTGGCGCCTGCGCTCACGCTGTGAAAAATACAATATAGTACTTATCTCTGTTCCATTGTAAAGACTCTCGGGACCTGGGACCACTCGGGTTAATAAGCTTCTGTTGCGGATTCGCAACTTTACTAATACTAACGCACCGGCTCGCTAGTTTCCTCTGCGAGGAAAACTGCATAGTTGGCCTTGCTGGCGGAGGGTCTTCGAAAAGGCAAGGTCTTTCGGGATATTAGATATTTCATCCAGGAAGACGCAGTTTTGTTTGGTTAACGTAGTCGTGCGGGCACTTTAATGAGTTTCATAATAGCAGCCAGCGTCTCTCACTCCCTCTCTCGCGGTGGTACTGGAGAGCTCGGAATCGAGGAGCAAACGGCTCTCCCTCGACTCAAAGGATGATTTGGACTTTGATGGGAGATGAAGTAACTGGAGATCACATTATTTTCCTATTCGTAGGATAAAAATAAGGGTTGTCTTAAAAATATTCCAAAGTTTAGATATTATTTGTATTAAATTTATTAATGAAAAACGTAAGTCGTTTAATGTAAGTCGTTATTAATGAAAAATGTAAGTCGGCCATTTACGTAATGTTGCTTCAGTGTCTACTTTCATACTGTGGTTCACGAATGTTAATTCCAGTGGATATACGTCAAGACCCTGAAATCTCCATTTAAATATTGTCTTACCACTTCTTTCTCAAGCATGTGCATAATAAACTACATCTATTTTCTGAAAAAGTATGACGAGGGATTGGAAGAAAACTAATCCTCCTAAGCGAGCGACGATAGACAAGACAATTGACGCATTCAAAAAGAGCAAATTTCTTTCAGATATCTTAATTTTTTTCCTCGAGAACCATACCATCATACTAATTAGCATACCTCGTAATTCTAGATTGAACAGTTTTGCAATGGAAAGAATAAAAATAGCCGGGAAGCAGAATTTTAGTTTCCTTTCTAGCTGAACTTATAAACACTAGGGAACTCAATTATTTAAGATGCTCGATTTGTTATTTACTTTTATCTTTTACTCTTCTTTCATATTTATATTTTATCATGAAGTAAACAGAAAATAGATAATAGAATATGGAGTTATGAGATTTTCTAATGAGCAAGACAATACGTACCGTTCGTATTTCAGCAAACTCGTGTAATCTGTAGGAAGGCAACGAATGCAAGGATTGTTGCCTCAGGTTTTATGCACAGTTTTATGGTTTTTTAGTAGAAAATGGTGTGTGGTGTGTGTGTATGTGTGTGCAACTGTGGAAATGAAACCGCGCAAGGTAAAACACCAATACTAAAGTTCCATAATGACAAGTAACTCGAGGTTGATGACAGCTAATAAAGATGCAATTTAACTACGCGAAGGTTGTACCATCTAGATGGGAAGGTAAAAGCGAGTAAGTCAGTAAAATCTTTATAGATGTGATTTAAGACTTCCTTTCCCAATTAAAGATTCTCTGAGCCTAAAGTTCAGAATATCTAGAAAATTAAAAAAAAAAAGTGCGTCGAAAAGCGACGAAAATCTTGCATTCATTTTCACTGACTTCATTCTTTGCGAGTCATTTTAGTACAGATATTTACTAATTAATACATAGTATCAAATTTATTGAAAATAAATACTGAAAGGATGTTTATCGCGACATATATGTGATTAAAATTTATAGTTATTGGGTAATTTTTCAATTTTTAGGTCATTATTTGGACCTTTGCCTCATTTTGTCATCTTTACGCATTTGGTTGCCTCTTCTTGTTTTTTTTTGTTGATGAATGTTTCATGAATTTACAATGACACGCTAAAACGCAGTTTTATTGTATCCTGAGTTCGTGGCAAAATTCACTACTGCTGTTTAGAACTTTCAAAATTACAAAGATCTTCGGTAACGTCTTTGAAAATATTTTCTTCCTTTCAAAACTGACGGTTGGAAGATCGGAGCCAAGCATTACATTTCCTCCTAAAATAAAGCCTTTGAATTAAGTAAATTTTATATAAATAAATATTATTTAAAATTGTAAAGTTCATTGAATACATAAATATATTCATACATATTTTTTAGTATTTTTAAAAAATTAGGTAATTTAACCCTCATTTTTAAGTCATTTTATAGGACATTTTCCTCATGTTTGTAAGTCATTTTATAAGTCATTTTTAGGTCATCAGAATTCGAACCCTGGTCATAAATCATTGAAATCGCTTTGAAATCAGAAAGGCAATTATTAAGAAGATAAAGAATTGACGAATTCAACGCCAGTTGCTCAGTAGACAGTTTGACAGATTTTCTTTGGATGGGTTGTGAGCTCAAAACCAAAAAAGTTTTATTTGAGTAGTAGCCACAATGAAAATGTACGGCTCAAGTATTGTCGTCACGGTCATCAGTAGCCCCCCCCCCCCACTTTGCGAACATCAGCGTTGTCTCTGCGCTGGATTTCCCCTTCTGATTGTGCGGCAGCGCCCTTCGCCACGCCGTGCGCACGCGACCTCGCGCGTCTTCGAAGGGACACTGCGCCGTAGGGCGGATTGGCTGATTAGTGTTTCCGCGCGCGTCAGTTGCTACGGTCATTAGTTCTGTAAGTGCAATGCGTGTTTTATTGTGAGGTGGCAGTGAACTTCCTCCACTGGATGACGATTGATTGATTGATTGATTCGTGTTTCCGGGCGCGTCAACTGCTCAGGTCATTAGTCCCGTAAGTGTAGTGCGTGTTTCCCCCGGGAGGTGGCGATGATGTTTTCCCCGCTGGATGGCGAGATCTGGCGCCGACCTACCGTCGACTAGCGGGGTTTCCCCCCCCCAACCAAGTATCTCCCACCAGCGGGGCACCGCCCCAGCCGGGACAAGTTGTAAGCTCCCGACCGGTCTCCTGGCATGTGTAGTAGTGTAGTGCATGTTAGTGTAAGTGTGTGTGTAAGAGGGGGAGGATAGGAGAAGGATGAGGAAGGAAAGATCGCGCGCGGTCCGTGGCCCGTTTGTTAGGGTACTGCTCCGGCATTCGCCTGGTGTTGATCGGAGAAACCACGGAAAACTACCGATCAGAGCAGCCGGTCGCTAGAATTCTCCTCCAGACAGCGACTGAATTCGACCTAGCTGACCTGGATGACGAGATCCTGAGCCGATCTACACGTCGGCTTGTGAGGGTTTCCTCCAACCAAATATCCCCCACCAGCCAGGCACCGCGCCAACCGGTATACGCTCTAACCTCCCGACTGATCGCCCAATATGTGTGGTAGTACACTGCACTTACGTGTGTGTGTAAGTAAGGAAGGTGTAAGGAAGACAAGGAAGTAAGGGGTGGGGATATGGCAAGGACAGGGGTGTCCAGGGATATATTACGTGACCCCGTGTCATTGATCTCGGCTGCTCTGAAACGGGGAAGGAAACATGCGTGATATCAGACCGTACCATGAAAAACTAAATGAAACACATTAGGATGATTTTGAACGTCTGAATTTACTAGAAAAAATCCTTAAATCTAAATTTAACATTAAGGAGATGGTGACCGCGGGAGGCTGCGTGAGATAGGCGCGCAATGTTCTCGCTCGCCATGGATGCAAGGGACTTTCACGCTTGACTAATAACCTTTGGCGGGACCGCATGCCGCCAGGTAAACAACCCTGTCTTGGGGGATTGCTTCGGCATTCGCCTGGTATTGATCGGAGAACTCACGAAAAACTACCGATCAGAGCAGCGGCCCTTAGAATCTCCTCCAGGCAGTCGTTGAATTCGACCTATGTAGCAACGTAATTTCGAAAATCCTGCCACCGTGGAACCTCTAGAACCTCCCGGTCAATCGATGGCCTGAGCCGCCTAAGCCAGTCGTGGGGTGGACAGAGAGGGAGAGAAAGAGAGAGGGAGAGAGAGAGGGACGTTCGTTGAGACTCGCTGTTTTGTTCTCGCAGCGCTGTCGATCGCTCCTGATGCGCAAGAAAGCGGAGATAAAGGTGAAAGGAATGTGAATTGTGGGGGATATCTGGAAGATATCGGGATTCAAAATAGTCTCCGAACCCCTGGAAGTCAGCTGCCAAACGATGTCATAATCATAAATCGTGTATGTATCAGAGAATGGCAGATCCGAGTTAAGAATGGGAAGCCTTGACCGCACAAAAAGGAAACGAAAAATGACGAGCTGAGAGTTAACTGCGTCAAACCATTCCCAAATTCCGTCCGTATTTTCATGCACTTGACGACTAAAGTGTCACACATTTATGCGTATATTAAACAGTGCGCAGAATTGTTTCAGGTACAGAAAAGTCTCTCCGCGCTGAGTCGAATCAGGGTCTCCTATTAAAAATTGCATTTTTGTTGGTAGCAACCGGATCACAAGTGAAGAGAACAGCACTTCAACATGTATTATGATTGTGGTAAGTATGTAATTTACGTTGTCCAGCCGAATCTCGTGCTACCAACATATTTTGTTGCAAGTATTCTCACCAGCAAGATGCCACTGCGGAGAGACTTTCCTGGTGCGCTATACATTATACATTATATCGAGCGGCAAAAAAATCATGCTAATGTGGGCATTGCTTTCTACTGTAAGTCGGTTTATATTTTGAACCACCTGCAGACGTCGCATTCTGCAGTTCTAAATACTTTCAACTATTGCATCTGTTGTTCCTCATGGGAGCTTCTGTGTGTTTCAGCTACGTACGCGATGGAGTGCTCTACCTGCAGCCGACGCTCACAGCTGAGGAGTTTGGAGAGGCGTTTTTATACAATGGCCGCCTCCACTACCCCGACTGCAACCTCTCGCCTTGCGTCTCGTGAGTATTCTCGCTGCAGGCAATAATTGATTTGCCGTCACAGATGTTTTAGAAATCGAATAAGAACGTAGAAAAAGAGTCTTTAAGTTGCAAATTCGAAAATTACATTACAGACACTTCCGGTGTATATATATATACACACCGGAATATATATATATATATATATATATATATATATATATATAATGTATATATATATATATATATATACATTATAGACACAAGGGTGGTGGCTTGGATAAACGAACTACTACGTGATAGGAAACAAAAGGTTCGAATAGGAAGCTTTTTATCAACCTCCGCTAGTGTTACGTCAGGGATTCCACAAGGAAGTGTCATTGGACCTCTCATGTTTCTCGCCTTTGTGAATGACTTGCCAAAACATTTAGCTTCAAATGTAAGACTCTTCGCCGATGACTGTATCATCTATCGGGTTATCAAATCAGAGGACGATGTAGATATTTTGCAGCGAGACACAGACAAATTACACTCCTGGGCAGAAACAAACGGCATGGAAATAAACAGTTCGAAGAGCAAAGCCATCACGTTTGGTAGGGGTCGATGTTATGGTGAAACAGTGTACAAATTGAATAACAATGTCATACCTACAGTTACATCTTGCAAATATTTAGGAATACAGTTAGACAGTAAATTGAGTTGGGAAAATCAAGTAAATTTCGTTGTAGGGAAAGCCTGGAGATCTTTACATTTCGTTATGCGGATTCTAAAGAGGAGTACGGTGAAAAGTAAAGAATTAGCTTATATGTCACTAGTGCGACCCGTGTTAGAATACGGCGCGGTATGCTGGGACCCGTACAGAATATCGCAGCAAGGTAATCTAGAAAGGCTCCAGCGCAGAGCATTAAAATTCACTTTCAGGGGTACAAAAAATAAAGGTGCATGGGAGTCACTCGAAAAAAGGCGGATTAAGTTGCGACTCTGTGCTATGTACAAAGCATACAAAGGTTATCCTGCTTGGGGTGAAATTAATCGTCGTCTAGGAAAACCTACTTACTTCGGTAGAGCGGATCACAAGCACAAAATTAAGACAAGAGTGCAGAAAACGGATGTTGGGAGATTTTCATTCACAAACAGAACTATTAGAGACTGGAACAGTTTGCCTGCGACAATCTTTGAACCCTTTCCTCAAAACCTGAGAAAATTTAAAAATAAATTAGTTTCCTAGCTATTCATCTATATTTTATGTCATTGTATTATTGTTAAGTTTCTACTGTTAAATAAGTAGAATTTCCTATTAAGTAATTTGTCTAATTGTTATTATTAGTAGTAGTTGTAGTAGTATTGTCATTATTATTATTATTATTATTATTATTATTATTATTATTATTATTTATATTCGTGCAGTGCAGTGCAGTGCAGTGCAGTGTTGTGTAGTGGAGGGAAAGAAATGCGAAAGAGATGCATATCAGTTAAGTGTTGTGAAGTGCAGTGCAGTGAAGTGAACTGAAGTGAAGTGGAGTAAAATGAATTGGAGTAAGGTTTGCGCTGTGAAATTATGTACCATTATTCTTAATTATTGTTTGTTTTTTTTTGTTTTTTCTAAATCAAGTACTCTCTTGTAATTTAAATATTCTGCCACCAAGTAATGATACTTCATTGCAGAATTAATAATAAATCTAATCTAAATATATTGATTTTATGTGTGAGAAGAAGTGCTTGAATTGATTTTCAATAAAATTTATCAAATTCTCAATAGTTTTCTTCAACAACACATTCATGAGAGATAAGTAACCAATTAAAATCCCTGTGCGCCAACCATTTTCAACGAAGTGCTCAATCCGTGCACTTCATTTAACCACCTCGGCCATCTGGGACGCACACTGGCTCTAAACTTCTATTATAGTCTTGAAGACATGACTGTTTCAGTTCTAGCATTAGGGAACAGAAAAGTTGAGAAAAAGTGAAAAAATGTCGTATGGGTCTCAAAAGAAGTTTAGAAGAGAAAAAGGCATCACACAAAAACTAATCGAGACTAAAAAGATTAAACAACTAAGTAGTATGAAAAAGTATGGGCCATTCTATAGAACCTCTACATTTTTACTTTCAATACGTATATACATACGTATATACGGAGTAATATACGTAGTATATGGAAAGTTAGTAATGCTGCGGATAATCGATTTCGAGATTTTAACGGAAATACACGTTTTGGGGTCCCCTGATACAGAAAAACTGTTGTTTTTTCAAAACGTCCGTCCGTCCGTCCGTCCGTCCGTCCGTCCGTCCGTCCGCACGCCCGTCCGCACGCCCGCCGGCCCGTCCGACCATGCGCCCGTCTGTCCACCCGTCCGTCAGTCTGTGAACAACACTAGCGCCTAAATCATACGTACGATTTCTTCCAAAATGAATATTCCCCGAACAATCTGCTTCCACTCGAAGCGCCCCGATTTTGAAAAACTTTCTTCACAATTGGGGTGTACTTTACATGAAGCCCCCGAACATTTTCCAAATTTTCTCAAAAACGGCACCAAATTTTTCTTTAAATTTCTTGTAAGAACACAGTAAAATACACTTATTGAGGTGTAATAGGTCCGATTTTCACGTTTAACTCTGAATTTTCGAAAATCGCAAAAGTTTAAATTTTATTCCGCGTTTTTCGACAACTAAAAAAATGGAGATAGAGATTTTTCCTTCAAATAAAATTTGTTCCCGAAAGTGAGTTCTTTGATTCAGATAATGTACATTGTTTTAAAAAAATAGTAGCTTTTGAGCAATATTGCGTGTAATATGTGCAATTTTAAAAAAATACAAAAACAAGATTTTCTCAAAATAGGCTTCAATTTTTTTCTTTACACTTTTGGTATGGATGTAATGAGGTGATATAAACGCCATATAGCTCAATTCTTTTGTTTTAGCAAAAATTACAAAAAAAATTTTACCTTGTCTCTAACGTCGTTAATATTTAAATTAACGGGAATTTGTTCATATTATTATATTTACGAGTACATTCGCTTTAAATAATGTTAAGTATAGTTTCTTGATAACTCAACCGTTTTCTGTGAAAACTAGCTCAAAATTCCGCATTTTCAGACACGCTTAAACTGCATTTTCTCAAAAATGGCTCTAAATCTTTTATTCAAATTTTTGGAATTAATACTGCTAATTGTACTCTTTTTCAAAGATATGATTTTTAACAACAGACTTTTTTGAAGCAAAAATCGCTCTATCCAATTTTGTAGTTTTGAAATATTCATTTTTTTGCAGTTTTCAAAAAAAACACGAAACGATTGCCGAAACTGAAACTTCTACTATATATTCTACCGTTCCTTATTACATATGGGGATACATTTTAAAGAAAAAAATTCAATCTTCAATATTACAGTTTTAGGAAGACGCCCAAAAATATTTCGCGTTTACAATTTTTAAAATTCTTTTCAACGAACATGAGCACCACCATTCTGAAAAACGGTTCCAAATTTTTTACTTCCTCATATACGTACGTATAGTATAGGGAACGTTATGTAATGCTGCACAAAAAAAACGGCAGATTTTCGACAGAAAAACTCTTATTACAGGGCCCTGGTAAGGAAAAAGTTGCTAAATTAAGAAAAAAAATCTCCTAACACGTGGCGCAGCCAGAATCTCGGTCTGGTCTGTATGTCCGTCCGTCCGTCCGTTCTTCTGAGAACATCACTAGCACCTAAGTACGATTTCTTCCGAATTGAGGAAACCCCTATCCATCTGGCTCTAGTCCAAGCTTTGAGAGTTAGATAAAGTTTCTTCAAAATTTGGGGATATTTTACATGAAGCCCTAAAGACATTTTCAAAATGTTCTCAAAAACGAATCCATTTTTTTTCTTTAAATTTCTTGTGAGATTAGAGTAAAACACACTTATTGAGGTGGCGTAGGTCCCGATTTCCACGGGTAACTCAACTTTCGAACTGAAGAATCTCTGAACTTTTAAAAGAAAATTGCCATTTAGGACGAAGTTTTTGAGTTTTTTAATATTCTAAAATTAATATTTCCGTTCTACCATTAGGAAACCGAAAAATTAAGAAAATGTCAAAAAAATGTACTTTGGGCGGCATGGATGGCTGCTGGCAAGAGTATGTGGCAATTTCGGATAGCTCAGACCCGAGGAAATAGAAGGGAAAGCGGGAAATACGGGAAAGTCTGTGCCATTCTGTAGCACCACTTTTTCGTGATGAGGGACCGGCAATTAGAGTTTTTCTGCTGAAAATTGCTGTTTTCTGGCGCAGGATTACGAAACTGTTTCTTCTTACGAAGAACTTCGTTATGCAAGAAAGTAAAAATGACATTTCATTACATTCTGCACCGTAATGATGACACGGTGTAGCAATTATGTAATGTGAGATAGGGGGAATGGAATAATTCCAATATATCTGCAGCCAATTTGCTCTGTCCACTGTTTCGTCCTCCGATGTTTCGAATGAATCGGTGTTAAGATTGACGTTCAGAATAAAATATTTTTCACACAAAGAAATTATGTTTGTTAACGTTCGGCCTTAAGTCAAACGAAGTCGTTCGTGTAATGTGCGGCCCCCAGGCATCGAAGAGCGCATTCAAAACCGCGATTGCAATGGTTCGGTCATGCCCGTCGAAAGAGCACCACCCGACTACCTCACCAACGCACCTGGCGACAATGATCAACCCAATGGAAGATCCAACGAGCGGCCCCAAAGAAAATCTGGCTCAAAAACATCAAGCTGCCATCTTCAAATCAGAATGCGAGGGATTTCGTCAGTAACCGCCAGAATTGGAAGCATGTCCCACACAACATCCCGAGTGCAGCGGAATTACGGTTATGGGGCGCGGCCCCTCTACCAGCTGCCAGTTAGGCACCGAAGAATAGAACATAAAACATACCAATGGTAGAGTGCGATTTTTATAACTTTACCTCTCAAGGCCCGTCTTCACGATGGAATATATGTCGGTACTTCGCGTCTTTCCCAGTCGTGCTGCTGGACATCGCATGATCGCGACCGTATCAAGCAGTGCCTTCGATCATGCGATATCTAGCGAAAAGACCGATAAAGACGCAAAATGCCGTGTGATATCCATCGTGTACATAGGAGCTTGTGAAGCAGCTACGTAAAAATTGCATTATAGTGATTTTTTTTCACTTTTTAAAAAAATAATTCATTTCAAGAATTTCAAACAACGGTAACAAATTTATTCTTCAAATTCTGTAGTGAAAATGTCCCTTTTTCCAATTTTCTCTTTCGGATGTCGTAAGATTTCAGACAAATTCATAAATAGCAACTCAACAAAATATACGTGCTGATTATGAATGACGCAGTAATTAGCAGGCAAAATATAGATAATATCAATCCTTCATAAGGATGTGTTTTCTTAACTACCAAACACAAGTCACTCTTTTAAGTACATTCATTTGTTGTTTACTTAGCTCGTTTTTAAGCAAATGCCTTCTTTCGTAGATTCATTTTCCTGAACAACTAATTTTTTGCAAATTTTGGGGTCAAAACAATTTATCACGAATTCTACATGAATTGACCAGTATTTGCTCTTCGGTACCCAGTGGTGAAAATCAGCAATGGCCGCTAGGCGGCGGTAGCCCGTGGTTCCTGTCTAGGTGATCAGCCATCCCTTGTTCTAGTGATTGGTTATTTAATGTTTGCGCGTGCGCCAATTACTATGATATTTATTCCAGTAAGTATATTGAATGTATTTGCAATGTTGTATCCCGGGAGGTGGCGGTGTTCCTACCCCGCTGGAAATTGAGATTCTTCGCCGATGAACACGTCAGCGGTCGCTGTCGAGATATCTCTCCCAGACATATCTCTCCCACCACCCCAGCCTTGTCTAGCTCTAAGCTCGTTACTGGTCATGTGTGGTAGTGTAGTGTGTGTAAGTTTAGGAATGTATATATGTGAGTATAAGGGAAGAGAAAGACGAAGAAGAAACGATCACGTACTCTCCGTGGTCTATTTATTAGAATACTATCGCGGCATCCGCTTGGTAATGAAGAAGAAATCCCCGTTGTTGAACCACTAACGTTGAAAATTTGCTACCAGAGCAGCAGGTTGCCGCAGTTTGCCTCCCTGTTGGAGTAAGAATGTGGAGACATCGCAGTGTGTGGAATAGGTCCTTCACCCGCTCAGCCCGAGGAGTTCCTGGTCCTCCAAGGCAGACGTGGACGGGCGGCAGTTGTTGCATCCGCGCGCGGCCTCCGGGCAGAGGGCGGGGCGGAGCGGCCTTGGCGGGCGGTCATCGCTCGCCGGCCATTGTCTTGGGCGGGGGCGGAGGAGAGGACGGCCGCTAAGTGGCGTCAGTGCATGCTGCTGTCACCCCCACCCACCCCAACTCCTCCGCCCACTCAGCACGCCCTATCCCCCTCCCTCTCCCTCTCCCTCGGCCTTCGTATCGGACGGTCGAAGCCCCTCTGCCCTCTAGATTGCTTCGGTAATTTTCTGCGACCCTCGTGGCTGGCGACCTGAACAGGAACGAGCATTATGATGAGACTGAATAAGCAACTTTTCTTTTTTTTAGTTTTTCGTTTTCTAAACTCATGCACGAGGTAGTCACGACAAGTAATCCTAACTGTAAGAAAAATATTCTAGGATCATTTCTATACAAAATTAAAAATGCGCATTAAATTGAGAATGAATTCGTCAAAAATGAATGATATAAATAAGATTAAAATATACATATTATTTAATGACGTTCAGTTCTATTACACTGTAGAGAGATAGTCTGATCTCAACGCGAAAATTAGTGGAACCTCAGAGAATGAGGTAAACTAGTCAACGTCGAGGAGTGAGGCTTACTAGGGAATAGGGAGATAATATGAACGAACCGGCCTTCCAGAAACACTTCAAACAGCACGAACGCCATTACTCAAAACTACCCGTACTTTCAGTGGCTTTCCTGTGGCCCCAGCCACAGAAACATCTTTTTGGAACATTGCTCTTGTCATCACAGGGAATTTAATACAGACCCTTGCGTACCGATTCAGAAAACTTTGTGTCAAGGAAATAAAAAACTTCTAACAATTTTCAAAACTCTTACAATGAAGAGGGAAACGTAAAGTGACAAGCATATTTACTTGTAAAGAATATAAATGATTAGCAAATTCATAAAACAGAAGCTGAACTCTTTTTAAAACACTTTAAAGCATTCTTGAACTTCCAAAGAAAAATTAAGAAGCAAATTACACTTCCTGACTTTTTCACATCAATTTATACTCCTTCTAATAATACGTTTGTCTCCAGCAGTAGGTGGAGATGGAGCCAATGGAGCACATAAAATGATACTGTCGAAATAAATTCTTGCGCGGAGTCGTCCCATGCCGTGCACTGATCTGCTGCAGCTAGTGGCAAGTCAGTGGCAACAATCCTCAGAACTTCCGCTCTTCATCTAACATGCCATGCCACTTCACATCACGCCGCGCCACGCCACGCCACGCCACGCCATGCCACGCCACGCCACGTCACGTCACGTCACGCTATCATAGTGCCACACCACGCTCCCTGCCCAACGCCTCACCACAACAGCCCCAAAAAATGATCCCGGGCTGAAGCCGGAGCACAGCTGGACAGCTCTTGGCCAGTGGAAAGGAGAGGGGGAGAGGGGACGGCGGCGGCGGCGACGACGACGACGACGGCAACGACTGCTGCTCTGGCGGGGGACGACAGAGCGCTGCAACGTTCAGTCACACACACAGTCTGTATTTCCCTGGCGGCAAAATTAGGTATTTGGGCGTACCCAGCGGAAAAATCAATTTTTTTAAAGTGGGACGCGAAATTCATATTTGGGCCCCATAATTCGCTGCACCACCATGGAACACCCATAATGGGTGGAAATCTACTTATTTGCTCAAAGAGCGCCCAGCTGGGCGAAAAGTAATATGTTTATAGTTCGCGAATGGAAAAATGAGCTAACACTTTGACCATGCTGCTTTCTGGCAGAGGCCGTGAATTTAAACAATTTTGGTAGAATATTCAATTGATTGATTGTTAGTCATCCCGGGCTCTTCAACTAGTAAAGGCACTATTCCCGTAAGTGTAATGCATGTTTTGTTCGGAAGATGGCGGTGATCTCTCCCGGTGATGCTGAGTTCCGGCGCCGACCTACCATCGGCTAGAGGGGTTTCCCCAACCAGGTATGTCCCACCACCGGGGCACCGCACCCTGCCGGGCTAAGTTCTAAGCTCCCGACTGGTCTCCCGGTATGTGTGGCAGTGGAGTGCACGTTAGTGTAAGTGTGTGTAAGGGGTGAGGATAGGACAAGAGAGAGGTAGGAAAGATCGCGCACGGTCCTTGGCCCGTTTGTTAGGGTACCGCTCCGGAATTCGCCTGGTGTTGATTAGAGAAACCAAGGAAAATTACCAATCAGAGCAGCCGGCCGCTAGAATTCTCCTCCAGACAGCGACTGAATTCGACCTAGCTGACGTCGAAAATCGTGAAGCTAGTGTCGAAAATCCTACCATCGTCGGGATTCGAACCTAGGACTTCCAGGTCAGAGGGATTGGAGTCGCTTCCAAGATGTTCTCTCTAGGCTGCCTGCCCCCAAAAGGGGGCTCTTCAGCCTGGGCTGGTCTTCTGGGATCAGATTAGCCCCCACTCCCTCGCACAAGGGCGAGGATTGAGGAGCTGTTAAAAATAGACAGGTTATTAACATAGGGTGCGATGGGTTGTTTTATTAAGGGTATTTTGGACGGTGGGAGGAAAGGTGGGAAAAGGATGGGAAGGGAGGGGTTGGGGAGGATGTGGGGAAAAATATGATAGTTTTTTATTATTTTTTTTATTATTTTTTATATTTTTTATATTTTTTTATATATTTTTTTATTTTTTATTTTTTTTAATTTAATTTTTAAAGTATATTGAAAGTCCAGGTGCTTTAAAGGCGGGGAAAACGGTTTTTATTTTTTTAACTGCAGCCCCAGTAATCGGAAACATGTGAAAAAAATACACAACAATTTGTGTGTGAAGAGGAACCTTTGACATTTTTTTCGAGCCTGTTCCAGGCTTCTAAGACACAGTAAAAAATATTTCTTAATATTTTTTTTTCGAAAATATTTTTTTGTGTTCGAATTTGGGCCTGAGAAAATATTGAAAAATATTTTTCTGATAGTCCAAGTTATGTTCTTATTAATCATATTTTTTTCAGTCTGATAAAATAGTGTTCAGTTGTCGAAAAAAATTGAAATTAAAAAATCCACGTTTTTGGCTGTATAGGGGTGTGGGTGGTAGGACGGAGGCTAAAAAACCTTTCAAAAATATTATTTTTTATGTCAAAATTATAGTGTAACCATTTATATGTAATTTGGTTGAGGGGAACTTTTTACCATCTTATCGGGGGGGACCCTTTTTCAAAGGAAATTGCCATTTGGGACGATGTTTCACTGTTCTTTAATATTCTTATAACAATATTTCCGTTTCTACTATTAAGAAACTGTTTTAAAAAAGGGATTTGGGCGGCGATAGATGGCAGCTGGCAAGAGAATATCGCAAGTCCGAATAGCTAGGTGAGACTAAAGAAAATATAAAACTTATACGGAAAAGTCTGTGTCGTTGTGTAGCACCACTAGTTTCGAATTGTCTAACAGTGAAAGATTGGATGGAGTATGGAGTATTCGTCAGAACAATGATGAAAGCAAAGATTCCGTGAAGGTAACTATATTATGATTATTTGAGAAACTTTCTACTCAAGAACGTAAATAAGGATAATAAAAATATACAATGCCTTTTTAAATGCCTATTTTACATTTTTAGAGCCTATTTTACATTTTTAAGCGCCTATTTTGCCTGCCTATTTCTAGTTTTTCGTGCCTATAAATCCACAGCGTAGTAATGACATTATATTCGAAACATTTATTTATTATGAATTCACTTCACCCACAGTTCACCCACAGCTCGTCACACACAGTTTTTAACTGTTTTTGACGTAAATAAATAAAAGAATATTGTTAATGTTAGTGACAGAACATTACTCAAAAGAACACTTAAAGAATGGAATTGCAGGCGATTGGCAGACAGCGTGTTTTAAAGTTCGAAAATGTCCAAATCCTGGTCTGATATTCATTCTGACAAATCTAATGTGGAGGGTATACACGATATTTCTTCGGGGAAGTTTAAAAATAATGATTTTTGTGTAGTATGTATTTGTGGAACGATCCCTAAGGTCAGCAAACAAGTTGCGAGTCGTGAGTTGTGGCAGGTTCGACTGTGAGAGGCTCATAGCTTCCTCGTCACGATTGCCCTCCCCGGGCCTCGAAGCCCATCCACCTGCAGATTTCTTCCGAGCCGTCGCCAAGCTGACGAAAACGGCTACGTGACGTCACCGCCGCGCCATCGCAGATAAGGGAACGCGGATACGTCTTCTCGATAAGTGGCGCTTTTGCACACCTCACGGTCAGCAGACTTTTTAAAGGAAGACGTGCAACGTCTTTGTGATCCCTTTGCATGTTGTGCCGGGGACGTAAGACATGCTTATTTGCTGCCAGGTTAGGTATGGTTAAGGTAGGTTAGGTCAGGTCAGGTCTCGCCTTTTGCAATAGATGAGATAAGCGGTAGAAAGATTTTTATAGTATCTGTGTCTTACTATTTTTTCCGTCATAAATTTATAAAGAAATATGAACTATTTCATAAGCTCAATTGTTTTGAAATTTGGTCTGTCGAAATGATATATTCAGTAGACAGAACGATATTTATTTGCTGCATGAAACCATTGGGCAGAATCGTAGTGAGAACTCGAATGAATGAACGTGAATAATGGAAAACGTAACAAATAACATCGGATATTATTAGTTCGATAACAGATGCTTCACCTGTCGGTGCAGTTGTTTGGTAGCAGATTGCTAATTGTGTGTGGGAGTGACAACGTAAATTTGTTCATCCGCTGTTTTGTCGTAAACATCTTCCGTACGTTTGATTGACAAAAACAATTCGGTAGAGGAAACGCACTCAACTTCACTTTCATTTCTTTTTACGCAAATGTTTCAGTTCAACTTCGGGATTTGCCTACAGTTCGAAAAGTCATAAACTGAAACAATTACATTTTGTTTCAATGACTTGAGTGTACACTGTCTGCAGTCAACAAAATTACTGTAATAGTTATTTATGTACCTAGTCCTCAAAGGGAGTCTTTGAGGGCAAGGCCGTAAAATTAACTGTGAGGCGTGTTTCACTTTCTATTAAGAAGTGGATTGCGAGCTATCGATCTGGATCGATAATAGAATAAGACCAGGAATAAAGATTTTTCTTTAAAATGCTCAAAGAAATTTATTTATAATAATTTATTTATTAAAAGTAAGGGCTTAAGAAAATATAAATCTATAATATCGGAAACACAAACCTCTAACTAGATATCACCAGGCAAGTTATTTCAAAAATATGTTTTACTAAGGATCAGCTATGATATGTTTGAAGTACCAGAAAGGCAGAGACGGCCGTCGTGGATCACCGAGGTGGCTAGAGCGGGTGCCGACTCAGCGCCTGGGTCCGAAGGGTCGCGGGTTCCATGAGCTCGCTTGTTTGTCTCTTTGCCTTCCATGTACGTGTGTAGTCGTGGGAGGCCTTTTGAGCCTTTCGACCACAGAGCATGTGTGTCTAGTATAAAAGGTTAACATGTGTCCCCATGAGGGACATAGTGGGTACCCGGCGCGCATAGCCGAAATCGGCATTCCCAGAAGCTGGAAAAAGCCTCAGGGGGGAAAAGAAGAAAACAATCATAAAGGCAGAGATGGTTCCCGAAAATGGAAAGGATAAAGATACGAACAATCGTTGACGAAAAAGGAAAAAAATAAATGCGGAAGGCTCTGCACACAAGTTGAATTAGTGGTTGCTTCATCCATTCTAAAGGCCAATTACAACCGAAGGTCTGACACGATAACTTCAGTGACGTTTCTGCGCATTGATACTTGTTGAAGATGGACTGTAGTAGGCGCAAAACGGGAAGGAAGCAGTTACCGTAGATGTTGAAGTTTGTTTATTTTAGACGTCGAGAGAAAAACAAATCTGCAAGAGGCTTTTACTCTGCTTTGTAAACACGGATTTCTTCCAGACATACTCCGTTATTACGAAAGTTCTTCAACGTTGCATTTTACTGATGACCTTATTCTGGATAACTACAACCGGCACTCCTGCGTCAATTTGCTGGGAATTCCTGGCATGACTTACGAGCTGTCGCCTTCATTAATGGAACCTTCGACTGAGACGTGATGGTTTACTCGACTACGCTGGCAAGATGTATCTAAGCAGCCGACTCCCAATGTCACTTTCAATTGTATTCTATTTTCATTTTCTACTTCCTCGTGTCAGAAATTCTTTTATATTGCTGCAGAAGGTCACAAACTTAAAGTATATTTCCGAGATATCGAACATTCCCGCGGTTCCTTCAATGTAGTTTTACAGGTAAAGTAGGGTGTATTAGGGATATGCCAATTGCGTAAGGCCTGAGTATTTGGTCTCACTTTTTATTGATCTATATCCACTACAAGGATTAGGCCTGCTCCGTCCTCACTATAAGTTATCAATCCATCTTATTCTTAGTCTTTCAACATTTCTTCTGCCAATTGGCACATACGACTCCAAAGCTTCTGTGGGCAGTCTTTGTTCATTCGGGTAATGGGAGTGTTGCCAGTTATATTTTAACCTTTCCATCCTCTCTAGAAAAATGAAGAAATGTAGTTGTTGACGTATGCCCTCGTTTCTTTGATGGGCTAGTAAAGTAAAACCAACAACGTTTATTAGAATTTTCATTTTACACGTTTCATTCTTCCGCCTATCCGTTCTATTCAGCCATTCAGACCAGTTTTCGCAGCCATATATTATTAATGATTTACATAATGGGTTTGTGTCTTCATTTTGAAGGTTCGTATGATTGTTAAAATCTGTTTAATTTCATAACTAAATACGGTCATTTAAAATATGACACATTGCAAACTAGTTAAATGAAGTTACCTGTTCTATAATTTTATTGTAACTTAAACCATTTTGCATCTAGCATGCTCAGGACCTAAAAAGGCCTTCGTTTTGGATTTATTTTTTGATATCATCAGATTATGTTTCATTATGATTTGAAGTTGGTTACTTTACTTTTGTTAATTATGGATAAAATAATAGTAAGCTTTGTCAACTGTAAACTTGTAAATTTATTTGTAAGAAAGCTCTCTTTGCCGTTATCATCAGTACAAAGATGTACAAAATAAATAAAAAATATTAAAAAGTAATTTTAAAAAGGATAATACAAGTAATGAAATTAAACTAAAATAAGTGCATTTTTAAACAACATCAATTTCAATTTCAAGAAGGAAAAGAATAAGTTGAGCCGCTTACCTAGCGGAGGCGGGGAGAATCAGTTTGTGGGTGAGAGGTGTGTAAAATTGTTACCAAAGGGGACATAGCGAGGTTGGTTTGCGCGTTGAAGAGTTTCAGATTTCTGTGTGGATTGAAAATTTAAAAACATTTGTAAATTCTAATATATTTTATCCCTATACAGTATTTGAGTAAACTCCTATACCGTGCGTGAGTTAGGATATGTGATTCCGTCTCTCCCGGCTAGACAACTTCCCGGGCACCAATCGAGACAAATGAGATGTCATTACACGTGTCTCGGTCTCCTGATGGGGAACTGATAATTGGTTTTTGGGTCCGACCGGAAGATTCAAAGAAATTTCCAAAAACGTGTTTTGCGTGTTTTTGCGATTCCATATCCGTGAGTATGCCGGGAATTAAATCAATGCCATCTAAATAGATCTATGTAGGTGAAGTTGATTAAACTCCAGTATCCAAACGCTATTTTTTCTCTCAATACGCCATTATTTTCTTTCATGACGTTGGCTACACGGATGTTGACATATTTACGAGAACAATTGAAGTTAATTCGAACAAATGACGCATGAGGGATATTTAATTTTAAATTATATCCGTAGATCTAGTAGCGTATTTAAAAACAATAATTTGCAAAACCCACGAACAGTATTACCTTGGTACGTATTAAATTTGAAGAATTTCAAGTAAATACGGAGAAAACAAAACTGTGAGTAATGTTAGAGAATGAATTAACTTTGTTATGTTCGGCTTCTCACTTTCACCTTCCTAAGTGTTCAAATACCGATACCAATTTAAATACCGATTTTCGTATCGGGTACCGACTCAAAACAGTGGTCTTTTAATGTTTATTTATATTCCCGTTTACGAAACGACTAATAGAGCAATCGCAAAAGTGGAAGTGGACTCAAATTAGACTGAGTTTGACAAGTTTTAATCTCTTCAAAAATTATGGGAGAAAACTATGGAAGTGTTAAGCAAATCCGGGAATGGATTTACTTCATCATTTATAACTACATTTAATGTAGTTGTAGATGATTTTGCGGAAGAATTTTCGAAACTAAGTGAGAATGATCTTATATTAGGATTAGAGAACAACCTAGAAGAACATCTTAAAGGTGATCTTTGTGCTTTATTGTGCATATTAGCAAAAATCGTAAAAAGTATAACTTGACTAAACGTTAACTATTCTCATCATCAATACTTTAAGTATTTCTTACGACGATTTTTAAATTGCAATATTACTACTTCATATCCCATAAGGAGGTAACATACAAGGGCATTGGATGTTGGAAATTTTTGAAGGCGAGTATAACATTATCAGATACTACGATTCATTGGTAAGTCCAATGTCAAATACGGTAAGAACATATTTAAACAAAGTTACGCATGAACGAAATGAAGTATGAAAGACAGTTTCTACAAATTACGATACTTTTAAACTAATTTACAGCGTCGGCGACGCCACATTCAGCTAGTTTGAAGTAATGAACAACGTAGAACATAAAGAAATATGATGTAGAAAATATTAAAATAGATTTTGAAATGTTGGAACAAACGACAAGTTCTCAATAACTTCAAGACTCACTGCTGTAACAAAACAGAGAAGCTTAAATTTCGATAACAAACAACGCTCCCCCTGGATCAGAGATACCAATGTTGCGTTCTGCTGCTAGAATCTGATCTCGCAAGTTTTGGCATGCGACAAGAATATTTGCTCAACTAACGTGTGAAAGGAAACGATTAGTAGTACTAGTGCACGCGTCCTGTTTTCATATAGTGGCATTGTCGAAACCTTCATCATTGTGTTCGTTAAGAAGTACGAAGTATTTTGTATCTGTGTTTCGTACAGTCTGTACGCTTTCCTTACAAATGACCCAATATCTATTGTTGTGTGAGGATGAGAAAGCCCACCGTAAGGTTATGAAGACCAGAATACACGGCGTCTTCGTGCTAACCACACGAAACCCTTATCCCATGGCTGAAGAGGCTGGGTCACCGGTGGTCGGCCAAGCCCCATATCGAGCTGTCGACCCATAGGACAGGACACAAACAGTAAAATAAAAGAAAATATGCTAAAAACATTAAGCTTTTCTGACTTCTTTTTTACCCTCCCCTAACACTCAGGGAACTTCTTTTGTGTCGCCTTTAGTACTGAGTATCACTGATAACAAATGCATTGACATGAAAGAATGAAAAGTGATTTTTTTTTTAAAATCCTGGTTAGAATAATATTTCAGACCACATAGAAAGATGTGAGGCCACCCGAGAGGCTGCACTCCACTTCGAGGAGCTTTGTCTTAAGAAACTTATTTGGCCCTACGAAGGAATGCCTTATCTCTGATGCGAGTCAATTTGACTTTTCTTATTCACACCGCTTCCAAGAAAGAAAATTGTAAAAGTTTTAAGAACTTTCTTAAATATTGCATCCGTAAGTCTCAACGTTCTGCAAACAACTCGTTTGCATGTAAAACTGTACACACCTGATCGATGCGATTTATCGGGTCTCCGACTATCAAATTATTCCTTGGTAGTATATATTATTAAATCTGTTCTTAGTAATGAAGAATGCTTTGTGTGAGTTTTATCACATCTAATGTAAAATTACTCCGTGATACAGATTCTTTGCTTACATGTATGAAAAAACGATGTTTTGTGTCAAGTTCTCTTAACGCACATGTATATAGTACTCCATTTGTACTCCAAATGGAGTGCATAAGCACTCCATTTCAAAACGTGCAGTGTTCTTGACTCACATCGTACAACAAAGCTCTGATCTTTAAAAAGTTGGTTGAGAAACACCTTAACTCAAAATTGGATTTCTTTCTTTCAAGCGTCATTGTAAGTATTAGTCTGTTGGGAAAAGCAAAGCTGCACATCGGACTTAAATGATTAGAGATAATGAATTATTCCTCGCGAAACAAAGGTGCTGGAATTTGCTTTGCAAATGCTCGCTTCTAACTAACCTAGAGTTGCACTTTTGCAGTTTTCAAATAATCTGGAATTTTATCGAACATGAGACCAGCACAATTCTCGCGTCCGAGGACAAAGTTTAATAAATAAATTTGGTGCCATTTTTGAGAAAATTTTGAAATGTTTTTGATGCTTATGTAAAGTACCCTCAAAAATCAAAATACCCGTTTGAAACTCCCAAAACCTCGAGTTCATTCAGATTTATTGGGTAACATCAATTTTGACTAAAAGCGTCTGAACTGTTTAGGCGCTAGCATTGACCACAGAGAGACAGACGTTTCACCGTTAATCGATTTTTTCGGTATCATGAACCCATAAAACATCAATTCTAGTTTCACCATATTTTAGAGGATTTTTTAATTTAGCCACAGCGTCGTAGTTTTCCGACGCACGATTACATAATTTTCTCATCCTACCTTCTTGAAGACGAGAAAGTAGAAGTGAATGGTAAAGAGCTTTCCAGCTTGTAGGTGTGCGCAGGCAGGAAAATGCGTAGAAAGGAGTGTCGTATTCGACATATGCTTCTGAAATGCACCTCACGTGTACATCTTGTATTGTTTCGTGACTGCGTGTGTGTGCGCGCAGGGAGGCTGGCAAGGACATCGTGGTGCCGGTGCAGTCGGCGCGCATCCGCACGTTGGGCTCCTTCGGCTTCCGCTACGGCCGCCTGGTGGTGCGCGCGCAGCTGCCCCGCGGCGACTGGCTGTGGCCAGGTGAGCCCCACGCCCACCCGACACACACCCTACACTGCAGGTTTTATAAATCTGCCTCTCAAGGCCCGTCTTCACGATGGAATATATCACCGCATTTCGCGTCTTTCTCGGTCGTGCCGCTAGATGTCGCACGATTGCGACCGTATCAAGCACTGCTTGATCATAAGACATCTAGCGGAACGAACGCGAAAGACGCGAAATACCGTGAATATCGTGAATACCGTGAAACCCACCGTGAAGATGGGCCTCGAGAGGCTGCTATAGAAAAATCACAGTTACACTTAGCTTCTCACGCTCGCTTCAACTCTCTGACACACACCCAACTTTCAGCCAGATTCAGGCAACAGTCAGCTAATACCCCCTCCAGATTCGCCCATCACTTCACCCAAGGATCGTTCACCACCTCACCCAAGTCTCCTGCCCACCTAACCCAAGATTCGCCCCCCCCTCCCAATATACCCAAGTCTCGCTTCCCCACACTTCACCCAAGACTCGTTCCTTATGTCACATAACACTCATTCCCTACCTCACCTAACAATCGTTCCTCTCTCACTCGAGACTCTTCCTCACTTCCCCCAAGACCCGTTCCTCTCCTCACCCAAGACCCGTTCATCTCTTCACCCAAGACCCGTTCCTCTCCTCACCCAAGACTTGTTCCTCGCCTCATTCAAGACTAGCCCACCAACTCACCGAAGATTCACTCCCCCCTCACCCTACTCTCACCCCCACCTCACCCAACATCCGCCCCCATCCCCCTCCAACGCTCGACCGCAATCAACCCTCATCTAACACTCGGCTGGTCACTTGCGCGGGAGCAGCCTCTGAGGAGGCGCTTGAGGGTGACGGCGGGTGCGCGCGTGCGGTTGCAGCGATCTGGCTGAAGCCCGTGGACAACGCGTACGGGCCGTGGCCGCGCTCGGGGGAGATGGACCTGATGGAGGCGCGCGGCAACAAGAAGCTGGTGACGGCGGCGGGCGTGTCGCGCGGCGTGGACCGCATCGCCTCCACGCTGCACTTCGGCCTCAACAAGACCTACCGCGCCTGGCGCCCCACCAGCTGGGAGCTGTAAGTCTCACGCAGGGGCTGGAGAAGCGCGCTAACCATTCACATTTTGAGTCCCAGAACCCAAGGTATTGAGAAGTATTTTAAGTGACATAAGAAAATATTTTGGTGAAACAAGTGCATAAACCCTTACTATTTTTTTTAGAAACTTTGTTTTCTTGTTAATTGAAGACTACTGAAAATTAGCAAAATGTTCCATTGATTAATTTTATTCTCATAATTAAAAATATTTCAAAAATGGAGCATAAAAAATTTGCCTAACTATGTGTGTGTGTCTTTTCAGGCACAGTTAGCCTTTGTGTGATACAATTTGAAGTACTCGAATGCGGAGGGGAATAAAAATGTTCACATAGTTCTTGCAAAGCTTCAATAATTTCTTAATCAGTTTCCAAAACGTAATAATATCGCTTAACGTTCTAAACTCAAAACAACACACACGCCACAGTACGTCACTCTGTCCACTGCAAACTACTACTAAAAGCAAGTGACATGACCAGTTTGTATTTCGCAAAATTGTTTCAACTTGGCTAAAACCTGCAACACAATAAAGCCACATCAATGTGCGCATCTCCTCAGTGCCTGGATCAGACGTAAATTCGGACACGTGCGCGGTAAGACGAGGAAACGTGCGCCCCAGCTATGCTCGGGCTTGGTCTCCTCGAGTATTGAGCAAAGGCCAAGTACAGGTCGGGTTTAAGCTACAGAGTGTTAACTGGCGGAGTCGAGATGAAAAGACTCGGCAGTGAACAGGTATTTAACATAATCATTTAATAGATAGGAAAAGGAAAGTATTATAATATTTTACGTTTCTATCTCCAGTATTTGTGGCTTAGCGTTCATGTGTCAGTGTTCTCTTTCATATTGCAAAACATTCTACCAGATACTGATATTTCGCAGTTCATTATTCTTTTGTACTGAAAGAACACACAACACGCACCTGCGCTCGCATGACCTGAGGTACAGGAACGCCGTTCCGTCGTGTTCCGCCAGAAGACATGCTCTGGTTGGAAGTGTTATCGGGTTATAGCAGCACACCCACCCATTGTAACGTCTGTGGCGTCATGGCCGGAACCATAACAGAAAAAACACAGACGTGAACGGTTGAAAAATTTGAATATTTATTCTTAATGTGCACCAACACCTGAATTTCTATTTACAAATTTACAATTGATTTTCTCACCGACCGCTACTAGAAAGAAACGTTTACTGGTCACCACGGCCGCTTGCCTAACGTCACAAC
Source organism: Acheta domesticus (assembly GCA_031308135.1). Classification (NCBI taxonomy): domain Eukaryota; kingdom Metazoa; phylum Arthropoda; class Insecta; order Orthoptera; family Gryllidae; genus Acheta; species Acheta domesticus. Next base: position 69,463,534 of record JAHLJT010009355.1, read on the forward strand.
GCATGCGCGCCGGTTTCCTCCCCTTGCCTCCGTAGCCTGTACATCGGCGTGCCTCGAGCCGCACCACCCACCACGACCTACGGACGAGCCCTAGAACACAAGAAGAAAGTGTTTCCGTCCGTGCGGTCTCATATACCTTCTCGCCAGCCTGCTAGCCAGAATGTCCACGGGGTTTACCCACTTGCCTCCATGGCAGCGCAAGGGGTTCACCAAATTGCCCCCATGGCAGCGCACGTCCGACTGTTTCCTCGTCGCCCAAATATAGCCTTGTCTTGCGACGCGTCCCTTCAGCACGCGCCCGCAGCTATTTCCTATGTGCATTTCGACACATTGAAATGCACGCCTAATTTCCTATAAGGCGACTGTTATGACGCCGCAAGACTCACAAATATGTCATCGACTTCTCGTCGATTGCTTATTCTTATGAGAAATAATTGTCTTATTCAATAACAAAAATAACAATTGAATTACAAGACTTCCGACTTACAGGTTGAAGTTACAACCAAGTCTTATTAGCTTCTCCAAATCCTATGAAGTTATTGCTGATAATATCTTTACCAAATCAAGCACAATATTGGATAAAATTCACAAACCAAGGAACCGAGAAGCCCTCGACCTATACTCCACGAACTCACAAAGTATTCTACTTGTTTAAACGGGGTCTTCTAAAATGATATCCTGTTGCTAAGTGGAGACAAATAACAATAACCCACAACTTCACACCACCCACCACAACTACCTACCAGCGGAAGTAGTAAGCATACACAAACACGCACAACTTTCATACGTTGCATAATTGAAGAAGAGGTAAACGAACAGAAGTGGTAGTAACACAATGCGTGTTCATATAGTAAATTTATACGAGAGTTACATTTTAAAAGTCTAAGTTTACAGTAAGGTATAGAGTTGGACAATAAAAAAAGTGTAAAGAAGAGCAATCAAAAGCAAAGTGCAAGAAAAGTAATTGATAAAGTGCAAAGGGTGGAAACAACATCCTTAGAAAGATTTCTCTAAAAGAAGAATCAAAAGAAGGATTTATATGAAACGGGGAAGATTTGTACCATGGTTAGAGGATAGGAGGGTAAAGATAGTGATAAAGTAAATAAAAGTAATGAATTTTCTTTGCGCATTGTAATTTCAAATGAAATTATTTGAAGACTGACCCTTTTTCAGTTCATTTTTAATTTCTTGGAAGGTCCATTAATTTTTCAGGCGGACACACAATATAAAAACATTTATTTAACAATATTTATAAAGAATGTTAAAAAATGTTATTAAATAAATGTTATATTGTGTGTCTGCCTGAAAAATGAATGGACCTTCCAAGAAATTAAAAGTAATGAAGTCAGAATACACAGTACAAGAAAGGGAGGCTTGGAGGACTTGAAGGAGTGGTTGGGAAAATAATGTGAGAGAAATAGAAGGATTTTAAGCAATGATAGATATATTAATATAGATAAGCAATGAATAATAGATTCACAATGTGTGCTCATATACCTATGCCACTGCCAGTGGGAAGATTCCTACACATTTTTGTTTCTTTTCTCTCCAAAATTAACAGCTCCTTATTTATCATTACTCAGGAAGAATAATTAGTCTTTTTTCGTTTAATTTATCATACACTGTTCAGCATTTCTGTTTGCCTTATTAGGGTAATTTGCCTTGGGATAGTAGGAATTAATACCTCAGAGATATAGTTAATGGTTGACTGTGTTATTCTCGAATAATATCATGAAGTAATTTGCGGTGTTCTCTAACTTAATAAATTAGTCTAGTACGAAGCTGTCACCAAGAGATGTTTTAACTTGTACGCAATAATATTGTCACCAGGAAGGTAGTAAATCAAATTATGGGGAATTCTCTTTCTCCTCGCGGAACTGCATCATTTGAGAAAAAGGTTGCGTAGACACTCTACAGTAAGGAAGTATCGTAAGAATGAAAGACAATAGTCTTGTGGAAACAATGTCATATAGAGGCGGTAAAGTGTAGAGCTTGTTGGGATCAGAGAAGTAGAGCCGTCAGAAACTCTCCAACCTTTTCCAACTTTTCTTCTCCTGAAACTCTCCAACAATTTCGTCGCTATTTTGCCAGGTAGTCAAAGTAAGAAAATATGCGAGAAAAAATGTAAGTGAATAAAGGAGTAAAAAATGCAATTGTTAGTTTACTCGTTAAAATGAGAAAAGGATAGTTAAGAACACCTAAAAGGAACGTATTTTTTTCGAATCAAAAAAGTTTGGAAACGCTTTCTTACTTTGTTACACTCACTGATTCCTTCCAACCGTCCTCTAACTAACGTTGGTTTGTGAACTTGAAACCACGTTCGTTATTTGTTTGTAGACTTTGAATCTATTAAATGGATAACATCTATTTAAAAGCATTAACCAGAAATAAAAAAGAAATCCAAAATGACAAAATTACACAAATATTGTCACATTAGAAATCTTTGGAATTAATTGATTTGGATCCAGTTATCGATCAGCTAAGAAAATCAAAAATACATATAAACGTAAGGACAATCATTAAGTAATTCAACAGTTCTGTGTTTAGAAATTTGCATTAAAAAGGTACACACAATCTGACAATGTATTTCTGTTAAATAAGCAAGAAGATACAAAAAGAACATAATATACAAAAATGTCCCTTACATACATATTTGCTATATTACAAAAATTTCTGTTAGGTTAAGGGATTATTTTAATTCAACGATCCCTTGTTTTCAAAACCAATTGTTCTATCATGACACCAAGGAAAAGCATGACCTAACTGAATGGATTTACTTTTCATTTTGGTCAAGAACAATTTTTTCAGGCCATAGATGAACATTTATAAAAACTTTCTCTTGTGAAAGAATGGGTTTACCTTGCCCTCTGTTAGTAGCTTGACCTTTAAACTTGCCATTTGAATTGTATTCTTGAATTTTCTACTGGAACTTTACATTTAAAGAAGGTCCTCGAACTTTGAGAGAGAAGAGAGCCTGTGTGCTGCTAAGATTAAAATTCTACCACCTCGTCAGTCAGCACAGTTCTTTTATCTTTCACGATGGCGAACACACATTTTTTTCTGTAACTGGAATTCCACAAATCCTTCAATTTTTTTCTGACTTCTTACGTTTTTTTTGAGTTTTGTATTCAGTTCAGTTTTGTGAATTTCTTGCTAATATCTCTGTTTTTTCTACCCTTAAAATCACTTGTCAACCCTTTTATTAGGGCATTTTGAATTATCGACCTGTACTGAGAAAAACTACGAAGAGGCCTTAGTCGTTCATTTAAATAGGCCTAATTTCTCTCAGAGTTAGTTCATTGTTACAGTTGTCATTGTCACAAACGACTGACCGAGAAATGCTTGGGTTTGATGCCCCACAATGGTCAATTTTCGTCACGAGCTACGTCGAATGCAGCCGTTGACTGGCGAATTGTAGTGGCTGAATGCTCTGGTGGATAGTTTTATATATTTTTTTCTGATCACGAAAATGCCAGAGCACTACCCTGAAAACGGGCCACGGATAGCGCGCGATCTTTCCTTCAGCTTCCTCGTTCTGTCCTCTCCCCTTACACACCTTATTACACATATCGCGAAAGCTTATAGCTTGACCAGCCTGCTGCGGCGCCGCTGGGGGAGATACCTGGAGGTGAAATTCCCCGCAAGCCCGCCTTAGCGCCTTAGGTTAGCGCTGGATCTCGCCATCCAGTGTGATAACACCACCAACTTCCGCGATAAAACATTCATTACACTAAGAGATTAGTGACCACAGCAGCTAACGTTTCTTGGAACAATCAATCAGTCATCTCGGATCTTAATTTCGTAACGTCGTTCAGTATTTTGATTCTTTAAGCTTTGCAATTTAAAAAGACAAATTCTTTTAACGCAAGCGCTTCTGCAGAACATAAATCTTGATTTGTCTGCCCTCTGCATTTCTTGCACTTTCAGTAGCTTGATTTTTTCATTTGCTTGGTTTTCTCTTTCTTCAATTACATTTTTAATACTGTTTGAATGAGAATAGTCACCACGAAATAGTCGCTCTTGACTTCCATTCCATCACTGATGCAAGAATAAACCCTTTGACGAATTTCGTTCCAAGTCGTTTCCGTGCGCCTGGAGGGACAGACCACCCCCAGCACATACACGCAGTGCGGGCGGCATCGGTGCAGGCGCTGGTCCAGCGCAGCGCGCATAGAGGAAGGTCACGGCCGGTCGGTCGGCGTGACGCGGCGCGGCGGCGGGAGGGAGGGCGGCGCTCGCGTGTAGGGCGTGCGAGTGCGCGTGGGGAGGGGGCTCGGGGGGTGGGGTAAGGGGAGGGGCGGCGCCGCGGGCAAGACGCGCGGAGGTCGCGGACCGCGGGAGGCCGCGTGGCGGGTCAGCGCTCGAGCCGCGCCGCACAGGGTGCCCCGCCGTTCCCGCCCCTGCTCCTAACCCTGCCCGGTCACAGAGGCGAGGTCCACGCTGCGATTCTCCGTGGTGCAAATCGCACGTTGCTCACCTATGAGGACTTGAGGAATAACTAAATTCAACCGATCGCTTTATTAACCGAAGTTTGGTGCTATCGTAAATAACTCTTCTGTGTAGATTTGTTCCCAATTAATAGGCTAAGTAAACTGAAGTAAGTGGACTACCGGATTTGACGAATCATACTCTTTGTTTGGGTATATTCAGAAACGTTAAATTGCCTTTCGTTGCTTAATACTGTCGATGTATTTTTAGAGATGCAACGAAAATTTCTAAAACCATCAACTCTACATCATAAATCACAAGACCAGTTGTTTGATTATTCACGCTGAAACTATGATTTGATTTCATTAACACATTAATTGAATGGTATTTTTATTCACTCTAGACGATACGTTCAAATAAACACATGAAAGTATTTTGCTCATCTTTAAATTTTAATTATCACTACTTACCAGATTATTTATGAGAATTAAAGAGGACATACGCTAAGGAAAGGTCCAAGGCAAGGCTAGAAAACATCGTCAAAAAATCTCTTAGTTACTACTCTGGATAGGTAGTATCTAGGTACAGTTAGGTATTATCTAGTTGGTTGTTACGACTCTGGATAGATATTTTCCAGAGGTGCATCCAATGGATTGAAGAGGAAAAACTTAGCATATTGTCGAGTATGCTTAACTATCTGCAGGTGCATATGCAATCCAAACCAACGTTAATCTATTTCCACACATTCATAATAAAAAAACTCCGAAACATTACTCTTACGGAATGAAAATAAAAATATGTTTCAGTTGTATTATCTGGGGGAAAGGACAATTAATGGATGTGGCGTCGGTTACCATGGACAAGAGGTTGTTGTGAAGGACTGGGTCGAGTTCGCTAGGAAGTATTGCCGCATGAATGTGAGCCGGGAATGTTAACGTGGCATTGTGATTTTAAAACCCAAATTAGTAGCAACTTCATGATATTAGAAGTTTGGGAAATCTTCTCCAGAAAATTAATCGGTAGTTCTGTAGTAAGGAACCGCGGAAGGGGAGAAGGTAACATTTGCCGATTGATTCTGGTTACACAAGAATTCACAAAACATACTATTTAGTAGTGTTTGAACTATAAATGTTCTTATTTAATTACCTCAAGAGAGAGGCCAACAGACAGCGACGTTTGACGAGTGGCAATATGGCTGCAAGTGAAATTTTTGGCGTTTAAATGATCGCCGAATTCACGTATGCATACGCTGTTGGAGATCGTGAGTTCAATAAATTTGTAACGATTACTTACAAGGTCTCCAACTCATGGTTTTCTTCTTTCCAAAAGAGTCCCAAAATTATATTCTATGGATTGTAATATACGAAATGAGTTTTTGTACCTTACACTTTTGGAAGTATAGCTTTTCTGAGAGCACACTCCGTACTGCACATGGCCAAATCGTGAATGATCTCGAATTGTATGTCACGTTAAATTAAGTCTTTAATTTTGGTGTATCGGGAGAATAGCTACTCCCTCTCCAAAGTCCTCTGTACGTATAAATCTCTTAGGAACGTACTTTGATTCAGTGAACTGATTATTCGTATTTTTCACGCTAGAAATCTAATATTATTGCCAATGCAATTTTATAACCAATGCGTTTTGACAACAGGTGGTCCGCGACGTCCTAACGCGCATCGCTACCCGACGGATCCAACGTGCTGCGTTCGCGAGTGCTCTTGCTGTCGAGACCTGGTGCGCGTCTCGGCTGTCGCTTTGACGCTCTCGCTGTTTTATGAACCGCCCTCACTTTTAAGAGAATTTCTGTTAAAGAGAACGCTCACTTTTAAGAAACTTTATTTTTAAAAAATAGTAAATAAATGGACATTTAAAAAAGTAACTCGCATTGTATATTTGGCGGTGTGTTGTAGAAATTGTTCACCTCCGTAGACAATACAAACCACCCTGTTTCTCATTGCACCAAATCATTCGTTTTGGATACTCATCGTTTCATAAAATCATTCATCCTAGGTATGGCCGAAAAAGGACGTGGTATTGAGGCTCTTAATATAAGTAAAATTGGTAAAAATAATTCATTTCCTATTTACTCTATCAATTTATAACTACTTTTGAGATAATTTAATTATGATCATTAAAATAGTGATGCAGAAAATTCTAATTGTTAGGCGTTTTATAGAAGTTTAAAAAGCTGGAAACAAATGTTTTTGACCTTCAGTGAATGCTGACAAAAAGTTATTATGTCCAGAATTGGTGGAAACGCTAACAATTTTCCGAACATAATGACTACACTTTTCCTAATAGCTCAATATTTCCAAAATACTCCCTGAAATTGGACTGTTTTCACATTTTCTTAGCAGCATTTATAGTAGACGCTTTCTGAAAAAAAAAGACTGTTTCGTTTTTCTGGACCATGAAATGTTACAAAGATCAACATTCACATATTTTCTTTCCTGCTTTAGAATGGAAATCCCGGGCCGAAATTTTGCTTGATAAGAGAAACATATCAGAGAACACAAAGCTGAGAGTCGAAGGAGTTCCTTAAAAGGCAAGCAAGCGGCCAATTCCGAACTTTCCTTCTCCATCTGGTAGTCACATCCTTTTTTGTAGAGAGTAATATTAATTAGATTAGTCAAAGACTGCCTTTTTAATGATTTTAATTATTATGTAGGTCCAGTACAATACAATAATTGTACAATAAAAATTTATTAATGTTGTGTCTGCCTGAAAATTTTTGGACCTACACAAGAATTATAGTCATATCCTTATTGTGCGATTTTTCTAACTTCGCCCCTCAAACCCTTATGGCCACGATGCAATATCACAAGTCATTTCACGTCTTTCTCGATTGTGCCGCTGTAAGTAGCATGATCGCAAGCATTGCTTGAAACGGTCGCGATCATGCAATATCAGGCGGCACGACTGAGAAAGACGCGAAAGACGTGAAATATTCGATCACGAAGACGGGCCTTCAGAGGCAGAGTTAGCAAAATAGCAGCATAGGGCTGAGCGATGGGCAGAGGCCCCATCACACATGACCCATCTCCTATTGATCGAGGAAAATCTTCTGCCTATATTGTAAGGAAATTACATAGATCAGTTTTTTTAAATATTCTCATGGCAAGTAGTCATACAATATCGACATACCACCACCAAACGGGTGAAGAGTTGCTTTCAAAGGGCGGTGCCCGTTACAAATTTGCTATTGCCGCTGGCAGTTAAGAATAATCAAGGTAAATAAATGAGTTGTATAATAATATAACGATAAATAGCAATTTAAGTATATAATGACAAATAGCAAAAAATGGCTCATAATTATTCCTATTCAGAATAAAAATTATATTTGATATAAATTATTCCAAGAAGATGGAATTACGAAAAATATTGAAAGACGCACGCCGATAACACAAATTACGGGATCGGTTGATTATAGTCTATATTTACAAACTTAAAATGCATCAGTCATATATTCTACAGCGACCTCACTGTGTTAATTAATAAAAAAATATATAAATTAAAATGTCTTTGCATTAACTTATGGAATATCACGTATGTTAATTTGCATGTTTTCTTATATCATGTAATGAAAGTTAGTGAAAAATCTCAATCTCTCAAATATTATTAGAACACGTGATTTCATGTGTCATTTCATGTTCAATTTCCTGAGAATAGCTTTTTACACTTCGTTTTTATTCTCTTCTCTTGGCATTGTTTTGTTTTGTCTTTTCATCCTGAGAGCCCAACAGAATGTGACGTGTAGTGCGGTTGCGCAGGGCTAGCCCCAAGGGCGAGGACTTCTCGCAGGCCTTCCACCTGTACGAAATGCACTGGACGCCGCGCTGCATCTCCTTCGCCATCGACGGGCGTGTCATCGGCGCACAGGCGCCGCCCCCCGGCGGCTTCTGGAAGCTCGGCAACTTCGACCGCCAGCCGGGCGGCAATGACATCTGGACGGACGGCAGCGACATGGCGCCCTTCGACAAGCCGGTAAGCAGCCTTCTACTAAGAAGTTAATCGGGTGGCTTTGAACGGGTTGAGTTGCCTCAAGGCATCAAATGACACTGCAGTGCCTCTGACTGGAAGGTACTAGTGTTTGAGTCCCGACGGTGGCAGGATTTTGGACACTAGCAAAATAGCTACGTCGAGTTCAGCCGCTGTCTGGATGAGTATTCTAGCGGTTGGCTGCTCTGATCGGTAGTTTGCCCTGGTTTCTCCAATCAACACCAGGCGAATACTGAAGAAGTATCCCACAAAATAGATCATGGTCCGCGCGCGATCTTTCCTTTCCTTTCCTTCTCCTATCTTCCCCCCTTACTTACACAAACGTACACTTACATGCACTTCCCTACCACATATGTCAAGAGACCAGTCGGAAACTTAGAGCTTGTCCCGGCTGGGGTGATGCCCCGCGCTGGTGGGAGATACCTGCTTGGGGAAATCATCGCAGTCCGATGTGTAAATCGGCGCCGGATCGCTTCATTCAGCTGGAGAACATCACCACCACCTCCCTTGATAAAACATTCACCAAACTTACCAAAGTAATGACCGTTGCAGTTCACGCGCCCAGGAACACCATCCAATGCAAACCGGGCTTTGATTTTCTTAGTGGGTAGGACCAACACCACCTAGACATGTTTGGATATTTTTGGCTGTTTTTGCTCTTAACCGTCGCGCACGTTTGGATATTTGATAGCCTACGTTTGCATGCTTATTATATCTTCAGGACTTGATAGTGAATGAAAATATTGTTTTAGTTACGTCATGTCTCATTTTATGATTAACGTGAAATCGAAAGGTGAACATCAGAAAGCTTGAAGAAGAGAGAATAGTTTCTAGATGCCTTATTGAAGAGTTCTGCGGCATTGAAATTGATTAAGAATCCCCCAAGACATTTTTCTTCCCCGAATTGTTTTCGTAAAAGTAAGTACCACCATAATGATTCTTTCTTTGTGAAGACGGTAGATGACCCAAGCTAAATATGACAAACATGGGTTTTAGTCCTTCAATTCGACTTCGCTTCCTCTGCGTGGCAAATTCAGACATTTGTCAAGAACCTGAACTCTCAATTTCATCTGAGTGTTCCATTAGAATTCCAGGCTAAAACATTCAAAATGTCTTTTTGCTTTTAACTTTACATAATAAAATGTTCACTCAACTTGTATTATTCGACCACGAATTATTGGATTCAATGAATGTTTCTTGTCAGAACCACAGTACTTTTAATTATTTTTATCACGTAGCCCGCTAGAAGTGCATTCGTTAACCTCAGCGCTGCACAACGTTGGGAATTTTGAGAATTCTCTCCTAGAGCGTAGCACTGACAGGTACGCCTGAAAGCAGGCAACCCGCTAAATATTCAAATCTTATTCGCCAGTGTCCTATAGTATAGTATAGTCAAATTAGATCAAAACTAGTGGTGCTACAGAATGGCACAGACTTTCCCGTATTAGTTTTCTAATCCCTTGGGTCTGGACTAGTTATTCGGAATTGCAACATACTCGTGCCAGCTGCCATCTATCGCCCCCCAAACTATTTTTTTTTACATTTTCTTAATTTTTCGGTTTCCTGTTGGTAGAACGGAAATATTGATTTTAGAATATTAAAGAACACTAAAGCCTCGTCCTAAATGGCAATTTTGTTTGAAAATGTTTTACCTGTTTTTAAGAAAATGGCCTTTAAGCGCTGCTAAAAATGCGAAATTTGAAGCTCTTTTCAAAACCCTTCATGAAGAGTATTCAAAACCCTTCATTTAAAGCACATTAATTTATAAAAACAATAGTGTTTACGAATTGCTAGAAATGTGCGTATTATCGGTGTGAGAGATCTTTAAAAAATATATATTTCTGTAATTGTTGATTAATCAAAAACATACACCAAATTGAACTTTACATCATACTAATGAGTGCAATTAGCACTATCCGTTTGAAAAGTTTGAAGAAAAATTTTGGACACTTTTTTGAAAAAATGGCGTTTGAGCGTTTCTGAAAATGCGGAATTGCGAGCTAGTTTTCGCAGAAAACGGTTGAATCCTCCAGAAAATTTACTGGGCATTATTTAAAGCACATGTACTCGGAAATATAATGTGAACAAATCGCTACTAATGTAAATATTACCGACATGAGAGAAAGGTCGAAAACATTTACATTTTTGTAATTTTTGAAAAAAACAAAAGAATAGAGCAACGTGATGTTTTATCATCTCATAGAGTCCATTAGGGAATATCCCTATTAAAAGTTTAAAGAAAAAATTGAAAACCGTTTTTGAGAAAATCTTGGTTTTGTAATTTTAAAAAATTGCAAATATTGTGCGTAATACTGGGCGAAAACTACTATAATTTTCAAAAAAATGTACAAGACCAAAATGATAGAACTCACCTTGGAAAACAAATTTTATTTGGAGGAAAAATTTCTATCTTCAATTTTGTACTTGTAGAAAGACGCCGAACAAAATTCAAACTTTTGGAATTTTCGAAAATTCTGAGGTAAGCGTGAAAATGTGACCTATGCCACTTTAATACGTGTATTTTACTCTATTCTTACAAGAAATTTAAAGAAAAAATTTGGAGCCGTTTTTGAGAAAAGTTTTAAAATATCCGGGCAGCACACCCCGGATAACTTCAAATACCCTCAAATTCTGAAGGTTGAAAAATTCTGAAATTTTGAAGGTTTTTCAAAATCTCGGCACCTGGAGTGAACACAGATCGACCGGGGAATATCCATTTTAGAAGAAATCGCACGTATGGTTTAAGCGCTAGTGTTGTTCACAGACTGATGAACGGACAGATGGACGGACGGAAGGACGTTTTGAAAAGACCCACTTTTTCGGTATGGGATTTTCCGCAGCATTACATAACTTTCCCTATACTACGTATATTACTCCGTATATACGTACGTATACGGGAAAGTAAAAATGGCCATCAAAAGAACAAATCCCAAACCAAAGAAGTTTTTAAATTTGGCACGCTTGTTTGTCGTACCTACTATATAACATACTAACTAGTGGTGCTACAGAATGTCACAGACTTCCTTGTATTAGTTTTCTATTTCCATTAGTTACGGCTATTTATTCAGACTTCCCACATTCATTTGCCAGGTGCCATCTATTACCGCCCAGAGTACGATACATTTTTTTGACATTTTCCTAATTTTTCGGTTTCCTAATAGTAGTAGGGAAATACGTAGGTCATTCAATAATTAAAGAGACAAATTGATCTGGAGAAAAAACAGTGGTTAGGACAAATTTGATTATTTTAGGACTTTAAGTTGGAATCACTCGGATGAGTCCTGGCGATCTGGCCAGGACCTTTTCTGACCTGGACCAGGATCAGGATCTGACCTGGATACTTCTTGTGTTCTTAACCTGAAAAGTAAGTTGAACGATGGGAAGTCCACTTAAAAATTCCACATTGGTTAAACAAAGTTCTAAGATTCATTCTGTACTTGCTGAAAGTAAAAAACCAGCTAATATATATTCTAGAATGACTAAAGTATGTGGTGAAAGTTGTAAGAAACACGATAATTTTTGCAGGTGGATAGAACACTTCAAAGTTGGTCGAGACTCAGTGACTGACAAACGCCGTTCTGGCCGCATCAGTAGGAAAAGTCATGTTGACTGTGTTTGGGGACGCTGATAAGCAGCAGGTAAAACAACCAGCCAATACGGCTCAGATATATTTTAAAAAAAGATGAAGTCAGCCATGAGAGAGAAATGTCGTGGATATCAGAGGTGTCCAGCAAAACAACGCACGTCCTGACAGTGCCAAACCAAGTCCTGAAACCATCGACAAAATGGTTTAGGAGGTATTGCCTCATCCCCCTTAAAGCCCCGATTTACAATCATCTGATTTGCTTTTATTTGATCCACTGAAGGAGGTATTAAGTGGAAAGAAGTACCTGGATAAAGAGGATGTCAAACAATTTGTGGGAAACACCTAGATAAAAAGTTCTTAGAAGCTACTATAAAAAAGCTAGTAGCCCTTTTGGACAAGTGCATAAATGTTGGTGGGGATTATATTGAAAAGTAGGAAATGCCATGTTATATAAAAATAAACGTTTATTTCTCCAGACCAATTTGTCTCTTTAATTATTGAATGCCCCTCGTATTATTTTAAGAATATTAAAGAACAGTAAAATCTTGTCTTAAATGGCAATTTTCTTTGAAAAATTTGAAACCGTTTCTAAGAAAATTGCGTTTAAGCGCTACTGTAAATGCGAAATTTGGAGCTCTTTTTCACAGACAATTTTTGAGTTTTCGAAAAACTTCATTTGAAATCATTTGAGACACTTACACTCACAAATACAATAGTGTCTACAAATTGATGGGAATGCGCATAATAAATGTGTGAGATCATTCAAAAAAAGTACATTTGTGTAATTTTTGAAAAAACAAAAAATACCAGAAAATAAACTTTACATCACATTAATGTGTGCAATTAGCCCTATCGGTTCGAAAAATTTAAAGAAAACACTTGCAACCATTTTTTAGAAAATGGCGTTTGAGCGTTTCTGAAAATGCGGAATTTTGAGCTAGTTTTCACAGAAAACGTTTGAGTTATCGAAAAACTTTATATGACATTATTTAAAGCACATGTGCGCACAAATATAATAATGTAAACAAATAGCCACTAATGTAAATATGAACGACGTGAGAGACAAGTCAAAAAATTACATGTTTACAATTTTTGAAAAAACAAAAGAATAGAGCAACATGACGTTTATGCCATCTCATAGACTAAATTATCCCTACCAAAAGTTGAAAGAAAAAATTTGGAGCCGTTTTTTAGAAAATCTTGTTAATTTTTTTTTAATTACGTAAACGCACATATTGCACGCAATATTGCGCGAAAACTACTAACATGTTCAAAAAATGTACCTGACCTTAATGAAAGAACTTACTATAAAGAACAAATTTCATTTGAAGGAAAAAAGCTCTATCTTCAATTTTGTAGTTGTAGGAAGAGGCCGAAAGAAATTGAAACTTTTAAAATTTTTGAAAATCCAGAGTTTACCGTGAAAATGAGACCTATGCTACCTTTATAAGTGTATTTTACTTTATCCTAACAAGAAATTTAAAGAAAAAATTTGGAGCGGTTTTGAGAAAATTTTGAAAATATCTGGGGGGCTTCATGAGAAGAAAGTTTTTCAATATTTCAAAGCTTCGACTTGTGTCAGTCGACAATGGTTTCTTAAATTTGGAGAAATTCCTACGAGTGGTTTAGGCGCTAGTAGTGTTCACAGACGAACGGACGGACAGACAGACTGACGTTTTGCTTTCAATTGTTTTTTCGGTATCAAGGGCCCACAAAACAGGGATTCAGGCTACACCACATGTTAGGGGATTTTGTTCTTAATTTAGCAACTGGATTAATCCACATTTGCGTTAACAGGGCCCGGCAACGAATTTTTTCTGCCAATAATTTACGTTTTTTCGCGGAGCAATTACATAACTTTCCCTACACTACGTATATTACTCCGTATATACGTACGTATATATACGTACGTATACGTCAAAGTAAAAATCCTGAAGCATGAGGGGTGAGGCGGGGCGAGACCATTTGAAGGTGCTTTTTCGATGTTTTTTGCATACATCTTCAAGGCTATCAATCCCAGTGAAAATTATGTCCTATACAAAATTAAAGTTGATAAAATTTCCCACAAAAAGGTTCCTATAAGGTTTTGTTGTGGAGATAACTAGGGCCTTGTCGGAAACAAAAAAATACATTTTGAAACCTATAACTCTAAAATGGTTAATTTTACAACAAAACATTATAAGGACAGAATTTTTTTTTACTTTCATTTTGTATAAAACATTATTTTCGGTGGGATTGATGGTTACGGAGATACAATGCAAAACAGAAACTCGAAAAAGAACCTTCCCCACCCCGCCTCCGGCTTACCTCCCACACTTCAGAATTTTTAGTATGTTATTCAGGATGTACCAACAAACAATCATAAAGTTTCAAAACTCCCTTCTTTCACTCGATTTGTGTAATTTGACTGATCTAATGGTTATTTGCGCACCAGGCGCGTTATGAAGACTCTATTGATGAAGCGGTGACGGAAAAATTCGAGGGCCTTTGGCATAAACGTGTAGAATAATTTGAATATGACATAATATAAGACTTCGTCTCGTTCCATAAAAAATCCCCCTTCATGCCGAGATATCATGAATCTGTGATATGTTTCTGTATGAATCGCCCGGCCCACATTGACCCACCTCCGGCATATTCTATCGGGAATTGGAAGAGGAATAACTCGCCGAAATTTTCACTCCCTTATACGTCGGCCAGGATCGCAGTTATTCAGGGATTATGAGGGCTGATGTGAACGGAAATTATCGTCGGATTCAATTGTACTGGACATCTGACATGCCACAAGCACAACATGACAAATAATTTGTGTGTTTGTTGCGGCCGAGGGACTGAGGGGTGCGAGTTGTGTTGGCAGTTCTTCATCGTGATGAACGTGGCGGTGGGCGGACGCTTCTTCAGCGACGGCCTCGTCAACTCGCCGCACCCCAAGCCCTGGAACTGGTCGTCGCCGCAGCCCATGCGCGACTTCTGGGAGCGCCGCGCCTGGTGGCTGCCCACGTGGGGCGACGGCGGACAGAGCGCCCTCAAGGTTGGTCACCCTGCATTCGTTCTCTCCTTCATTTATCTATTTCTTTTTTAGTAAAAAACAGAAAAAATGTAAGTAACTCATGGGGGAGAAAGTCGTGTGCGCACGTTTTCTTGAGTTCTAGAATCCCTTCCCAACATTTTAACCATAAATACTTGAAAGATGAATAAAAGATAAAGAAAAAACAAAATAAATAATAAAATTTAAAAAAGCGCGAGATTAGCAGAATTTGAGAAAACTAGACATTTCCGTTCCCGAGTTACATAAAACTTCTTTGCGTCGGTAAACGTACTCCAGATTTGATTTTTCTGCATTGATAACAAAATTGTAACTCACCCTCAGCTCTACTTCTACCACTACAAGCAAAAGAAGAGTTCAATTTTATTTATGTGGGAATAGCACTGAGAGGGTTTCATGATGTGAAAGTGAGGAGTGCCCGTAAATAGTAGCTTTTAGAGTTATATAATGACGTTTATTTATCTTATTTGTATAGTTATGTGGGGGGAGCGCCAACTTAGATCTTACATCTAAACTTGTACTAATCTCACAATCTACTATTTACATTTTACGTTACTTGTTTTCATTACTAATACACTTTTGTATATATAATCTAAACTTACATACTAACACACGTACTTACAGACTAAACTTACATTAGAACATCTTATTTACACTATTGACATGCATTTGCACTCACAATTTACAGACTAACAGTGAGGTTTTTAAAGGTTAGTTTATGGTTAGGTGGTTATAGCAACAGTGTTAGGCGATAGGTGGCGCCTTGGACACCAAAGGATATCTTGGAGGGAAGACAGTTCCGGCAAGGACATAGAGGTGGTCAGACGTGTGCGTTGTACGTGTGAGAGAACGTGAACTGTACCCGCAGATATCCTGGTAATCGCTAGAGATTTTTAAATTCTGAAAGTAAGTACATTCAGTACTGCGTCCCACCAAATCTTACATTTGTTTATTTATTTACAATTGTCACCTTTTTGGAATCGTTTACGCTCAGAAAAATGTTTCGCAGACGTAAATAACATCAAGTTGTGCCCCTGAGTAACAAATGCATTTTAATAATTAAATTTGTTCATAGAATTGTCACCCCGACTGGGATTTGAACCCGGATCTCTTGGTTTACGCACTGTTGCTCTGAGCATAGCATATTATTTACTGATATGACATTGCTAATCCTTGCCTTCGATACGGAGCTCCACATATACTGCATAACTTAGCTGGTCGAGAGTATCGTGATTACGAAATATGAAAACAGTTAAATGGTGCTACATATTATCTTATGGAAGGAATTATGGGAGGGGAAATATGAAAAGACAAACCGAGTGAAATTATTATTATTTTTATTATTATTATTATTATTATTTTTCCTCTAAATCACGACTTAGGATGTTATGTGTCGGCTGAATATAAAATCTACTCCAGGTTGCAACCAGCTACCTAAGGAGCAGATCTAGGGACTGTCGGTGCCTCTACAATACTTTGCGCAAAATGTGGGCTGTTCCAAATAAAGCTATTTCTTGCACTTCCCAGTCTTTTGGATTACCTGGGAGTTTAGACAAGTTCTTACTCAAATTTTGCGGAACAAATCCCAGAGCTCCGATAACTATCGGTACGACCTGTGCTTTTACGCCCCACATTCGGCTGATCTCGATTTCCAAACTCTTGTATTTAAGACTTTTCTCTGCCTCCTTGGTAACGACGTTTTGATCGCAAGGTACAGCAACATCCACAAGCAAACACGATTTGTTCTCCAAATCCCGGATGACTATATCCGGTTTGTTTGCTGCTATCGTGCGATCAGTTTGAATTTGTTGGTCGTACAATATCGTACACAATCCAACAGACGTCACCGGTTTCGGTGAGTGTTCGTACCACTTGGGGCATGTGTTCGGAACTTCGAGGGCGGTACAGATCTGCCAGTGGAGGTAGCTACACACCCTGTCGTGTCTTTTCAAGTATTCGGTCTTTGCTAGGATTGGACAAGCTGAGACAATATGATCGATGGTTTCTACGTGTTCCTGACAAATGCGGCATTTATCATCTTGGGAAATTTTGAGAACCGCTTTATCATAATGTCGTGTTCTCAAGGCCTGATCTTGGGCAGCTATTACAAGTGCTTCCGATTCTGGCTTCATTCTTCCCCTTTTAAGCCACATAAATGATTGATCTTTATTGATCTGTACCTTGTCCATTCTTTTTAGATATTGTCCGTGGAGTGGTTTGTCTCTCCACGATTTCTTTAACATTTTTTGTGTCTCAAATTTCATGTTAAGTAGCATCAGAAGTTCAGTGTCTCTGTCATTCTGGTTGTCTTGCATAGTCTTGTTCGCAATGCTTCTTGCTACACTTACAATGCCTCTGTTTCCCATTCTTCGGTCAGATTTCATGACCTGCCTCATTAGTGGGTCATCTTGATGGCTGACTACATACTTTCCCATCCCGGTTATGGCATTGTGCCAGGAGGCTTCAATTTGTCTCAGGCCTCTTCCTCCTTCCTTACGTGGCACATAAAGTCTATGTACATCAGCTCGGGGGTGGGCAACATGATGCATTGTAAGCAATTTTCTGGTTTTTCGATCCATGATGCGAATTTCCTGTTCAGTCCAGTCTACTAGTCCGAAACTGTATTCGGCTACAGGCACCGCCAAACTACCTATTGCAGATATTTTATTCCTTGAGTTCAGAGCGGACTGCAGGACAAGTCTCACTCGTCTATAATACTCTCTGCGAATTCTCTCTTTCATTGTGTCGTTCGAGATGGTCTCACATTCTTCAATGCCCAGATATTTGTAAGTTTTACCTGGCTCAAGATCTTGAATCACAGTGTGTCTATCAACTTCAATGTTCTCAGACGTGGTCATTTTGCCTCTTTTTAAGTTGGCTTTTGCACACTTGTCAAGACCAAACTTCATGCAGATGTCATTGCTAAAATCATTGATGACAGACAGCATTTGGGAGAGAATCGCATCATTCTTAGCAAAAACTTTAAGATCATCCATGTAAAATAAATGTGATACAGGCATTTCATCACCATGGAGCTTGTAACCAAAGTCAGTGTGCGACAGCTGTCTTGATAGAGGAATCAAACTAATGCAAAACAGCAGAGGGGATAGTGAATCTCCTTGAAAAATTCCCCTGTTAATCTGAATACTTCTGGTTTCTACTACTCCCTTTCCGCTGTGGATTAGTAACCTGGTACTCCACGACTTCATACTAGCCTTGCAAAACTCAACAAGTCTAGGATGAAATCGATAGATCTCCAGGGTCTTCAAAATCCAATCGTGTGGTACACTGTCAAAGGCCTTCTGGTAGTCAATCCAAGCCATGCTTAAATTACGTTTTCGTTTCTTTGCATCATTCAAAATTATTTTATTCAGAAGCAAGATTTCCTTACAGCCATAGGAACCTTTACGACATCCTTTCTGTTCAACTGGCAACAGATGGTTCTTCTCTAGGTGCCTATACATTTTGTCAGCAATGGCTGCAGTTATAAGTTTGTACATTACTGGCAAGCAAGTAATTGGCCTGTAGTTCTTCGCCAAAGAGCTGTCTCCTCCTTTGGGTAGCAAATACGTAATGCCGCGAGTGAGCCATTCGGGGAGTTCGTTAGGGTTTTCTAAAATTTTATTAACAGCCTTTGCAAGATGAAAATGTAGTGCTGTTAATTTCTTAATCCAATAAATCTGGATCTTATCAACCCCAGGGGATTTCCAGTTTCCCATGTTCTTAATTGTTTGGCATAGGTCCTCTTTCGAGAATCCTTGAACATGTTCCACTGCTTCCACGAGTCCATTGGCAGCATCAACTTCAGATTGGAGCCACGATGCGTCTTTGTTGTAGAATCTGGTTTCCTCCCAGATTCCTGCCCAAAATGTTTCGACGTCATCTTTTGAAGGAGGGGCAGCATTGCCATTCGGTTTTTCAGTCAGACTGCGATAGAATCTCTTCGCGTCTGTTTCAAACAACCGGTTCTGTACACGGAAATCGTTTCTACGTTTGTACCGTCTTATTCGTTGAGCCCATGCTTGGATTTTTTCTTTTAGCTTTTCAGCTACCATTAGCCTTGTCGTGTCATTGTCAATTAGGTATTTTTGTTCAACATGGAGTATTTTTTGTTGAACTTTATACGTGTGGTTTGACTTAGAAGATGCCTCGGCTAGGAGTGATATTTCACGCCGTGTGTCGGCTATCCGTTTCATAATTCTTTTCATCCACGGAGGTACGGAGCTTTTTACTCTGTCTGGCTGTCGGCCATCGGTGTTCTTGGCTGGTCCCAAAATTATCTGAGATACTAGATATCCAGTTGCATACACGATGTGATTGATTTCAGTAATATCTAGATCTCTACTTGAGGTCTGTACAACCTCATTTAAGACAGAATTCGCTGTTTCTATCACTCTCTTAGCTTTAGCATTTTCGTAAATTCTCCTCAACGGTGCACGAGATTCGAATGGAAGTAGACGAACTCGTTCTATCTCGCGTCGGAGGAGGTCCCGCATCATGTCCTTATCGTGTGACTCATGGCCAGATGAATTTTCACCACTGACGGATGTTTCATTTGGAAGAGATGAACCTTGAAGTGGATCATCGTTTTCAGGGATATTAGATGGTTCTAAATGTTCGTCATGTGGATGGTTTGATTGATGAACATACTCTGCGTTTCTCTGGATGTCTGCAAGTTGTTCGGCTGTGAATTTTCCACTGCTGAGTATGTATCGTCGTTGACTGGCAAGCTTCTTTGAGTCTAGGGTAGGTCTCATATCTGGGTTCCGCTCTCTCCATATCTTAAAAACTTCTATTTCTGAGCCCCCATTTTTCGCTTTTGCATAGTAAAAGCACCACATCACCTCCATTAATTCATCCCGGGTCCATCTCTGACGATGGCTTCGAGCTACTGCCGGCTCTGGGTCCCTGGGACTAACATCCGTGGGATGGCCAGATGTCGACAAGGTGACATTAGCTCGGTTCCTGAGCAGGTATGGGACATTGGTAGAACAAGGCACGTTAAGGTTCATTACATTGCTTGTTCTATCCATTTTGCTCATTGGTTTGAATTGAAGATTCGCAGGACGCAAGTTCGAGTTCACAGATCACACTTAACCTTCGGGTTGTTTCCTGCCATCCGTTACTGCGACCCATAGTGGCCTCGGGGCATCCCCCCGCAGGGCCCAGCAAGGGGTCCCTCCGATCGCCAGTCGGCATTACTAAACCCTACGGGATTTTCACTGACTGCTGAAGGCAGCCTCCTTCGCTGGCTAATGCAAGGTTCGGGCCTCCACTCTAATCAGTGGCCTGGTGTGCCAACCCAGTTTCTCTCCTGTACCCTCTATGGGCCGACAACAGGAAGTCCAAAGGTTCATGACCCTTCCCTCTCTACTTACTTCCCACTCTCCTCAAAATGGAGTACTTCTTCGTCGGACCCCTCACCTTCAACCTATTCAGCAAGGGAGACCCTACCAGTAGCTAGGCTACCACTGACATAGCTCTCAGGCTCATGGGGGTACTCAAGCTCCACCACCAACTCCAAGGTCGTGTACTCCCTAGGTGGAGTTATTATTATTATTATTATTATTATTATTATTATTATTAAAGCTATAACATCCCTAACTAGTTATTATTATTATTATTATTATTATTATTATTATTATTATTAAAGCTATAACATCCCTATCCAGGGCAAAAGCCCCACTCTCTGGTGGGGTAGCTCACAAATAAGAACTTATCAGGTGAGCTATCTATATATATATATATATATATATATATATATATATATATATATATCCCACAAGTTCTTAACAATACCTATGATTTTCCTGTAACACTATTTTCACAGTTAAACAATAGTTTTGTTAGACACGCATAGTCTTGTTCGACACTTTTTGTTAGACACTGTTTCACACTCACATAACTTAAAATCTATTATTTACACTTCTATTTACACACAAACACATATATATGTATTTATGTATATATATATTTAATATATATTTAATATATATATATATATTTATGAATTTGTTCTTTCTATAGTTTCTTTCCACTTCTTTACCCTGTCTCTAGCTATGCGATCCCATAAATTACCTGATTCGCTAACAAATTCGTCTTGCCACCTCCTTCTTTGTCTTCCTACACGTCTCCATCCTACACTTGGGTCCCACTGGGTGACTGCGTGTGTCCATCTTTCTGGGTCAAGTCGGCTGATGTGTCTTCCCCATTTCCATTTTAATCATTTTACCTCTTGTGCTGCATCTTTTAATTTTGTCATTCTTCTGTCAATATTCTTGATCATATCTCTTAGAGTGATATTTAGCATTTTCCTCCTTTGGCAAATCTCTATCATGTTTCGCTCTTTTACATTAAGAGACCATGTCCATAAATGAGGACAGGTAACACACATCTGTCAAATATTTGCCTTTTAATTGCTATGTCTTCTTTTTTGTTGTTCAATAGAAATGATAAACTGTAGAATTTCCGCCATGCGTTAGAAATCCGAATATTAATTTCTTTTTATTATCTATTTCGGAAAGATACTATTTGTCTCAAATACACGTATTCTTCAACGTAGTCTGTTGTGCTGTAATTGATTGTGATGGGTATAGCAGTCCAGTTTGTCATAATTTTAGTTTTGGTAGTATTCATTTGTAAACCTACATTGTTACATAGTCTATCTCATTCAGAGTATTTTCCAGTTGTTTTGGGGATTTTGCGAAGATTATTATCATCTGCAAATCTTAAATTATTTAATTTTCTTCTATTTATGTTTAGGTCGTATTCGTTTTTGATATTTCTAAACACTTATACTAGTACACATATGAAGATATTTGGTGATAACGGATGTCCTTGGCGAACACCCCTTTGCAGTTTGAATATTGGTCCTTCTATCTCTGTCTTTAATTTTGTCCAACTATTACATTTTACTTAAAAGTCTAACATACTTTTTATTCACACCTTGTGTAGTTAATGCTTGTAGAGCTGCCGGGTGTTCAACTCTGTCGAAAGCTTTATTGAAGTCTATAATTGCCAGATATATCTTGAGGTTATATTCTTGAGCTTTTTCCAGTAATTGGTTGAGTACTTGAAGGTGGTCGGTTGTGGAAAAGTGTGGGCGAAATCCTCCCTGTTCCATAGGTTGTTGATTCTTCTGTTAATGACGTTGCTGATTCTTCTGTTGATTATTTAGGAGAATAGTTTGTAAACACGTGGCAATAAACTTATTGGTCCACAGTTGTTTATTTCGTTTCTGTTTCCCCTTTTGTGAATCAGGATGATAGTACTTAAGAGCCATTCTTTTAGCATATCTTCTTTTTCAAGATCGAGGTTAAACAGAGTTGTGGGAGGTTTCAACTTCACTTCTGATCCCATTTTCAGAAATGCATTATATATACCGTCTTCTCCAGGAGCCTTCCCCATTTTGAGATCTTTCAGAGCTGCTTCGACCTCACACAGCATAATGGAGGGTGTCAATTCATTGTTTCCAACTGTACGATCATTTAACATATCATTTATTTTTTCCATTGTTTAATTGTAGTTATCCAATGAACTGCAGTAGATTTCTCATAGAAAGCTGTAGCTTGTGATATAATTTTATTTCTGTTGGTTATTCACTGACCTCCTTGTTTGTATATTTCTTTCATCCAGTGCTTTCCTTTACTCAACTCTCGTTTTATTGTCTTTATAGATCTGGAAGTATTCATTATTTCTTGTATGATTCTGTTTCTGTGGTTTCTTACCACCTTATTTCACGTTTCACTAGCTTGTTGAGCTCTGTATATTCAATTATCAAAATTGGCGTCAACTGTTTCTAGTGATCGAGCGACGACAAAAAACCTGGGCCTTTGGCCCGAGAGCTTTCTGTAGCCGAGATCGTTAGAACCCTTTGAACGCCCTCGGTGCATAAATAACTATTATTACTCATTCGTGTATTAATGCACGAATTATTCGTTTACTAACGCATTCACTCATATTCAATCGATAGGATTAGGTGGCTCAGGGTATCCATTGATCTCACTACATTGCGTCTGGCTGGGAGGTACTAGAGTCCGAGTCCAGACGGTGGCGAGATTTTCAACAAGAGCTACCTAGCTAGATCGAATTCAGCCGCTGTCTGGACGAAACTTCTAGCAGCCGGCTACTCTGCTCGGCAGTTTTCCGTAGTTTCGCTGATCAACACCAGGCGAATACCGGAGCAGTATCCAAACAAACGGACCACGGACTGCGCGCGATCTTTCCTACTTCTTTCTTGTTCTATCCTCACCCTTTACTTACACTTACTTATTTTCTTCTTCACTTCACGGCTTAGGCTATTGTCTGTTCCTTTCTCATAGTTTCTTTCCATCTTTGTCTTGGTCTTCCAACGTCTCTTCGTCCTCTTGGTGCGTAATACAAAGGTATCTTTGGAAATATATTTTATCAGTTATCACTTTTTATCAGTTATCACTCATACTCTTCACATGTTTAGCCTATATTTGTATATTCTCTTGCATGTAGTATTATTTGCTGTCACTTGTAATTATTATATTTCATTGGAGAGAATATTAGGACTAATGCTTCTCTTGTTCAAACGAGTAAATCTAGTGGCCTGGCACAAAAAGAGGCAGGATCTGATGTGTCGGCGTCGATGGTGTAATGGTTAGCGTAACAGACTCTTATACCCTAATACGCGGATTTAAACACGATCCCGAAGTCATGGATTTTTAAGGGCGAAAAGTCCTTCGTACACCTTTCTTCGGAGAGAAAGTAAAGCCGGCTGTCTCATGTTAGTATATTTACTGCTTATTAAAGATCCTCAAGCCTAAATGAAGCCTCTGGGGTAAATTCAAATCGCATGTTTCGTCGTCCAAGTAATACCTTCTTTCTCCCTTAGTTGGTGAAAGGAACGTAGCGAAATGTGCGTGGTCAGACGGAAGAGTAGGCTCCATGGGTTGAGTCTCGCCACGTAAAATGAGGCTTCAGTTCGAGTCAATGTGTTTGGGTGCTTTGCAGGTGGACTACGTGCGCGTGTACGCGCCGACGGAGAGCAGCAGCTTCGCGGAAAACGCGTGCGCCGACGCGGACGCGCGCGCCAACGCGGCGCGCAACACCGGCTGAGCCCCGCCCGTCCCACCGCGCCGACGCGAGGCCGCCAGCGGAGCGCCTGTGCAACCGTAGTGTTCAACGAACTTTCATCGAAGCCTGTGCGTTCGTTTTGGTTTCAAGCATTACAAACATCGGATGGTAAACGTGTTGATAAGGGCATTAATGAAAACCACTCAGGTTCGATAATGGTGTTAAACTTTTATCAACGATCGTATGGTGATCTTTACCTGATTCGATGTTTATTTCAATCATTGGACCCATCCTATATTATTAATGTGTTAATTTATGTAAGAGCATATATGATATCAAATGTGTTTGTTAAAACGGTAACGTTGCTTGGCAGTGTTGAACAACGCTGTACGCTGTCAACGACGTACGGTAGTTTCGAAATTAGTGATTTTTTTGTTGTAAAGATTAGATCTACTGCTCATCGAATGTGTTGTTTGGTCGGAAACGAAAGTCTCATGTATGCCACTAGTTTTCCACCACATGTTAAACATAATTTCGCCAATGACCACACATTCATTTTTGATTGAAGCATTACAATGATCGGACATTGAATGAATTAGGACAGGAATTTTGCTTGACTAACTTAAAAGTTATTTACGACGTTATTTAGTATTATAAAAAATATGTTGCGAAACATTTATCGCACATTTTATCCATTTTGTGACAATTCCAATTGATTACAATTTTCATTTAAATTGCACTCTTCGTCCTGCGAAAGGTTAGTGATGATGACAGTTAATGATTGGATGATGTTGGCAGTAATTAATAGCAGTCCATACATCACGAAACTGATCATTGCCGTTTATAGTAGGTAATGGATTATTACGATACTTGTAATAATTCTTACTATGAAACTAACCTCAGTTTAGTAAAGTTCGACTTTAAACAACTGAAGTGAATAAACAAAGTTTTTATGCACCACACGGAAATTTTGATTGCACAGTGCAATGATTAGAATTATCAGACGTGAAACATAATAACAAACAAGGGGAGTAAGGAATATTCACGAAAGCCACTCGATATCTTTTATGTTGAATAAACTTTTTCTTGTGTGCACGGTCATTATTGTTTCATTTGACGTGCATTTCAGAAATATCAACACCATCATACATCAAAAGATTTGATTAAAAATAGAATGTTGCTTGTTAGTTTTCTTCGACGCTTTCATTAATAATGACGATCATTTCAATATTATTCCATGTTTGTTTCAATGAATAGAATTATCAGTCACCAGATGTGTTGATATTTCTTAAACAAGGTTTGTTTTATCTGACAGAAAGTGCTATGATGAATTCAAAAAGGAACATGCCCTCGTGCGAATTCAATAGAGCTCTCACTGCATTAAGAAACTTCTAAAAGCATCCGCATGAATTTGCCAATGACATGTTGGCGCATAGTCAAAGACACATGCCATTAATGGATTATTACAAGAAGTGGTAAATTAATGTCAGTCCTGTGCAAATCAAAGCTAGGTGTGATGTAGTCGTGGTGCAATCCATAAGTTCATACAAGGAGAGAAAATATTGAGATACAGTTCTCCGAATCTGTCCTGCTGTTGATCGAGTCTCGTTATTTGAGTTTCTATTGTGTAGCACAAAATACAGGTGTGCCGAAAGTGCTACTTTCTGTAAAACACCAAGAGAACTTCTTGATCTTCCCATTAATTTTAAATTACGCGGCTACAGTTTGTATTTGATGGTTTACGTAAATACAAATAGTGAATTGACTTTCAGTCAAATAACTCATATTCATAAGGCATTATTAATTCAATTTGTATTGTATTTATTAACATTTCCTACTAATTTTATATATTCTTGACAGTGAGAAGTGATTTTTGCACCGCCATGTGTTGGTTGCCCGCCATGTACTAGGGTCGTTCCGAAAGTAATGCCTCCCATTTGTTTACGTAGTTGTATGATCTCAAAAACGAATGTGAGTGGTGTCACAGTGAAATATGAACTTTTTCGTTAAAGTTCATTGAATTTCGTTGCTATTTGTCAGATAGAAGCATAGTTACAGAACGCTAAAATGGCGTCTAGCTGGAACGCGCGTCAGAAGCAGAGATGTGTGACTGAATTTCTCACTTCTCAGGAAATTGCACGCATCGACATCACTAGTCTCTTACCGAACTTTTACGAGAAGCATACTATGGATGTCACGCCACAGTGTGGTGACGATGGGTAGTGCGTTACATCGATGGTGACAGCGACGTGAATGACAAACCACGTTGCTGTCGTCCTCGCACAGCTGCCACACCACGGAATGAAGGAGCGCCTCGATCAGCTCTTCCGCGTGAATGGGTTTATGAGAGGGTACACGGTGCTGGATAACTGCGTACAGCACTGAACATTGTCTGTAATGCATTAGAAGTAACGCTGAGTAAACTGAGTTATCGAAAATTGTGCGCAAGGTATGTTCCGCGATCACTCACACAGGAACACCAACACCACCGAACGGAACGTTGTGAGGAGCATTCGACCCAATACCAAGCTGAAGGTGGCGGTTTTCTGGATCGAATAATCACTGATTAAGAGACATGCTGTCACCATTATAAGCCAGAAATGAAACGAGAATCCATGGAATGATACCATAAGAATTCCCCGTACAGGTCAACTCGGCCGATACAGACTTTTACCAGCGTGGCATGCAGGCTCTTGAACATCGGTGAATAAAATGGGTTGAAGAAAAGGGAAACTCTATTGAAAAATAGTTTCGTATTCAAAAAACTCTGTTCTAAAACATTGTATTAAGTTATTTTTTATTTACTGTATTTGTCATACAAATAAATAGGAGGCATTACTCTCGGAACGACCTAGTATTTTTGATAATGTTCAAAGGTCAGAAACATTGTCACACATTATTAAAGTATTGGACCAAACAACCAGATATTTCTGCACTCACACCTGCTTTTCATTTTAAATAATAATGACATTGCATATGAAAGCTGATGGAATTTCTTTTTAATTATTTTTTTATAAAATAATCAATAAGAAATGTAGAACAAGATGGATTGCACCTTTGTTGATATTAATAGAGCTCGTATCTCAGAATGAATGAGTTTCTCGAAACTTCTTGAGAGTGGGATGCAAAAATGTTGGAAACAATTTTGGATTTGCAAACATTTAATGTTTTTAAAGAGCATTTTGATTTCGGTCTTTATAATGTAAAAACAAGGCATGTGTAACATATATACCAGCTATACGTTCTAGCTAATACAATGTTCGAAAATAGCACATAAAGTATTTCAAAATAAATATAAATTAGGAATTGCGTAGAGAAAATAAATTTTTATAAAACAGCAAACGAAGGTTTGAAAATTTATTCCTACGTTTGCAGACGTTACCCTTCGTAAATTACAATTTCAACAAATCGTAACTCCACGCACACATCCGCCAACGTTCTCAAGAACTTTCGTACTTGTCACACATGCCCCAAAACCTACACTATATCTGCTTTAGGATTATTTAAATACCAACGAATGAAAGTGGTTTCCTGAAACATTTTGCAATAAAGTTCATTTTTTATTAAATGTTAAGAAAATTCAAATATCAAGACTTAACTATTATTAAAATTCTGTAAATTTTCACGAACAACATAATGAGACTTTTTTTATATAATGAGACATTTCTAAGTGTGAAATACACACAGGCGTGTTCTGCTCACCTAAGTAAAGAAAAGGTTTGTCATTTTGCTAAAAAAAAGGTCTTGGTTATTGCACAGATTATTGCCAACGAATCCTGTCGTTTCATAACGTCCAGAAGCTAGTTTCTCGAATTGAGAAACATATTATAGGGGAGAAAATCTATTTTGTTCCGACATAAATCGCGAAAAATGCAAACTTGTGAATTTATGGTATTGGGAGGCATTGACAGTCCTGTCACAGTCGCGTATGGCATTGTGATGTGTCACAAATGAGTGTACTGAATGACGCCAGTGATCTGGAGCTGAATACGAAACTGACTTAAAATGCGTTTTATGGGTTTATATACCTTTGAAGAAGGGACGGATCCAGCCGAGCATTGGGGGGGGGGATCATATATTTTTGTTCAATGATATACTTATTTGTTATTATATTGTATATTATTTTGAAGTGTATATATGATACTATACAATATAATTTTTTAAATAATTGCATATTTCCGACATTAATAAATATTTATATCAATTTTGCTAAATAAAGATAGGTAACAAACGAAAACTACAGGTCATTTTGGGGAGGGCCATGGTCCCCATGCCCCCCCCCTGGATTCGCCACTGTTTGAGGTCAAAACGTCAAAGCAACTGGTGGGGGAGTAATAAATTAAAGTTCTTTTATACATCTGAAATGATTCACCTGTATGTAAGACTGTAAACGTAACACTTCTAATGAAAACGAACGTAAAGATGCATTGACATTGCAATTCGATAGTGATCGTTACGTATTATGTTTATATATTGCAACCTATAACAGGGCAGATTGATACCTTTTCTCCTATTTCATACAAATAGTGATTGAAATTTAAATATTCTTAAAATCATGATGATTTCAAGAGAAGAAAGAGACATCCCGTCAAATCTGCGCACATTTTCTTGACCGCCCAAATTTTCCAGATGAGAGAAGATTGCTATTTCTTCAGCTGTACTGTTAAATAAAATGTACCGTTTGCTGTTGCAAAAAATATTATAATGGAATCGATGTGAAAATGTCGCTAAAATGCTCCTAACTATTTTTCATTCGTAATTCATCTTTGTTAAGTAAAAGAGAAAATTACAAGCATTCCTAAGTGCTCAGATAGTACAATTATTTTGCACAAAATAGATTCCTCCTGGCATCTTTTATTGATAATAGTTTCGCGCTGGAAATCTTCCCTTCGATAGAACGAGACGGCTCTGAGTTGAAACCGGTTTGAAAGATCAGGACTTTAGGCGAGAACAGTGGATGTTTTGAATGAAATGAAAGATGTTTCGCATTTCTAAGTGAAAGAAATGATTCTTGAATGGTACGGGTATAGCGTTTCAGTGAATATTCACGAAGAATACTGAAACGATTTCTAGTATTGTGAACATATTTATAAAATGATTTAATGCTAATTTTCAAAGATAAAAGTTAAGGAAGTTATTTAATTGTAAGAGTAGTTCCACGAGGCAAGTTTAATGGCTGTGATGTGACCTTAAGAATCACTTCTTTACAGCAAGTACACGTAGGAAAAATAACAATCAGGTGAAATACGTGTATGCTGTATGTATCTCTCTACAACAGAGATACATACGGCAGTTCGATTCATTAATTTATTTAGGCATGTTATCTTCACAGAAATACAACAATTAATTCGTAAACAAATTACAATTAAATAAAAATATAAGATTTTCCTCATAAATGAGAAAACCAATTGATGTGACAATATCTCAGCGAGACTCGTCTTCAGGAAATAGTACTTAACGAAAGTATTTGGAACTTACCGTTATCGAAGAAAGACGGGGATTCGGTACTGAGAAAGAGATACATAAAGCTATGAAATGTCCAAAAATGATGTAAATTCTGTGCTAAGATGGCAAAATGTTATAAGTAACATTTGAAACGTTTTTCCATAACAGCAATCTGAAGCATCAAAACATCATGAAAAATTACACTGTGTTTTTTGTCTTATTGCAAATTTCGACCATTGTTTTTTCATAAACTACAAGAGAATGTACATTTTGCCTACTTCTAAACATTAACAAACAAGAGTAACTTATGTCATTATCAGTTTCATGTCGTGACAAAGTGACATATTATTTTGCATCTTAGCACAGAATTAAGTGTGTTCTTATAGAGGAGTCATATCGAAGTTATAATTTCTCTAATGTGTAGTGAGAACTACAAGATACTTGTCTGAAAAGGAAATAAATTAAAGTGTATTAATTTTAGCGCAAATAAAGTATTTGATAAATGGTATTTTCCAACTTTTTTTCATTATTCTTACGCTTACATGACCTTTATTGTAAAATATTTGATTAAAAAGTATAAGTTAAAAAACTTTTACTGAAGTATTTTACACGAAAGTAAACATTTTCTTGCAATATTTTACGTAAACCGTTTAAATAATTTGACAAGTGGATTTTGATCCATTTATATTCTTATACAGTCCTAGATTTTTCTTGATCCCTTGTTCTCTAACAGTCTGTCATCAACTTTGTCATCTGGCGCATTACTTTTTTTGTAACTTAATTTATTCTTTTGTATTAACTTCTTAGTAATATTATTAGGTAATTTTGAAATTTTTTGTTTGAGAGATGTCTTTATTCTACATGAAACCGTTAGTGGCAATCTCAATTAATATTGATACGTTATCTACCCTATGTCAATTCTTTGTTATTCGTTCAGAAGATGGTGCTCCTCGAAATTCAATACAGAGAAATAAATCTGAAGTGTATTTCTTTGATTTTCGAATTTTCAGCTTTTTTATACTTTTTCAACTTGCTTATTTGATTACTAAAAGGAACACCAGGTCAAATCAATTGTTATCTGTCTGTCCATCAGTACGAACCGATTTAACTCAAAAACCTCTTAATTTATAAACATGATATTAAACACATTATAGACAGTACCCATAAGACCGACTTAGCTTTTGTTTCATCATAATATACACAAAAGTTCCGAAGATAGATTTTTTTCGTTTCCCCCACCGTACGTATTGCTCACTTCCTGCTCCTGGTTCACAATATTGGGTGCGTTTCATGTGCTACAAAAACGCGAAGCACGGAGGAGCAGAGGAAGAGATCACTTCGCTTCGAGCCTCGGTCGGGAACAGTCGTCCCCAGTGGAGCTCCGAGCAGCGCGCTAACGGAAATACCCCCAGAGTGTTGAGCAGTGTTATCACTGTGTCTTATGTACTAATAGTGCTTCGTAATTTAGTGCAGTGTTTTTATATTGCTTCAGCTTACTTCTTCGTTAAGTACTAATAATTCAACATAAACAGTAAAGTCGCCTCGGCAGCCCTTGGCCTCGCCCAAGCCGAAGCAGAATCAATGACGCTCCTCTACAGCCCAGAGAGCGCCATGGAGGTAAACTCCACCCATCAACAAGAAAGCCAACCCCCTGGTATCGACAGCTTGGGACTTCAACACCACGGCCATCTCAACTTGCAGCCTCACTACGACAGTATAGACGGTACAAATGTTTCATACCTAGACTTGGCCACAGGTTGCCCCCAACAGGTTAGTAGCCAACCTCCATGCAATGGCGCAGTGAACGTGTCTGCTATAGAAAGTGAAATAGTATTCGTAAACGGAAACACCGGTAAAAGAGGCCATGCAGACAGTAATCCAACAGAACAACCTCTTAAAATGCACATTAAAGACGCAGATATCCTATATTCAGTGCCAATTGTTAAACAAATTCACACCTCTAGAGAATCTGGAGAATCGTGGCAATAGGGTTCCATTCATTGAAGAAAACTCCCCAGAAACTTCCGAAAATGTGAAAATCTCCCCAATATATGTGAAATTCATCTCAAATGTATCAGAGTTCAATAAGGAAATAAAAAAAACAATGTAACTCCTCAGTTTACCTCTGACTACAATAACAACAAATTGAAAATAAAGTTTACAACCGTTACAGACTTTAGAAAAGCCTTTAAAGTTCTCTTTCAAACAAAAAGGAACTTTCACTTATAACGGGGAACAAGAAATTCTCGGTAATATTCAAGAACGTTCATGTACCCATCACCCAAGAGGAATTATTTCAAGACCCCAAGTCGCAACACCTCTCTCTTTTAAGTGTCACCAGGCTGTTAAAAAACAATTGTCCAATACCGGTTATTGCCGCGGAATTCGAAGGCTCACAGAACATTGAAAACATTCTCCACACTAAACAAATATGTAACCTTAGTGTAAAGCTGGAGAAAAGGTATAAAACTAGAGGTTCTGTTCAATGCCTTCGCTTTCTAGATTTCGGGCATACAAAAAATAGCTGCAATCACGCACTAGCTTGTATTTACTGTGCGGAAGGTCATTACTCAATTAATTGCCCGAATAAGGAGAATGCTCCCAAATGTAGGCTTTGCGTGGCGCGCGCAGGGCCGGCTTACGTACTCCAGAATGTTCTTACTACAAGAACATACTGGAGTCGGCAACCAAGAGTAGTCAAAGAAAAGAACAAGAAAAAAACAGGGACATCAATAATAGTCCTCCACCACAGGACCCAAGAAATTCTTCCCAATAAACACCTCCCCCTTTGTTCGACAACCAATATCAAGAACCATTTCCATCACTACACAGAACACAACCAATATGCAACTTCACTAGGCACAACAACCCTGTAAATCAATCAAGCTTCGTTAACAATAACAGTTCACGGAGCAACCCTACACAACAAAACCTACAAAGTTATCATATTAATCCTCTTCTAAATTCAATAATAAATTCAATAACATCGTGCATTATTAACTTCATTCATTCCCTCATGCCATCAATAATAAATACAATACAGAGTACAGTAACAGCGCATTGTAATAACAATAATGGCAACACAATACCTTTAAAATATATCATTCACTTGTTGGAATGCAAATGGGATTACATCCAAAAAAATAGAACTGACACAATATTTACACACACACAACATAGATATTGCATGCATAACAGAGACGCACCTAAACAATAGAAATAAGTTTTACATACCAAAATACAAAATCTATAGAAATGATAGAATCGAAAATAAAGGAGGTGGGGTACTAATAGCAGTCAGAAATAATATCAACCATCATGAAATATACCAAACACCACAGGAATCGAAACAGTAGCCATAAGTCTAACAATGAACAATCAACCACGAAACATAATTGCTGCATATAAACCCAAAAAAATACAAATTCAACCTCTAAACATACTTAATCTATTCGCCTCAAATAAAAACACACTAATACTAAGATTTGAACACGAAACATACTACCTGGAGATGTCGGACAAGTAATCCAAGCAGGAAAAATATTATCACACATCTTAAATAACACCACCATAAATATACCATATCCTCCAGAACCAACTTACTACCCCAGAGACGTAAGTAAAAAACAGACATTCTAGATATTGGACTGACTGACGGAAACATCAATTTTTATTCTATCACATACCATGAACTCGACTCTGATCATGTTCCAGTAAACATACTTACACAACAAATTCCACCCCCACGATCCCCAACCTCCAAAATAAACACAATTAAATTGAACTGGATTGAATTCCAAAACATAATAAGCAATTTAATACCTAAATAAAAATCTTTAAAATCCTATGGAAATTTAAAACGCCGTAGCATTACTAAATACGATACTACATACAGCAACAGCAGAAGCGCAACCTTCAAATACACAAACTTATAACAGTATTAGACCTCTACGAGCAGAAATCAGAACTATAATAAATACAAAAAAACAAGAGCAGAAGACTATGAAACCTAACCGAAAATCCACATATAGAAACCGAACTAAAATAGTTAAGAAATCAATAAAAAATCATACAAATCTCAAATTCTAAAACAAAATTCAATCGTTAACAACTCAAAACAATTCTATACGGAACTTTACCAAACAAATATTAAAAAAGAAAACATTAATTCCACCCAATAACTCACCTAAAGGTAAATTATTCACACTCGGACAAGGCAGAGAAATTAGCTAACTACTTTGAGTCGACTCTCACCCTCAACCAAATAAAACTGCACCCGGAACACAACACAATAATACCAACAATAAGACTCCTAATCTACGGCCCACAACATACAATTCACTTCACAAACCCTAAAGAAACAAAAGAAATCGTTAATTCATTACCGATAAAAAAAAGCGCCAGGTCACGATAATATTAATAAGCCAATGCTAAAACACTTACCAGCCCCCGCATTTGCATACATAGCAAACATCTACAATTTATGCTTCAGAACAATTCATTTTCCATCCACCTGGAAGCATGCTATAATTATTCCCATTCCAAAACCTAACAAAAATTCTGCAAACACTGACAGCTACCGCCCAATAAGCCTTCTACCATCTCTGTCCAAAATATTTGAAAAAATAATACTTCATCGTCTCAAAAACACCTTCAAATAACAAAAGTAATCCCAAGAGAGCAAATTGGATTTTCTGAACATATCTCCACACAACACCAACTCCTCAGAGTTACAGAACATCTCCACATAGCATTTCATAAAAAACAATACACAATACTCATATCACTTGACATACCACAGGCATTCGACAGAGTATGGCACCAGGCATTAATATACAAACTAAAGAAAATTGGTACTCCACAGTACATCTCCTCAATAATTCAAAACTATTTATCCAACAGGACTTTTGCAGTAACCATCAATAATCATCATTCAAATCCCAGGTTAATCAAAGCAGGTTTACCACTAGGATCCCCATTTTACCCACACTATTTAATCTGTATGTAGCAGACATCCCAAAGTATCCAACAGTGACAATAGCTCAGTTTTCAGATGATACGCTTATTTTTGCATCCAAAAACTCACTAACTAGCACTAAAAACAACATACACTTGTATCTAAACCTAATAGATATCTGGTTATCCAAATTAAAAATAAAACTAAATCCAAATAAAACTGCAGCAAACATTTTTTCACTAAGGCATTACACTCCACCTACCACTTTAACAGTAAATAATGAGCCCATCCCATGGTACCCTCCAAATAAACCCATTAAATATTTAGGACTGCACATGGTCACCAAACTGAACTGGAAACAACATTTAGACACCCAAATAACACAAACCAATGCACCAACTAAAAACTCTAATTAACAGGAATCAGTACCTCCCATATAGCATAGCAATAATTCTATACAAAACAATAATCAGACCGACACTTCTCTACGCCTGCCCAGTATGGATCAATACTGCAGAAACCAACATCAAATAGTCCAGAACCAATTCCTTCGCACCATCACCAATGCACCCTGGTTCACTTCCAACCACCAATTACACTACGAATTCAACCTTGATGCCATCATTCACCACATTGCCTACATATGCCATAACTTCTTCTCTAATATCACCACATCCAATAGTTAATTTCAATCTATGTAAAAACCTCACTCACTCTACTTGTATGCAAATCATTTCATATATTTTGTAAACTTTTTTCCATTTCTAGAATAGATTCTATGAAGTGCCATCATGGTTTCCCCACCCTATGTATTAGTATTAAGTTAGGTTAAGCTGTATTTATTAAGCCATTCACTACATGTTCAATGAACTGATCTATGTATTAAAAAATCATATAATAAAGAAAGAAAGGAGGAATAGATAGAGCGGAAGGGATTGGATGGGAGAGGCGGAAGGTGTTTGCAGGGTATCCATCGTAGGCCAGATAGTGCGTGCGAAAGTAACGGACGAAGTGAGAAGAGCATGAGGAACAGTTAGAGCGAATGACACTGGCGGAAGGTATTTGTAGGGAGGCCATCGTAGGCAAGATAGGGCGTGCGGAAGTGACAGACGAAGCGTGATGAGCAGGAGGAACAGATAAAGCGGAAGGGACTGGTTGGGAGAGGCGAAAGGTGTTTGCAAGGCAACCATTGTAGACCAGACAAGGCGTGCGGAAGTGACAAACTGTTATGTCTCAAAATGAAAATTTGTAAGCTCTTTTGAACACAAAACATTTATTCACATAACTATACATGTTTACTACAAACTGGATTGCTCCCTTTCGCGATCTTGCTGCATACTGCTCTTTACTGATTCTCCGACTACGGACGCGCTGACTGCTGACGCGTTGACTACTGATGCGTCGACTACTGACGCTTCGATTCCTGACGTGTCGACTATTGACGCGATGACTCCTGGCGCGTCGACCACGGACGCAATGACTGCTGACGCGATGACGTCAGACTCCTTGCTCTCACTTCTGCTCCTGCGGCGGCTTCACTGGCTTCCGACTCCTTGCTCGGGCTTTTCTTCTGAGGGGCGCTGCGCCCAGCTTATAATGCGTCGCTGCGAAGGGGAGGGCGTCGCTAGCCCCTCCCTTGCGGCGAGGGTAGTCGCTCCAGGTTCGCCGAACCCGCCCGAGTGGAACGCTCGGGCTCGCTGTTGCGTGGCCAGCGGAACTGCGCTGGCGCTCACTATGGCGGCCGCTCGAACCAGGGGCGCGGCACGTCGCACAAAGTCGGTTGTACAAAATTAGCACTTTAAATAAGGCCATGTACAATCTTTTGAAAAACGAAAAGTTTTGGCGTAAATTGCACTTCAAATTTACAAAAACAAATTCTCAAAAACAGGTCCAATTATTTTCTTTGAATTTTCTTCACTGATGTAATGACGGACGATAAAAATGTGGTCTGAGTCCTACCTCCAACAATTACTTGGTTTTTTGAAAATTGCAAAAATATATTTTTAAAACTACAAAATTGAAGATAAAGATATTTACCTCAGACGAAGTCTCTTGTGCAAAATTAGATCTTTAAAAACGGTAATGTTGAATTTTCTGAAAAACGAGTTGTTTTTGCGCATTTTACGCTTCAAAATTTACATTTTTTTCTCAGAAACAGCTTCAACTTTTTTTTCATTTTTTTCACTTAAGTAATGAAAGATGATAAAAAGTATGGTCTTAGTCCTACTTCCGGGAATTACTTGGTTTTTTGAAAATTAAAAAAAATTTAAACTACAAAATTGTAGATAGAGATTTTTACCTCCGACAAAGTCTGTTGTACAAAATTAGCTCTTTAAAATAGGTTATGTAGAATTTTCTGAAAAGCGAGTGGTTTTTGCGTAATTTTTGCTTCAATTTTTTTATCTCAAAAACCGCGTCAAGTTTTTTCTTTAAATTTTCTCCACATGTATAATAAGGGACGGTAAATAAAAAAAATAAACCGGTGGTGCTATAGAATGTCACAGACTTTCTCGCAGTAGTTATTTTTCTAATATCGTTAGTCGAATTTGGAGTAAGCCCTTCACCGCTGCCTTTCTTCGTCGCCCAAAAGGCTTTTGTTTTTCGCATGGTGACAATTACCGGCTTCCTAATGATAAAGCTGATACAATTATTGTAAGAAGGGAGGCTGAGCAAGTGGACGTATTGAATTTTCCTCTCTTCTAACAAAACCTGCAATAGCTTGTGAAGGACCACTTTCCGATTTAGAATTCTCAAGGCAGGAAAGTTGCCTGGTTTTGTGAGATGTCACCAAATGCTTCAGTGAAAACACAACACATATATTTAACAAAGATATAATTAAGCTGAATAATTTACAGGCGTGCTATATGAAAACACGGAGAAGTATGCGTTAGTTGCAAGTACACTAAACATATTGAATGAATGGACTGAAAGAGAAACATAGATACAAAATCATATTGTTTGTCTTGAGAGAAGGCGCCGCTGACAGCTGGACTGCGTTGGATGACGTCACCCGCACCTGATGACGTAAGGCAGAGCACACTGGACACTGTGGCAAGTAAGATTAACAGGAACAGTTGTTGAGCGAGACGACACTGAACGAACTCGCATGATGCATTGTCGCCAACTGAGTAGCAACCAATTGTTCGCACCGACACGCACTGTCACAGCATTGAGGCAAACACATTATGAATATGAGCATGGCTCATTGTTTTGCAGGTTAAATGTTAAGGCAATGTTAATTGATGATTACAGTGTTGATTGAGAACATTACAGTGTTCGCACTGACACGAGTACATTTTCTAGAATGTTGAAATGATAACATATATGCAGCATAGCTGCTGTGAGTACACCTTGTAATTACTTGGCACAGCAAGAATCGGTATCATAAGCATGGCTTATAGTTCGCCAAGGCATGAATTGCCTTGCAAGAGAGAAAAACACACGTGCGTGGGCAGCGTGATTGAACATAAGAAAAACTGAGAGCACATACTGAACTGGTGTCACTAGCACAAAGGCATGGTTGCCTCACAAAGAAAGAACACGCGCCTGGGCGGCGTGGAGTGTGCCGCGTGCAGCTCAGATCACAACTACCGCCTCGGCTCGCTCGCAGCGGGTAGAATGAGCCGTGTGCGGCCTTTTCGCGCGCAACTGAGCGCTGTCCAATCAGAATTAACGAAACAAAAATGATGTATTTACGATTATTCTGAAAGGGAAAAGGGATTCAAGATAAAATATATGAAACAAGCATGATTTTTAATTCTAAGAATTATGCCATCAAATGTGACTGACAGGGGAATCTTAAAATGTTTTATATATTATAAGCTGGATATAACAGCTAACACGTAGCAGTTTGACGCGCAGTTCTGAGAAAAGGGGAGGGAGGTCGGATCCCGAGAATTTAAGCGTTGCAGCTGGGTTGCGCTGAGGAAACTTTGTTGTGACATGTTCTTCCGTTAAACAGGAATTGCAACACAGGAATTGGAAAGAGCTTGCGAGGTGCGAGGTGCTTCAATACAAATGTAATAAAGAGAATAAAATAAAATATGCATATAGTAACTTGTTCGAACAATTATGTTTTGACTAATGTATACATTTTCAGTCCACAACTCGCTCCAATGGCCAAGGTGGTTAAGGCGTGCTGAGGCAGAGCGCTTCACTTCGGAAGATGCCGGGTTCGAATCCCAGACAGGGATTTGATTAATTTGATAAATGTGTTGTTGCAGAAAGAACTATTGAAGTGTGCAGAAACTTTATTGAAAATCATTTGAAGTACTTCTACTGATTCATAGAATCAATGCAGATAAATATTGCGACTACCCGTCTGTCGGTTGGGCGCCGTAGACGTGGTAGCCGGCTCGCTCAGTCGATAGAAAGGCTTGCCTAAATTGATGAAGATGGAGGAAGTTGGTGACCGGTGTAAAATAAGAGACTTTTACTCATGTTAACAAATAGGTGGCTTTTATTTAAAAAAAGAATTGCAAGATTTTACCACTCATGTCGGCGAGCATGCTCCCCTTTCCCAATTCCAAAATATGACATGCACACATAAAATAATAAAATAAATTGAAAAGTGAAAATTACTACAGAAAAAAAACAATATTTTCCTCTACGCTGATTCCCTCTTGACAGCCAAGCGCGGCCGGGAATCTTCTCTTCGTCGCCCGGTCAAAGGTAATTAAAAATTGTTCACCAAACTGTTTATGCCTT
This sequence comes from Acheta domesticus, assembly GCA_031308135.1. Taxonomy (NCBI): domain Eukaryota; kingdom Metazoa; phylum Arthropoda; class Insecta; order Orthoptera; family Gryllidae; genus Acheta; species Acheta domesticus. Next base: position 69,502,744 of record JAHLJT010009355.1, read on the forward strand.
TCGACCACGGGCGCGCCAAAAGAACGAAAAAAATACCGTCTCAGCGGGGCGGCGAGCACAACAAACCAGAGTTGAACGACCTCGAGCCACCAGCTGGCTGGCAGGGGTGGCGTGGGACGTCTTGGGACGCCGCACAAAGGGGCGCGCAGGGCCGAGTCAGGTAGAAGACGGGGTCGCAGGAGTGTTGACCCAACACACAGCGCCGCTCACTTACTGTCGCTAATGATCAGATAATGTCTGCTCAGTCGAATGACCTTGTCACTTTCGGTTCACCGCACGGTACTTTAGAGTTCGTAGCAAGTTCGTGAATGATCAAATAGTTCCACGATAATGTTCCAAACACGAGCACAAGTCAGATACTTTTTCTGAACTATTAGAATGTCAATAAAACTTTTCACAATCCGCGGTGTACACTTATTTAAGAACCGCGCACAAATTCTTCTCGAAAACTCAACGTTTTCTTATAAGTCCAACTAAGAAACAAACCTTTATCTCTGACGCCGGGCGCCTCCACAATAACGTCTCGTCCCCCTGACCGCCTCTCACGTCCCTCTGTGACGGCCTCACACCCTCTCTCTGTGTTGGCCTCACACCTTCTCTCTGTGATGTCGCCTGCACGAAGTCCTTCGAGCCTCCCTTCCCCAACCAAATTCCCTCAGAATGTTCTAGAACATCCTCGAGTTTTGCCTACGTCCGACGGCTATTGGCGAAAGGGTATTGCGACGTAGAATAATTCCTCCCAATCATCGGAAGTTTTTGGGGCCGAGAAATGAGAGAGAAACCTGCACTCGTTCTCTCTCGCTTCAATTTTCTGTCAAATAGGGGCAGAAATTAATGACTGGGGGGGAAGAAAATCTCAAGGGAGGATGGGGAGGGCGAGGAGCGCCGCGGAAAAGTACTGCAGTGCCGCGTGCACGAGAAGACCCCCCCAGGCCGCGGGACACTTGGGTGCGACGAATTGTTAGGGGGCGGGTCCAGCGGGTGGCCTGACAGAACCCTGGCGCCGCCGTCGACCCCTCTGTCGCGCGACGCGGAGCAATTCTCAGGCTCGCAGCCGTAATGGATTCGGTATCACTACAATATACAGGACTTGTCTTTGTTTTCCCAAATTGCATCTTAAACTTTTTTTTCAACTCTGTTATTCGATTTCTGAAATGTATGCCACGTCAAATCAATTTTCTTGTGTACATTTGTTTACACTGATTTAAGTAAAATTATTCGTATTTCAACATTGAATTGAAATACAATTTAACCAGGACCCTTGTGATCAACTAACATATCCCTAACGGTTCCGAAATTATTATTACTTTCTCGCGTAACGAATACTTCGTAAGAAGAGAAAGGATCGTGCCCCGGAAAACGATCTTTCCAGCGCCAGCACGTTAACTCTGGGGAACTGTGTTCGGGTGTCGGAATGGAAAAATAATTTCTTGGTTGAAAACACTTTTTTGTTTAATGTAAATGTATGTTATTGCGGAGCATTTTAAATTATTCAAAAATGTATGTGCTTTGGTAGCACTCCGTGTTGAATTTGACGTTTTGAGTATGAATGAGAAAGGCGGAAAAATGCATCTACGGCGGAATTTTTTATTCTTTGTCCTTTATCCCTTCCTATTTGTTGTTTTTTACACTGACAATCGGACATTTATATGTTTACGTTTATTCTAATGTGTATATGTTTATGCCTTTTCCCGAGTTCGGTCAATGGGCGCTTGGCGTAGTGGCATGAATGCCAGCAAGTTAAATCTGTGGATTTGTGATCGCGTCTCGGAGCGAAAAAAATCTGCTGGTTTATGTAGTAGAGTAATTTTGCGGAGGATTTAGGAACAATGCCAGAAAGTATGTGATTTGGAAGCACCACTAGTTAAAAATTTCGAAAATGTCCGGAAGGTTTCATGTAAAATACCCCTCCCCCAAAAAAATATCGGTTTCAAATGCATGGGGCCACGAGATCAGCCAGATCGATCGGGGAGTATCAATTTGGGAGAAATTTGGATGAACGGTTTAGTCGCTAGCGTTGTTCACAGACTGACGGACGGACAAACGTTTTTTTTTGTTTTTTTTCAATTGGTTTTTCGATATCAAGGACCCACAAAACACTGATTCTGGCTGCAGCACGTGTTAGGAGATTTTTTTTTTCTTAATTTAGCAACTGGATTTATCCACTTTTTCGTTACCAGGGCCCTGTAATAAGAGTTTTCTGCCGAAAATCAGCCGTTTTTTTCGCGCAGCATTACATAACTTTCTCTATACTATACGTACGTATAATATACGGGAAAATAAAATTAATATCTCTGTAATAAAATTTGAAAAATCTATGAAAATGGCTTGGTAGCTGCTTTAATAAGTGCATGAAGGCAGATCTAGATGACTGAAATTATCCTGCAAATATTGAGGAAAAAAGGGTCCAAAAAGACGCCAGATATGGTACGAGGATTAAATGAAAAAATGGATACAATTAACCATCCCAAGTGAGTGTGAAATTAATTTGATAATGAATTTACAAAAAAAGTTACAAAAATATGCAGGCACAGGGAAAATTAACGGCAGCACGAATTCTGAAAACCAGACTGCAGGAATTTAGTGAAAACATTCTAAAAGAATAAAATAATATTTTCATGAAAGTCGAGGGAATAGGGCTAATTGATGTAGTTTTCAACCTTGGACCTTATGAGAAAGATTATGAGCGTAAATAGGAATAAACTTTGCCAAATTCTCGGTTAGGAGGATAATGATAACCAAATTGACCTCAACGGCACAAGTTTGACAAGGCTTCGCCCAAATATCCATTACTTCTTACTTTATATCTAAACCACTTGATAATTAGAAAAGAAGAAACAGGTGGAAATAATATCTAACCAAATGTTCTACAAACATCATATTTTCTTGACTACAAGCCCTGCTTTTTCCCCCCTCCAAAAATTTGCCTCAAAAGATGGAGGGGGCTAGTACATATATGTCTGGAATTTAACTAATTTTCTTTTTCAACTAGTGATGCTACAACAGCACTTACTTTCCCGTATTAGAGGAAACAGCTACTCAAATATTGCACTTCATGCGCTACTAACATCTTAGCTTACCACTCACTGTTTCCATCGGAGTGTTGTCAGAACTATGTGAATTCTACAACAGCACAAAAATAGAATACAAAAGTTTTGTAAACTTGTATTGGAAAAAGAAGCCCGATACCCTGGACAATACAGAAATGCATTCCATAGGGCCATGATTAGAGAAGAGTATTATAAACCATGCAACAAATTCTCTACTCACTACAAATGGTACAGCATTTGGGGCGAAATCTAAATATTTGTATGCAAATATCAACATAAATTAGACAATTATAACTCCTTTTCATACAGCTCCATTAGGTCACAACAATGACACGTAATTCACAGATATTCGCGAGCGCAAAGTGAATTCCATTGTTGCAGACCCTGCATTGCCGATATTCTGAGAGCTATTACTTCTTTTACTTATTTCAAAATAAACAATTTCTAAAATATTAATGTGTAAGTGCATAACAAAAGTTCGAATGTAAGAAACGAACAAAGAAATAATAAACAAAATTGCACATTCTAATTTACGACGCACCCAGCTGTCCGAAGCGCAGTAAATTTACAGCGGGCTATTATGTTTGTCACAAAATCTACACGTATTTTGAAAAAACCAAGCTTGACCTTATTTGAAGATGTGGTTTTGTTAAATACATGTAATTGAGAAAAATTGTATTTTTAAAATTGTAGTTGTAAGAAAACGACGAAAACGAAGCGCAGTCAATTCCGAGCGGACTATTATATTTGTCAGGAAATTATAGAAAAACTTATACGTAATATTTTCAAAAAATTAAACATGACCTTATTTGAAGATGTTTTTGATGAGCATATTTCATTAAGAAAAACAATCGTGTCTTCACAATTGTAGTTGTAGAAAGTGTACAATTATAGTAGTGCACAGTTGTAGAAAACGTACAATTGTAGTGCTACAGGATGACACACACGTTCCCGTGTCAGTTTTCTATTTTCTTGGGTGTTCGCTAGCTATTCGAAATTGCCACATAATCTTTCATGCCAGCAGCCATCTATCGCCGCCCACACTACATGTTTTTGACATTTTTTTTTAATTTTTCGGTTTCCTAATATTTGAACGAAACATTAATTTTAAAATATTAAAGAACACAAAAACCTCGTCCTATATGACAAGTTTTCTTTAAAAATTTGTATCCATTTTTAAGAAATGCGAAATTTTAAGCTCATTTCCATAAAAAAGTATTGAGTTTTCAAAACACTTCATTTGAAGTCATTTAGAAGCACTTAGACTCACAAATACAGTAGTGTTTACAAATTGCTGGTAATGCTCATATTAAAGATGTGAAAGATCTTTCAAAAAAATCACATTTGTTATTTTTGAAAGAACAAAAAATACCCCCAAATGAAATTAATCATAAAATCACTCAAAATCATATTAAAGAGTGTAATTAGCTCTATCCATTCCAAAACTTTGAAGAAAAAATTTCAAGCCATTTATGAGAAAATGATGTTTGAGCGTTTCTGAAAATGCAGAATTTTGAGCTAGTTTTCACAGAAAACGGTTGAGTTTTCGAGAAACTGTGCTTCAATGTGATGGGAACTATATTTGAGAAAATACAATGTCTCTTATACACACGATGAGGTGACCTTACCCACAATGGAATGAATCACAAAAAGCAACTATCAATTGATCTAAGATTGCAGAGGTGTATGGGTTGTTAATATCAAGAATAGCAACAAAATCTATGGGACTAGTAGAAAAAGAACATCAAAGAATTTCAAAGAAGAAAATAGTGATAAATAATTTGAATATAATTAATGATATGAAATCATAGAACATAAATGAATATTTTGAAATGACTATGAATATTGAAGATATACAATTTACAAATTACTGCAAAAGGAAAGCGATTTGACCAGAAAGGGATTTTAACCAGTAATACGCATTCTAAAATGAGTTTGCTGAATGTTAACGAATTCAGAGATTGAAAGCAGACATGTAAATCATTTAATATCATGTAGGCTAAAGGGATGGGAAACATGTCAAGAACTAAAGACAGAGAGCAAGGTCAGGAATGAGTGACTAAAGAAATAACAACCCGAAAGGAAAAGGCCATAGAGACCTAAATATTGTTGCGTAAGATGATGTCGTATTATCTTAAGAAAAACAAAAGCTACATTACTTTTACCTATGTTAAGAAAGACTTTTGGCATCAATGTCTGTACATAAAATGTGAAAGGTACTACTTTTACAACAATGAAACTGGAGGAAAACATCAATTTCAAGTCTTGGCTGAGGTGAAATTAACAGCACAAAACAGAAAGAAACGGATTAAACAAAAATAATTGTATAGAACTCAGTGAAGAAAGCAAGCTTTTAAAAGTTGAAAAACAGGAGGCATTTACTCAAACAAAAAAATGCAACTTTGGAAAGAAAAACAAAGGCTTAAACGTAAAGAACAAAGTAAACAATTTTTGCAGGAAGGAAAGTTGTATAAAAATCTGACCATTGACATTTCATCAGAGAATGGTATTTTTCTTATTATCCAAAATAATAAAATGAAAACATTAATAAATATAGTATTACATACCAACATTTGCACAAGACATCCCATTGCTTTTTAATTACAACATCTGTCAAAAATCCACATCATGCCTAATTCATGCAGGGCCTTTCAAAGACTCAAATTTTTATAACTCTCTAATTTTCCCTTTATTTCAGTCAAATGATCAGTGATGTGCTCATTTAATAAGCCAAACAATGAATTTTCTTTCCATTGCAATTGGCATTGAAAAAAAATTGTCTACTTAGCTGAGGTCACTCTGTCTACAAACATCAAAAAAATATAGTTATTCTTAATTGTAAACTAAACAAAATCTACTAACTACTATAACTTTAATATTGGTTAATCAATATTTCATTTATAAACAACAACAAAAAATCAATTTATTGTACTTGAAGTAAGAAACAGATTTTCTCCATAATACTTTTCTGTTTTATCATTTTTTAAATCCGCTCACTAATTCATACATATATTTTTAAGAGAATAATGAAAGTGAAGGAACACCAAGTCAATTAGCAAGCCGATTTTTGGAGAATTGAATTATTTTACAAAAAGACCAAAGTAATTAATTCAGTATATTTATGCCAACTATCACTGACCCTGACCAGTGACTGCAAATACTTCCTTAAAAATGCTCTTCTCCCTTTTTATGAAGATCATTTCCGAAAAAAGACCAACAAAATATCCAATTTTTAAAGTCTTGTATTCTTCTGTACCTAATTATTATACCTTCAGCACTGTAGACCGTAAATGAACATTCTCAGCATAAAGGGATGTTGTTCAAAATAATACCTTCCTGCACGTGCCAGGTTGTCTACTAATAAATTGTTTTCATACTTGCAAATTTGCAAGCAAGATGATGAAACCATGGAAGGGAAAAGAATATATAAAAAAATGTCAGAGAGAAAGATAAGATTGATGGAGAACAACTGAAGGTATGATGGTATATACCATATACCAATCCAATGATAATTAATTAACAAAATCATTAAGCAAATTAATATTAATAAAAGTTCACTTATGATAAGATAAGAAGTCAAAATGTATGAAACAATCAAGAAATATTTAGTCACACATTTTTCGCTTCTATCAACAATACAAGGACAGTGCTTTTCCAACCTGCATGAAGAAGCAGTTTAGCTCTGAAGAAGGCCACAATAAGATGGCCGAAAAGTCTGATCCATCGACTCAGATGCAGCCCATCCCGGACAGCCAAGAATACTGCATGAAGAATGCAATAATTGAATCCATCTATAAAAATTGTAACACTAACGACCTAGCAAATTATGAACAGATCTCAATCTAATACATATATTATAGCCATATTTTTTAATTGACCAAAATACTAATAAAAAGGTTGAGAAACATAGGACTGAAAGATTGTTTTCAAAAGTTATTACGGATACTTAATTCACAAACAAATTTCAACTTTATTTGTACTTGAAGCCTGTCAAGAAAAACATACCAAAGCATTTACAACAATAATTAAAATATATTAAAGTATAAAAACATTTGTATTGAAGTTCTTCTTTAGATCTCAGGCACTCATTTGCTACAAAACACAACTTATTGAAGAAAAATATAGTGTTGATCAATTTATCACATAAAAATGTAAGATACACAAAAATGACATCACAGCACAAGATACAATATTGTAGCTTGGATCCAACTATCATTGATGAACTTTATTTGCGAAATGAACAATCCTGCAGTTTTACTTAAAAATAACTGTTTAAGAGTTGTGAGTGCTATCTTTCTTGATAAAAAGTCATGAGCATTCTTTTGTGGGTAAGTTGCCAAATCTCTAGTTTGCTTTTTGCTACCATGTTTTAATTTTGTAGCTAAAATGTTTGTGATTGTGATTTGGGTATTTTGATTGTATTGTTTAGGTATAAGGTAAATTCTACAACAGTTGCATGTTTGTGGTAATTGGTATTTTGGTTTTATTACACCAATTTTAAACATTAATTTTGAATTTATATGTATTATGCTTCCAAACTACAGTAGTGCTTAAAAAAAATGCATCACCTCGCTCCCAGTTGTAATTTGCAATACAATCCTGAAAATACACCACTTGATTTGCAAAAATCGCAAATTATTAAAATAACAACAATATTAGTAATGACGATGATAAACTTAGTAATAATTGCTTATTACTGAGCTAGAAAGGAAATCTGTAAAAACAGTTTGTAAGATATTCGACTGCTTGGTGTTAGCATATTCCCTTAAGTATGAAAATTCTTAAATTAATTCCTCCAGTTCATAGGCCATGGTATTGCCACATTCCAAAAGTAAGTGCAGATTTCAATGAAAATAACAGAATTGATGCAGATTTGTACATCAAAATAAGTTTATTTTTTATTACAACAGATAATATAATTTTGATAAAAAATTTGGATAAAACTTTTTTGGTTTTTAAAGGTGTAGTGGTCATTGGTGTGTTCATTTAACACTTATTTTATGTTATTTTTTTTTATTAATGATTTTCTTACTAATTACAATTTAGAATGCTGTAACAAGTTTTGAACTTGGCTCCCAAAAAGAAACATTTGAGGTTAATAGCCAATAAATATTTTAATTTGTTTGTACTATGCACCAGTAATGTTACTACAAATTTTGAAATGAATGTTTTTGATGTGGTTCTTTTGTAACTATACGCTTCTTCTCTAGAGCTAATTTGCCAAGTTTAAAGATTGAAAATTACTTGCAGCAAAGTACACATTACTGGTTTCCATTTCCATTGTAAGAAAACAAAATATACAAATTCAATGCTGATTTTGTATACATATATTGTTAATATTTTCTGGAGTGTATATTGATTTCTTTGTGAGGATTTTTATTATTCTACCTCATTGTTTAAAATTTCCTGATAATTGATATTGGCAGATATCAGTTCTGAAAATCAAACAGTATTTACTGATGGTTCCTTTGATATTTTTGAATGAAGTATTTCTTCACTTTAGGTAAGAAGTTCTTAATTGAATGAAATATTCTCTCCATGGAAAAGTATCACATTCAGAGGAAACTAGAAGTATGGTATTTTCAGGATTTTTCTTCCTAAATAAAAACACATGAAAAGGGAAGTCAAAGCATGCATACTATTGTATTAAAAAAATCCATTCAGAGAATGGGTATCTTAGCTAATTAGTAGAGACAATTTGTATTTTGCCAAGGATGGCAAGATGGCTAAATCTGCCCACGTATACCACCTTAGCTACAGGGTAAATTGTAAAATAAACCAGTTTCTCAATGAATGTCAATTAGAACAGTTTAGATTCACTATTATAAGCCTCCTCGGCAAATGAATGCCAATTTTTTGGCATTTGCCAAAAACACAATATTCTATGTGGGCTACTTATGCATATATCCAAAATTATTTAAGTTATAATTTAAGTAGGGTCTTAATTTGCAAATAATCCTTAAAATAAAATATAATTCTGGAAAAGTGATCTAATTCTTGTTTTTACTTACATAAAATTGATATTAGCTTATTGTTTTTATTTACATAAAATTGATATCATTCAAAAAGTGCCCTTTTCGTTAAGTTGGCAGGCATAACATGTCCTCTCCTATGCATTGATTTCCACAAATAGCCAACGACAATGTTATCTTAGTTAATAATGAAATCAGTATCATAAAATATCACATAACAAGATCGGAGAATTATCAAAATGCATTGTAACCAATGGATGGTAATCGATCAAGTGTTGGAATAAGACGTTAATGAGAACAAGGATCATACATTTTATCTGCTACAAGTTTCAATATACAATCTTTTTCATTCATTTGACAATTACACATCTTGGGCTCGTGTCATGAGCCCTGCATCCATGTCTTTTACTTCAACAGTATCTTCAGTGTAAAGGCCAAAGCACTCTAGTGCAATTCACATAAGATCCTGCGATTTGACCATGCAACTTTCCTAATGGCACAATGAAGCCACTGCTTATTACACTAAAACCAGGAAGTGGACCAATAGAGCACAATTTGAATTATCATAAGTTCAAATAAGGAATATACTAAATTTCACTCTCTCAATCCAAACCCACTGAGGAAGCCAACTAAACCTAGTGCAGAAATTCTTAATTGGATAACAAATCAGAGCAAACCTCGCCCCGTTACTTTAAAATTCTGATAACAAATTGTAATGGGAGGGGGTATTGGTAAGATCAAAAACATAAGTGGAAACTATGAAAGTCAATTGAGGTCATGAGAGCAATATTGGAAACTGCAGACTGCTGTGAGTATAGTAATGAACTAAAAATGATAACTGCATGTCAACTCTTACAGCCTCAATTGCCTTCAACAGGAATACCAACAGGAAATGGAACAGAAAAAAGAATTTTAACTTCTGATGAAAAAAAATTTATTTTCAGTAGAAAACATTTCAAGTTTCTGGAATGCTAAATTCAATTAATCCATGTGTTCAGTATCAATTTCCAGAGGCAATTTCAAAAATGCTCAGTATTCTTCAGCTCCTTCACCCTCTCCTTCCACAGAATCCATGCCCACTTCTTCATAGTCCTTCTCTAAGGCTGCCAGATCTTCACGGGCCTCTGAAAACTCTCCTTCCTCCATACCTTCACCTACATACCAGTGCACAAAAGCACGCTTGGCATACATCAGGTCAAATTTGTGGTCAAGACGAGCCCAAGCTTCAGCAATTGCAGTAGTGTTTGACAACATGCAAACAGCACGTTGAACCTTTGCCAAATCACCTCCAGGCACAACTGTGGGTGGCTGGTAGTTAATGCCCACCTTAAAACCAGTGGGACACCAGTCCACAAACTGGATGGTGCGCTTGGTCTTGATTGTAGCAATGGCAGCATTCACATCCTTGGGCACCACATCTCCACGATACAGCATGCAACAGGCCATGTATTTGCCATGGCGAGGATCACATTTGACCATCTGGTTAGCAGGCTCAAAGCAGGCATTTGTGATTTCTGCTACAGACAGTTGCTCATGGTAGGCTTTCTCAGCAGAAATAACTGGAGCATAGGTGACAAGAGGGAAGTGAATACGTGGGTATGGCACCAAGTTAGTTTGGAATTCAGTCAAGTCTACATTCAAGGCACCATCAAAACGAAGGGAAGCAGTGATGGAGGATACAATCTGGCCAATGAGTCTGTTCAAGTTGGTATAAGTGGGGCGTTCAATGTCAAGGTTGCGGCGGCAGATGTCATAAATTGCTTCATTGTCGACCATAAAGGCACAGTCAGAATGCTCCAAGGTAGTGTGGGTGGTGAGGATGGAGTTGTATGGCTCCACAACAGCAGTGGATACTTGGGGGGCAGGGTAGATGGCGAATTCAAGTTTACTCTTCTTGCCGTAGTCCACAGAGAGGCGCTCCATCAGTAGGGAAGTGAATCCAGATCCAGTGCCGCCACCAAAGGAATGGAAAATTAGGAAGCCCTGCAAGCCTGTGCATTGGTCAGCAAGTTTTCGGATGCGATCCAAAACCAGGTCTACTATCTCCTTGCCTATTGTGTAGTGACCACGAGCATAGTTGTTAGCAGCATCTTCTTTACCAGTGATCAGCTGTTCTGGGTGGAAGAGCTGGCGGTAAGTACCAGTGCGCACCTCATCTGAAATTAAAAATTCCAATTTTCATTAAAATATTCTAGATAAAATTCCCTTTCTTCACCCGAGATAATTGAAAATAAATTTATAGAAATGTTCCTACTGGAGGTACACCTGCCATTAAGTCTGTCTAAGTGGTTAGCTACGTTGCTGCTGTACAGTTACTTGCATTCTTCAGATTCTTTGTGATTTGAGTTTTTGGTTGTCAAGTATGTGTTACAATGGTGAGAATAAATGCAGGTTATTTCTTCAGAACATGTTTGCAACTATGCAGTTTAAATACTGGAGGTTTTCTCGTAAAGTGCTTTCATATAAAAGTGAATCGGTAATTATTTGGTAGTTAGACTCGTGGTTGTTTACAGAGAATGCGAGGGCCAAAGGCCCAAGCCTCACCATAACTTCGATCCTGGTGAGCGAATTGAGATAACTTTCCTTTTAAAGTAATTTGGCAGCGCACTTAGCATAATTTGTGGGAGGGCCTAAGGCGACTCCCCTCCTCCACCACTTGTCTCTAAGGGTGTACCTTGTTCCCTACTTCAACCACTTTCTTATTCTACATTGGTCAACTAAAAATCAAATGATCAAGGTTTGAAAATTTTGGGAATTACCCAACGTAATAGATGAAACACTAAAATAACAAAATTACAGATACTTTTTACAAAGTGATTAATAAATAGTTTTCTGATTTGGTTGGTAACAATGCTATTTTATTATTAACACGGACTAAATATTATACATATTCGCCGATTAATTACCTTAAATATATTAAATCTGTTTTTAAAACTTGAAGTCCTTAAGAGTATCAAACAACTTTAGAAGATCGTAACCGGATATATCTTATAAGGATACTAATTTTACAATTTCAAAAATCTTTAAAATCTTTGATTAATGTGCTTACCAACAACTGTTGGCTCCAGGTCCACGAAGACAGCTCGGGGAACATGCTTCCCTGCACCTGTCTCGCTGAAAAAGGTGTTAAAAGAATCGTCGCCACCTCCCAAAGTCTTGTCTGAAGGCATCTGCCCATCAGGCTGGATTCCATGTTCCAGACAGTACAGTTCCCAACAGGCATTGCCGATCTGGCAACCCGCCTGGCCGACATGGACAGAGATGCACTCACGCTGGAAAAGAAAATGCACTTTACAACTGCGAGAATGAACTAATTGAATTTTGAATGATGAATGAACTAATTAAATTCCAATTGAATTTGTATTAACAAATGTACCTAAGACGCCCAACAAGCTAAACGCAACAAGCTCGACCCAAGAGTCACCGGTGAAATGGCCGCACGGTATAATGGATATCAATGGGTGCGGCCGGACATGGTGACACAGTTAACAATTACACGTATATTTCAAAATCTATCCGACATTTTGGGTTCGTATATATCGGATGATATTCTTCATATTCTTTTGAAATTCAGAAAATTAAAGAAAATCGTTTTCTCGAATAACGTTATGAATTTTACACCGTGGACTTCAAATAGCACAAATACGCACAAAAATTAGTAAAATGCATACAATTTAACACATGTATTAATTACATATTAGATAAAAATGCTCACCATTTTCTTGGTTTAGAAAAACTGGCAACTCGAACAAAGAAATCGCTTAGGAGCAAGCCGTAAGGAGGCCCTTCCAAGCGACTGCAAGCAAGCAACTGCCGTTGAACCGGTGCTGCGCTGCGAAAGACGCCACCCGGCTGTTAGGCCGGGCATTTGAATGGCGGCTCCCCATTGGCTGGCGCATATTCCATGACGTCATCTTGACACGCAGACGCCTGCCCTGCTTTGTCCCGCGTTTCTCGACGTTTCTCTCCTTATGTGCTGGGACAGGGCGAGGCCGGCCCGTTGGCTTTACTCGTTGCCTTTTCGGGTCAGATCCAAAGCCACGTTCCATCTACTAAAGCTGTACTGCGCTATTTGTCGATTTAAACTCATTTGTCATTTTGGCTACTATCATTGCCATATTTGTGGATGCGAAGCAAAGTACTGACAATTTTTTTTTTTTTGTATAAGCGTAGTTAACTTGTGCTTTTCATCAAAACAGATTATGAATATAGTAATCAGTTATATTAAAGAAAGCTATCTACTTAGTAATTATAATTAGGAATGACAGTTTTTGTCAATTTTTTTTATATTCGATTTAACCTGACGATTAAAACTGCCAGATGAACCGATCATTTGGTTGTAGTAAAACAAAAGCAAATTGTTACAGGAGCTACATGTATTTTTTTAAAAGATAGTAGGTTATAACAGACTCACAAAACATACGGATTGTATTGTTGTAACATATTTCATGTTGTAAACATATTTCGTTTACAACATGAAGCGTTGAGGAAAGGGGAAATAGAAAGACTAATATTTCCTCTATTCATGAAAGTAGATTATATTCTTTTGGTTTCATTTATGTTCGTCAAAGAACAATAAAAACTGGGTGACATGTAGGGAAGAAGTATAATCTGTGCACGTTTTTCTTGAGCTGCAGAATCTTCCTCACTCTTTTGCTTTACATGCGTACTCGAATAACTACCATTTTTTCTCCCGAGTCAGAAAATTTATTTGCGTCGGTAAACGAACTAGGATTTGAATTTTATTCCTGCTAATAAAATAGCAACCCCAGATCCCTGGCTCCACTCCCACCCATAGATGGAAGATACACCACAATTAGCAAAAGTGCGCATAGTGAAAGTTTATTTGTCCAGAAGAGGTCATCATTTGCTCAATGAATCAGGGAAACTGGACAAAAAACAATCAAGAAGGATGGAGGCATTCAGTCAAGAGCTGAAGTACATTGTTTGTATGATACATGTGCTGTACATTGTTAATACTTGTTCCATGGTATTTAGTCCTTTTGAAATTATACTGCACAAATGTCAACTAATGCATTACGTATCATTGTTAAAAAATATTATTTTCTTTATGATTGTTAGTATAGTCTCTAAGTGTGTAGAAACGAATGGATAGTATACTAAAGGTGTGCTGATGATATTGCCTTGTTTGTTCTGTCCTTTTATGTGTATAGTTCCGATTGTTGCAACATTGACTTGAGGTCTTTGTTGCAGTACCTTTACTCTATGGTTGCAGTGTGCAGCTTATTCTCTACATTGTGGCATTCGCATGTTCGCATACGCATGTTCGCATACGACATTACGGCGCATGAATTACGCGATTTCAAGGAAGAGTGGACGACACGTCACCGGAAGCCCCCTCCAGTCGCTAGTCAATAACAGCTGGTGACTCATGGAAGATATGATTCACCCAGCAGAAAGAGGATGATATAATTTTGTAATAATAAGTGTTAAAAAATAAAGATACTAAAATGAATATTGTGTTTTAAATTACAAATCAAAATAAATAACAATAAAAACTAATTAAGCTGTACAGAAATGAAATTGACTTTATGGTAGGATTAACTGCAAGCAAAACTAGGAGTTGCTAAGGGGTGTCAATCCACGGGGATCCCACGCTGAAAACAAACCAACTAGTGGGACCACAACAGCACATACTTTCCCGTATTATTGGAAGCAGATACGTAGAATTGACAGGGTTGGGCAAAATACTTGAAAATGTGTTTCAGATACAAAATACTTCGCCGAAAGTATTTTAGATACCAAATACAAAATAGTATTTTAAAATACTTTAAAAAATACAAAATACAACCAACTGTATTTTACACATAATAGCTTCTATCCTATTTTTCTCTTTTAAACGATTATTCACGTTCAAAATTCACATTTAAAATTTTATTATTAAAAATATATAACATTCTTTATATAAAAATGTTCCAAAGGAAATTTTCAACCCATTTCAGGTATCAGTATGGAGTCATCCATAAATTACGAAACGCTAAAGGGGGAGGGAGGGGGTCTGAGGCAGCGTTACGCTGCTTTACGTAGAGATAGGGAAGTGCGTTATAAAAGGGAGGAGGGAGTTTTGAAAATACTCGAAATTTGCGTTACGTAATTTATATACGGCCCCTATCATTTGTGATGTATGTTCATATTTTAAGCCTGAAAGGCATCTTATCCATGCTAAGTGCCGAAGGAATGCTTGAAGTTTTAAAGATCTCACCATAAGTTCTTGAGAGGTGATAGTTTGGGACAAATATTGTAGGTTACAGACAATTAACCAAGATGACTTTCAGACTTAAAGTAAGAACATACATCACAAATGATATGGATATCAGATGAATACCGCGGATTTTTAGGTTTTAATATATGCTTTATAGGTGCCTAAAAAGGTTATTTCAGCATCGGTTAGGCTTTTTAAATGGTAGAATAGGCACTAATAAAACTCGAAACTTACAAGAAAACTCACTTTTTGACCATTTATTATATTTCTTAACTATAAGACAATAAATCAATATTACGTAGAATCAGTATTGAACATTTTGCGAAAATACTATTTATGAACAAGTTTAATAGTTATAATTATTCCTACCGTATTTTGCCTCACAATAAATTACTAATACATTCTCCAAGTTTTCAAGAGATAATGAATGTTTCTTATCGGTCAAGATCACTTTGCTTTTCGGGGAAATTGAATCGCTTTATCTTAGAAACGGAGGCAGCTTCTCCACGAAGACAGGAAGTAGTGGCGTGGAGACTTATCGCTAGATCCTTGTCCGGTATATTCTTTTCTCGCACTCTTACAGACGACAAAATGAGGCAAGGGTATAAAAAGGTACGAACAAGAGGACGAATGCAATTTAGGTTGTTAACAGTAACTTAAAATTAATAATACGGAACCAACAACCCAAAAATTTCGTTGGCGTCCAACCTGTTAAAAACACCGCAAGCACAAGGTTTTAATCACTGCGCACAACCACAGGGCCACGAGGCACACACATGGGCAGCACTCGTTGTGGCACGCGGAGCATGCTCTCCGAGAAATTGAATCGGAGCTCGCGATTACAGCCACGTGTAAGAAATATATCTTACACCGTGATTACAGCGCTCCTCCGGTTATCTCCGGTTGAACCGACGGGGGGAAAAACGTAATCGGAGGAACCGGAGGTCCGGTTGCACTCGTCCACGTGGCGGGACCCTCTCCATTTACTGGCTCAATGAATGTTTGTGACGGATTAATAAAAAGTATTTTTGTATTTTGAAAATACAAAATACTATCAGAAAGTATTTTCGATACAAATACAAAATACATGTTTAAATATGCATTTTCGATACAAAATACAAATTACAAAAAGTATCGAAAATACGTATTTTAAATACAAGTATTTTCGATACTGCCCAACTCTGAGAATTGAAATATGGCACTTTCTGCCTTACTAACATTGTGTGAAAACGTCCAATTCAACCAAGAAGCGATCAACCACGGTGTAAGATATATAGGTGTGTTAACTAGCCGCCTTTGGGGCAAATTTCTGAAGCCAGTTTGAGGCAAGCTCCTCGCTTGTCCGTACTGTGAGCACGATCGGTTTGGGTCGCGGTGTAAGATACACGTCTCAAGATGACATCATAAACTGTGGCTGTTACACATTATGCGACTAATCACGGCCTTGCCCAAATGAGACCCAAAGATCGCAGCACTGACATGCGAGAACTCTGAGAACTAGCCTCACATAAGCTTCAGTTTTAGAATTGGAGTATACACTCCTACATATCTTACACAGTGCGAATAACTGACTGTTTCCATTGCAGTGTTGTCAAAACTATGTGAATTCCACATAGTTTCATCCCCGTAATTTCAAAAAAATTAACCATGACCTTATTTGAAGATGTAGTTTTTGATAAATATCGAGAAAACCAGCTGCCATCTATCGCCGTCCAGAGAACTTTTCTTTTTTTTTTTTTACATTTTCTCAATTTTTCGGTTTCCTAATGGTAGAACGGAAATATTAATTTTAGAATATTACAGAACACAAAAACCTAGTCCTAAATGGCAATTTTCTTTTAAAAAGTTGAAGCCGTTTTCAGAAAATGGCGTTTGGGTGCCACTAAAATTGCGAAATTTAAATTTCCTTTTCACAGGAAATTTTTTGAGTTTTTCAAAAAACTTCATTTAAAGTCATTTGAAGCACATACATTTACAAATATAATAATGTTTACAAATTGCTGGTAATGTGCATATTAAAGATTTGAGAGATCTTTAAAGAAAATTACATTTGTGTAATTTTAGAAAAAACAAAAAAAGATCCCAAGATGAACTTTACGTCATAGTAAAGAGTTCAAGTAGCACTATTTGTTCCTTGTTTGAAGAGAAAAATTGAAGCCATTTATGAGAAAATGTCATTTGAGCATTTCTGAAAATGCGTAATATTGAGCTAGTTTTCGCAGAAAACGGTTGAGTTCTCGAAAACTTTACTTCACACTGTTTAAAGCTCATGGACTCATTAATATAATAATGTCGACAAATCGCCGCTGATGTAAATATTAACGACGTGAAAGGCAAATCAAAAAAATTACATTTTTGCAATTTCTGAAAAAAACAAAATAGAGCATTATGGCGTTTATGTCATCTCATAGAGTACATTTAGTACGTATTCCTACCAAAAGTCTAAAGAAAAATTTGAGCCGTTTTTGAGAAAATCTAGTTTTGTAATTTTTTAAAATTGCACATATTGCACGTAATTTTGTGGAAAACCTACTATAATTTTCCAAAAAAATGTACATAACCTTAATGAAAGAACTTACTTTGGAGAATAAATTTTATTTGGAGGATAAATCTCTATCGGCAATTTTATAATTGGAGGAAGACGCCGACAAAAAACCTAACTTTTGCAATTTTCGAAAATTCAAAGTTTTCATCCGATATGAGACCTACGGCATTCTCTTAAATGACGTTCAGACTATCCAACAACAAAATTTAGTCAAAATTGGTGGGGCCATTTTTTGAAAATTTTGAGTATGTCCCAGGGGTTTCATATAAAGTACCCTCCAAAATTAAATATCGGTTTCAAATACAAGGGGTCGCGAGATCATTCAGATCAATCGAGAGTATCAATTTTGGCGTAGTATGATATTGTCTGTTGCATTGTTAAAGATGCTTTTAAAATCTGTCAATAGGAAATTATACTTCGCAGGTTCACACGAATCGGTAAGGTGGTAATGGATATAATTGATATTGATTTTTATTAAAAATGAATTCAAAGAAGGGAGTGATAGGTGTATTTATAAGAAAATGTTTGAGTTTAGAAGAAATAATGGTAGCTACTCGCCCGATGCTATATTATCAATTCTGAATTGACAATATTGAATTATTTGAAATAAAAATTGCTAGGTCTTTAAGGGAGTATCGACAATGCAGGGAATGCAACAATGGAATTCCGTTCCGCGGTCGCGAGTTTCTGTGAATTACGTGTTGTGACTTGATGTAACTGTATGGTATATCTGGCTTCTTTTTCCAACACAAGTTACAAAACTTTTGTATTATATTTTCTGCAGTTGTAGAATTCACATAGTTTTGACAACACTGCGATGGAAATAGTGAGCTGTTCGCTTCTTGGTTGAAATGGACGTTTTCAAATAATAGCCAAGATGTAAGTAGCGCAGAAAAAGCAATATTTCAATCCTACGCAGCTCTTTCCAACAACACGAGAATGTAAGTGCTGTTAGCACCTCTAGTTTGTTTTTTTAAGTTCACGTTTTTTAGTGTTCACGTTGCTCTCCTGCCCCAAGGCTCTGTTTCACCGACCTTTGTAACCGATGTTCTATTGTAAACGGTTCTATTGAAACGGTTGAGCATACTAATTTGATACAAATATATGACTAATCCTGACCTTTAACTATCCTGACCTTTATTCAGACGCGGTTTTAATTGGCTTTGTATCTGTGCATCTGGGTAACTTTGACACCATTCGTTTCTATTGGGGATAAAATGCAAACTAAATTACATTGGGAACAAATAAGTTCACAAATGCACTCAGTAATGAACATTTCCTCAAAATTATCTAATTCTACACAAATGTTATAGAACATTATATTCACAACACGAATCAGTTAACGCAACGGTTTAGTTTGTTTTCATGCAATATTTACTATACTGAGGGAATAGTGTTTTTATCAAACAACGCGAACATTCATTCATATTTTCTAAACTTTGAAAAACATCGTGAGAAATTATTTGAAGCTTTTTACTTGCAAATGCAAAGGGTTGGTTAACTCGGTAACTGAGTGGTCAGAGAAGCTGGACCTAAACCGGAAGGCCCGTGTGCGAATCCCGGTCGGGTCGACCAATTCTTTGAACAAATTTAATTATAAATAATGTAATACTATAAAAATGCAGATGTTATCAACGTACTAGATATTTAAAAATAAATCATGTGTAATTAAAAAAAATCAAAAGAATTCATTACAATGACTTATGCAGCGTTATTTAGTGAATTTAGCTTTATCAGTACAAAAAGTTTAAAGATAAATTCTGAGCGGTTTTTGAGAAAATCGTGTTTGTAATATTATTATATTATTATACCTATATTTCACTCAATATTATTCTGATATTACTACGTAAACTACTAATGTTTACGGAACAGTATACATTAATTCAAAAACTAATTCTGGAGGACAAATTTTATGTAAGGAAAAAATATCAATGTTCAATAAAGTAGATGTACGAGGGGGTTCAAAGAGTTCAAACATATGCAAATTTCGAAAAGTCTGTGTTAACCGTGAAAGTAGGACGTACGACATCATCATAGCATGTTGTTCTTCACTCCACAAAAAATTTAAAGAAAGAAAAAAAAATTGAGTAGTGTTTGAGAACATTTTAAAAATTCCTCAGGGACTTCACGTTGTTCTCAGACGCACGGTTAGACGGACGTTTTGAAACAAAAATAGAAAGAAACAACAACAACAACTACAACAACAACAACACATACACACACACACAGTCGTTTGGAATCAGAGGACTCCGAAATGAATTGAAACCTTTGAAATCTGGAAATTGATTTTTTGCAGTATTATGTACTTGAATGCATACTTGCATACTTATTTACATGAGACAGTAAAAGAAGAAATTGAAAATCGGCCATTTTTAGGCAATGGATCTTTCAGAAAGATATATTCTTAGAAATTTCACAAAACGAAAGTGGAAGAAATTTGTTGGGGAACTCGTGGAGGCAAGAAGAGCAGACATTTTAGATTTAGATAACTAAGGAGGAATGGAGATTGACGGATTCTGACGGTCTCCTGGACCATTTCCGGCCTGCGCTGCTTGGTGTGAGGGTCAGTGCTGTTCTCTAGGGACGATAGCGCGAACTGACCGGAAGATCGCCGGCCGGCGGGTCCCGCGGCGCATGCGCAACTCGCACCCACCGCCGCGCCGTCCCGCCGCGCCGTCCGCTCGCGCGTTGACCACTCTGACGTCAGCAGCATCAACACGGAGGTCCCACCCGTGCCCTCCCAAGGAGGAAGAGAAGAAAGAGGACGCACCACCCCGCTTAGACAGACGATAGCGTGAGAGAGAGAGAATTAATTCATCACGAGAATTCTAAGGGTGGCGGGAGGGTGTTCCCTCCGCCCTTGGGGCGTGCCGTGCGGTGAGGATTCCGGATGAGGAGGAGGTGGGCCCGGGAGCGGAGGCGGCTGCTCAGCAGAGCGAGCGAGCGCGGAGCAGCAACAAGGCGGCGCGCGCGCGACCTCCGGCGCGGGAAGGCGCGCCGACGCCGCAACACGGACGTAGACGCTCCTCCGCCGCAACCGGCGCGCAGGCGGCGCGAGGAGGTCGCCCCGCTCCACCCCCGCCCCCTCCATCCGCGCCTTCACCTCCGCTTTTATTTATTGCGTTTTGGCAACTCCGTCGGCCACCGGCCACCGCGGACAATCCACCCGTCATCAACGCGTCCCGTCCACCCGATTTTCCAAGAGGAGCCCGCCGAGACCCTCCACCACCCGACGCAGGTGTCGCTCGAGGAAATCGTGAAAGGCGTGTGGAAAGGCGGGCGGCGGGTGCGCGAAAAGCGAGGTGCCCGGCCGCCCGCCGCGGCGCCGCGGCCCGGCGCGCCCGCCCGCTCGCCAGATCCCGCGCGCTCCTGCTGGCCGGGTGCCGGGGCCCTCGCGGTTATGAATTATGTGATAATATGCCCCGCCTGAGACGCTCCACGCGGCGCAGATATTGCAATAATCATAATAAGCAGACGATAAATCGCAGCGAGCAGTTGCCTGCCTGGGGGTGAGTGATGATTGGAACAGCGCAAGACTCAGGTGCGTTTTGCCAGTTCGATCATTTAGAAATTTTCATTTTTTAGTGCGTGTGAAGTGGGAACAAAATCAAAATCCAATGAGGTATTTATCATGACATCTGCACATGAAGATTGTTTCTTTAGCTCCGATCTCTTTCTTACCTGTCTTTTTCAGGAGAAATCAATACTATTCCTCTCTGTTGATTTTCTATACTCTCTTATCATCCAGTCCGTATTGACTGATGGAAAGACACGAAAAACGGGTTAATTGCGGAGCACAAGAGCTCTTATACACCGATCAACGCGTGAAGTTGTATCGACAAGACGCTGTTGAGAGCTTCGGTCTCATGACAGCCAGCAGTCGACGGCGTGTGGGGTGACAATCAACGCTTCCGTCTTGAACGGCATGGACGTCAATTGGCGTTGTTATTCGTCAAATAAAAGCCACACGGAACAAGCGCCCAGGAGACGCGTGGAGGTGCCGAAACGAAAAAAAGGCGCGCGGAGAGACGGCCGACTCGCTCGCGCGGTTGGCGGGCGCCGGACACAGCCGAAGGGAGCCGAAGTCAGCCGAGCGCGCCCGGACCACGCCCCCGTCCGCCGCGTGCGCGCCACGTGCTCACCACGCCGCCACGCGGCCGCCGCGCGAGCGCCTGCCACCTCCTGTGTCGCCTGGCGACCGGGCAGAAAGACCGCCAAACTGCCGCGGAGGAGAGACCGCGCCATGGCCACGCGGGAGCGCAGTGGTTGAGCACGCCCGCCGCCGCGGCGCTGCCTGCGCTGACATGTTCTTCACAGTGGCTCATAGGTAGCGTCACAACCATGAGCTGCAAAGCGATACACGACATCACATTAGGAACCTGCTACGGACCTTGCTTTACATTTATAATTTTACAATTATTTCATTTTGTTTACCTTATAAAATGTTAACTTATTGTCAGATGCTTCCATTTTTATAGATGAATTGTTATTTGACAGGAAAAGTCGGTACGTGCAGAAAGCCATGACAATGTGGTAACAAATTTGAAAAATTTGCTTTTAAAAAGTGAGACGTAAGGGATCGGAGCAAGTTTTGATGTTCAAATTTCTGTTAATGGATATATAGACCAAAAAAAAATAGTGGCCCGTGGGGGGATCGAACCCACGACCTTGGCGTTATTAGCACCACGCTCTAACCAACTGAGCTAACGGGCCAAGTACTGGAAATGAACATCTATTACTGTAGTGAATTGCATTTAAAAAAATTAAAATTTTTGTGATGTTAGGTAAATAAACGTGATTTATTTGACTCATATAGCTATTCATATCCACTAGCTTAATCCGGTGTCATCTCTTAACGTACCCAAATCGACATGGCTCTACTCCCTTACCGTTCCACACACCTCACAAACGAAAGTTATTTTAACGAAAATGTCTTATAAACTGTAGGAGATACAGTCTTACACCGCGCTATTGGCATTCTCTCGAGATGGCCGTATTAACAACTTACGGGACTCTGAGCACGATTAAGCTAGTGTCCCCCAATAATATTGAAATACTGAATACACGATATCAAATGAAGATTACAATAAATTACAGCATTTCCAATTCTAAACTAGTGGCGTTCTATCAGCACATATTTTCTTGTACTATTGATAACTTACTTGTGCACCTTCTATTGCATTAACTCTTAAAAAAACTCAAATGCATCACTGTTAAAACTCAAACGATTGAACTCAAATTTATGCGAAAACTACTAAAATGCATGTGCGAGAAATTTAAAGTAATACAATTCGTCGGTAATGTAAACATTAACAACGTGAGAGAGATGTACAAAAATACATTTGTGTAATATTTGGAAAAAAACGAGAGAATAGTCCAAATTGACGTTTATGTCAACCTAAATAGTATATTTAGCACTATCCCTTCCAAGAGTGTAAAGAGATATTTGGAGCCTTTTGAGAAATTTTTGTTTTGTGATACTTTTTAATCTGGCTCATATTTTACAAACTATTGGTGCTACAGAACGGCACAGACTTTCCCGTACTTGTTTTCTATTTCCTTGGGTCTGGGCTAGCTATTCGGAATAGTCACATCCTCGTGCCAGCTACCTTCTATCGCCACCCAAATTACATTTTTTCAACATTTTCTTAAGTTTTCCGTTTCCTAATCGTAGAACGGAAATATTACTTTAAGGATATTGAAGAACACAAAAACCTAGTCCTATATGGCAATTTTCCTTTAACAATTTGTAGCCGTTTTTAAGAAAATGGTATTTAAACGTTACTGTAAATGCGAGATTTGAAGCTCATTTTCACAGAAACTTTTTGAGTTTTCAAAAACCTTCATTTGTGATCATTTAAAGCACATTCCCTCACAAATACAAATAGTGTTTACAAATTGCTGATATTAAGATGTGAGAGAGCTTTAAAAAATACATTTGTATAATTTTTGAAAAAACAAAAAAGTTCCCCAAAATGACCTTAACGTCATATTAAAGAGTGCAATTAGTGCTAACCGTTCCAAAACTTTGAAGAAAAAATTCCAAGCCATTTATGAGAAAATAACGTTTGAGCGTTTCTGAAAATACAGAATTTTCAGCTACTTTTTACAGAAAACGGTTGTGTTTTCCGGAAATTTACTTGACATTATTTAAAGCATATGTTCTCGTAAATATAATAATGTGAAAAAAATCGCTGCTAATGTAAATATTAACGACGTGAGAGACAAAAAAAGTAAAAAAAAATACATTTTTCCAATTTTTGGAAAAACAAAAGATTAGAGCAATATGGCGTTTTTGTCATCTCATAAAATGCATTAGGCACTATACCAACCGAAAGTTTAAAAATAAAATTTGAAGCCGTTTCTGCCGAAAATCTAGTTTTTGTAATTTTTTAAAATTGTACATATTGCACGGAATATTGCGCGAAAACTACTAAAATTTTGCAAAACATGCACTTGACCTTAATGAAAGAACGCACTTTGGACAACACATTTTATTTAAAAGAAAAATATTTAGCTTCAATTTTGTAGGTCCAGAAAACACTGAAAAAGTTTTGCTATTTTCGAAAATTCAGAGTTATCGGTCCCATGCCACCATAATAAGTGTACTTTACTCTGTTCTTACAAGAAATTTTAAGAAAAAAGTTGTAGCCGTTTTTGAGAAAATTTTGAAAATGTCTGGGGACCTTCATGTGAAGTAGCCCCAAATTTTATAGAATCCATTTCAAAATCTCAAAGCTTCGACTCAAACCAGATCGACCGATGAATATCCATTTTGGAAGAAATCGTACGTATGGTTTATATTGGGATTTTTGTATCTTTACCACTGACAGGAATGAGCTATTGACCGTTTCATCCAATCCGGGGCTTGAACGTCACCATAGTGACGTCACTGTAGCGAAATACGTTGGTCACGTCTCTCTCGTTGGCCACGAGCGAAATATACGCTCCAGATTGGATGGCAGCGAAACAGCTGATTCCTGTCTGGGGCAAAGATACAAAAATCGCAGTATAGGCGCTAGCAGTGTTCACAGACGGACAGACAGACGGACGGACAGACGGACGAACAGACGGACAGACGTTTTCCTTTCAATGTTTTTTCCGTATCAGGGACTTACAAAAGAGGGGTTCTGGCTACACCACATCATGGGGGATTTTTTCCCCTTAATTTAGCAACTGGATTTATCCACCTTTTCGTTATCACGGCCCCGCAAACGAATTTTTTTCTGGCGAAAATTCGTCATTTTTTCGCGCAGCATTACATAACTTTCCCTGTACTATGTATATTACTCCGTATATACGTTCGTATACAGGAAAGTAGAAATTGCCCGAAAACTAATGCAATTTTGAAATGAAAATGTACGTGACCTTAATGAAAGAATGAGTTATGAAGAACAAATTTCATTTGAAAGAAAAATCTCTATCTTCAACTTTGTAATTGTAGGAAGAAGCCGAAAAAAATTTCGAAATTGTGTAATTTTCGAAAATTCAGCGTTAACGGTGAAAACCGGAACTATGCCATCTCCATACATGTATTTTACTTCATTCTTTAAAAGAAAAATAATGAAGAAATGTGAGGTAATTATTGAGAATATTTGGAATGTGTACCAGGTAAAGTACCCCCAAAGGTGAAGTACCCCCAAAAATTAATGTACGTTATTGAAACCTTCAGAGCTTCGAGTGAGGCCAGATCGACTGGGAATTATTCAGTCTAGAAAAAAATCCTAGGCATAGTTTAGGCGCTGGTGTTTTCAAATATTGATTATCTCTCTTTTCTTATTCCTTATTCATGAGACCATGAAACAACGCATATTTTGCTCCGCTGCCGCGCCCCCAAAACAGATAGTTGTCTCGGAGTTTCCAAACAAAACATCAGCCATACATAAACTCATTCAACAGTTTTGCGATATGCAAAGATATCTTTTTTGAGAATTTTTTTGTAAATTTGAAGCGCAATTTACGCAAAAACTACTCGTTTTTCCAAAAAATGGTACATGACCTATTTAAAGTGCTAATTGTGTACAACCGACTGTCTGAAACAAAAAGCTCTATTTTAAATCTTGCAGTTTTAAAATATTTTTTGCAATTTTCGAAAAATTGGGTATGTCAACGAAAATGATACCTACATCATTCCCTCAAACGTTCCAACACTTTCCAACAACAAAATATAATCAAAAAATTTGGAGCCATTTTCTTTTAATTTTGAAAATCTCCGACGGGTTTCATGAAAATTACCCCAAAAAATGAAAATATCGGTTTCAAACTCCAAGAGTCTTGACACTAATAAAAACGATTAGGGAATATCAATTTTGAAGAAAATCGGCTGAACGGTTTAGGCGCTAGCGTTGACCACAGACGGATGGACGTTTTGCCGTCAGTCGATTTTACAGTATCAAGAAGCAACAAAACATGGATTTTGACTAAACCACGAAGTAGAGGATTTTTTACCAAAATTTAGCAACAGGTTTTATCGAATTTTTCCTCACTACACTGCAGCTATAAGAGATTTTCTGGGGAAAATTAGCGGTTTTGCGGCGCAAGATTACATAACTTTCTCTTCTTACGAAGTATTCGTATGGCGAGAAAGTAAAAAGGATGAAAGCACAATTAGTGTATTCTTGTCTGTATTAATAAAATGTTTCATTTAGTTACATTGCACTTCTTTTGACCTCCTTTTCATTGCAAAAGCTAATGGTGCCACAGAATGGCACATACTTTCCCGTATTAATTTACTATTTCCTTGGGTCTGGGCTAGCCATACGGAACTGCCGCATTCTCTTGTCAGCTGCCATCTATCGCTGCCCAAGCTACAGTTCATTGACATTTTCTTAATTTTTCGGTTTCTAATGGTTGAACGGAAACATTAATTTTAGAATATTAAAAAACACAAAAACTTCGTCCTAAATGACAATTTCCTTTTAAAAATTTCCAGCTGTTTTTAAGAAAATGGCGTTTAAGCGCAACTAAAAATGCGAAATTTGAAGCTCTTTTCCGCAAACAATTTTTGAGTTTTCAAAAAACTTCATTTGAAGTCATTAGAAGCACTTACACTCACAAATATAATAATGTATACAAATTGGTGGTAATGTGCATATTAAAGATGTGAGAGATGTTTGAAAAAATACTTTTGTGTAATTTTTGAAAAAAACTCAACATAAACATTACAACTTATTAAAGAGTGCAATTAGTACTATCCGTTTCTAGAGTTTGAAGCGAAAATTCGGATCCATTTACGAGAAAATGGAGTTGGAGCATTTCTGAAAATGCGGAATTGTGAACAACGTTTCAGAGAAAACGGTTGAGTTTTCGAGACATTTACTTGACATTATTTAAAACACTTCTACTCATTAATATAAAAGTGTCAACAAATCGCCGCTGATGTAAATAGTGTGAGAGACAAGTCAAATAAATTACAATTTTGCAATTTTTGAAAAAACAAAACAATAGAGCAATGTGGCGATTATGTCATCTAATAGAGTACATTAAGCACTATATGTACCAAAAGTTCAAAAAAAATTCGTTTTCGAGAAAATTTTGTATCTGTAATTTTTTTAAATTGCACATATGGCACGCAAATTTGGTCGAAAACTACTAAAATATTTAAAAAAATGTACATCACCTTAAAGAAAGAACTCACTATGAAGAACAAATTTTACGGAAAAATCTCTACCTGCAATTTTATAGTTAAAGGAAGACGGCGAATAAAATTCAAACTTTTGCGATTTTCGAAAATTCAGAGTAAACCGTGAAAATTAGACCTATGGCACCTTAATAAGTGTATTTTCGTCTCTTCTTACAGAAATTTAAAGAAACTAGTGGTGCTAAAGAATGGCACAGACTTTCCCGTATTAGTTTTCTATTTCCTTGGGTCTTCGCTAGCTATTCGGAATTGCCACATACTCTTTCATGCTAGCTGCCATCTATTACCTCCAAAAGCACATTTTTTTGCCATTATCTGAATTTTTCGATTTCCTATTGGCAGAACAGAAATATTAATTTTAGAATATCAAAGAACAAAAAACGTAGTCCTAGAATGTAATTTTCTTTCAAAAATTATGTGCCGTTATAAAGAAAATTGCGTTTTAGCACTACTAAAAATGCGAAAGTTGAAGCTTATTTTCACGGAAAATGTTTGAGTTTTCAAAATACTTTATTTGAAGTTATTTGAAGCACTTACACTCACAAATATAATAATCTTTACAAATTGCTGGTAATGTCCATATTAAATATGCGAGAGATCTTTCAAAAAAATTACATTTATGTAATTTTTGAAAATACAAAAAAAAATCGAAATAAACTTAATAAAAATCAAAATAAAATAAAGAGTGTCATTTATCATTCGTTACAAAAGTTTCAAAAAAAATTTGCAGCCATATGTAGAAAATGGCGTTTGAGCGTTTCTGAAAATGCGTAATTTTGAGCTAGTTTTTACAGAAAACGGTTGTGTTTTCGAGAAACTTGACATTATTTAAAGCACTTAAACTTGTAAATATAATTATGTAAACAAATCGGCACTAATGTAAATATTAACAACGTGATAGACCAGTCAAAAAATTAAATTTTTGCAATTTTTGAAAAAACAATAGAAGAGAGAGATATGGAGTTTATGTCACCTCATATGGTACATTTAGCACTATTCCTACCAAAGGTTTAACGAAAAAATTTGGAACCGTTTTTGAGAAAATCTTGATTTTATATATTTTTTTAATTGCACATATTACACGCAATATTGGGCAAAAAATACTAAAATTTTCAAAAATATGTACATGACTTTAATAAAAGAACTCACTTTGTACAAGAAATTTTATTCAAAAGGAAAATCTCTATTTTCAATTTTGTAGTTCCAGAAAGACGCCGAAAAAAATTTTAACATTTGCAACTTCCAAATATTCAAAGTTATCCGTAAAAATTGGACCTATGCCACCTTAATAAGTGTATTTTACTCTAATCTTACAAGAAATTTAAAGAAAAAATTTGGAGTCGTTTTTGAGAAAATTTTGAAAAGTCCGGGGGGCTTCTTGTAAAGTACCGCCAAATTGTTCAGAATCATTTTCAAAATCTCAAAGCTTCGACTAGAACCAGATCGACCGGGGAATATCCATTTTGGGAGAAATCGTACGTATGGTTTAGGCGCTAGCAGTGTTCACAGACGGACGGACGGACGGACAGACAGACGGACATTATCCTTTCAATTGGTTTTTCGGTATCAAGGACCCACAAAAGCGGTGTTCTGGCTACACCACGTGTTAGGGGATTTTCTTTCTAAATTTAGAAGCTGGTTTTATCCGAAAAAAGTGGCCAATTTTCGGCGGAAAAAAATTCATTGCCCGGCCGTGATAACCAACTAGTGGTGCTACAGAATGGCACAGACTTTCCCGTATTAGTTTTATGTTGCGTTTGGTCTCGGGTAGCTTTTCGGACTTGCCAATACTCTTGACAGCGGTAATCTGTCGCCACCCAAACTACATTTTGTCGACATTTTCTTAAGTTTTCGGTTTTCCAATAGTAGAACAAAACTATTATTTTAAGAATATAAAAAAACAATTAAACCTTGCCCTAAATGGCAATTTTCGTTGAAAAATTATGTGCCGTTTTAAAGAAAATGGCGTTTTAGCGTTACTAAAAATGCGAAATTTGATGCTCATTTTTACAGAAAATTTTTGAGTTTTCAGTATACTTTAATTGAAGTTATTTGAAACACGTACACTCACAAGAAATAATAATCTTTCAAATTGCTGGTAATGTGCATATTAAAGATGAGATATTAAAAAAAATACATTTATGGAATTTTTGAAAAAACAAAAAAATAACTCAAAATAAACTTTACGCCATACTAAAGAGTGTAATTAGCACTATCCGTTACAAAAATTTCAAGAAAACATTTGCAGCCATATACGAGAAAATGGCGTTTGAGCGTTTCTGAAAATGCGAAATTTTGAGCTACCTTTCACAGTAAACGGTTGTGTTTTCCAGAAACTTTACTTCACATAATTTAAAGCACATGTACTCGTAAATCTAAGAATGTGAAAAAATCGCCTCTAACGTAAATATTATCGACGTTAGAAACATGTGAAAAAATTTACATTTTTGTAATTTTTGAAAAAACCAACCTATAGCGGAATATGGCTTTTATGTCATCTGATAGAGTACATTTACCACTATCCCTACCAAAAGTTTAAAGAAAAAAATTGGAGCCGTTTTTGAGAAAATTTGGTTTTTGTCATTTTTTAAAATTGCACATATTGCACGAAAACTGAAAACATTTAGATGACCGTTATGAAATAACTCAATATGCAGAATAATTTTATTTGAAGAAAAAATCTCCATCTTCAATTTTGTAGTGCCAGAAAGACGCGGAAACAATTTTAAACTTTTGCAATTTTCGAAAATTCAGAGTTATCCGTGAAAATCGGACTGATGCCATGTTAATAAGTGTATTTTACTCTATTCATACAAGAAATTTAAAGAAAAAATTTGGAGCCGTTTTTGAGAAAATTTTGAAAATGTCCGGGGGGCTTCATGTAAAGTACCCCCAAGTTTTAAAGAATCTTTTTCAAAATCTCAAAGCTTCGACTAGAATCAGATCCACCGAGGAATATCCATTTTGGAAGAAATCATACGTATGGTTTAGGCGCTAGCAGTGTTCACAGACGGACAGACAGACGGACGGACGGACGGACAGACGGACGTTTTCTTTCAATTGGGTTTTCGGTATCAAGGACCTAGAAAACAGGGTTTCTGGCTACACTACGTGTTAGGGGATTTTGTTTTCTTACTGTAGCAAGTGGTTTATCCTTCTTCGTTTTCACGGCCCGGCAATTAATTTTTTTCCGCCGAAAATTGGCCATTTTTTCGCGCAGCATTACATAACTTTCCCTGTACTGCGTATATCACTCCGTGTATACGTACGTATACGGGTAAGTACAAATTGGAGCAGTTTTTGAGAAAATCTTGTTTTTGTAATTTTTTGAAATGCATATATTGCATGCAATATTGCGCGAAAACGACTACAATTTTCAAAAAATGTACATGACTTTATTGGAAGAACTCATTATGGAGAACGAATTTTATTTGAAGAAAAAAATCTCTATCTGCAATTTTGTAGTTGGAGAAAAGACGCCGAATAAAATTCAAACTTTCACAATTTTCGAAAATTCAGAGTTAACCGTGAAAATTAGACCTATGGCACCTTAGTAAGTGTATTTTAGTCTCTTCTTGAAAGAAATTTTTCACAAAAAAGTTGGAGCCGTTTTTGAGAAAATTTTGAAAAATTCTATGGGCCCTTTTGTAAAGTACGCTAAAAAACGAATGAATGTTTTTCAAAATCTCAGAGCTTCGACTCAAGTGAGATTGAGAAGGGTTACTTCAATTTGGAAAAAATCGTACGAATAGTTTAGGCGGTAGTGATGTTCACGTACACCGGCCGGCCGGCCGGACGAACGGACGGCGTTTTACTTGAAATTGGTTTTTCGGTATCAAAGACTTACAAATCAGAGATTGAGGCTGCACCACATGTTAGGTTTTTTTTTTCTTAATTTAGCAACTTGTTTTATCAACGTTTTAGTTATCACGGCCCGGCAATGAATTTTTTCTGCCGAAAATTTACCATTTTTTCGGGCAGCATTACATAACTTTCCCTCTACTACGAATATTACTCCGTATATATTACATATAAGGGAAAGTAAAAATCAGAGACAAAATACGAACGTTGGAAATGGACTATATAAGGAGATGTCTACATTTAACACGGTGTGATAAAGTCCGAAATGAGCAAGTATGGAAGCAGATGGAGGTAATTCGTTCAATTACTAAAAGAATTCGAAAAAGAGCACTCCAATGGTATGGACATGTCCAAAGGATGCAAGAGATGGCCAAAGAAAATATTGGAATGGCAATCATTAAGAAGAAGGAAGAGAGGAAGGCAAATCTGGAATGGGAAAAATATATTAAAGAAGCCTTGGAGGGCAGAAGTTTAAGACCGTGGTGATTGGGACTACCGAGATTTGTGGAGGTCGAAAACGGCGAACCCCTGAAGAAGATATGCCTTCTAGACTGGGAGCCAGCAAGAAAATCGACGTATGCTAAGCTCAAAGTTAAAACTTTTTGAGAAGTTAGCCAGTATTTTGTACCAGTAAAAATGTACCGCCATACTTGTACCTATGATTTATGTGACGAATTCCACAGTTTTGAACCAGCTACTTAGAGACGCCGCAATCGTATGGCATGGTTATAATCGGGAATGAAAAGAATTTTCTACCATAAGACAACAAAATAGCTCTGAGCTCGTAATCCAAGCGGGCATAAAAAATGACTTTCAATTCGGTATGGCGGACTGAGAAGCCGTGCGGCCTGGCATACAACTCCTTCACACTTTGGCTAACTAACGAACAATATACAACTAGAATTATCTGTGTACTCATTCCCCAATGACCTATTTTTTTCGACATATTTAAAAAATTGCGCAGTGCAACGCCCACACCTACAGGCCGCCATACTTGCGTTTCCTTGTTCCTCATAACACTGGCTAACTTCTCAAAAAGTTTTAGCTTTGAGCTTATCGTACGTCGTTTTTCTTGCTGGCTCCCGGTCTATTCTCCTAAAGAAGAAGAAGAAGAAGTAGAAGAAGAAAAGGATTATTTAAAATTTCGGGGTACTTTACATGAAACCCCCAGGACGTTTCCAAAATTTTCTCAAAAATGGTTCCAAAATTTTCTTTGCGTGTTGTGTCGGGTGCGTGCCGTGGCCGGTCCCAGTGACAGTGCACTGCTCTGCCACGACGTGGGCCAAGTCTGTTTCTCGCGAGCCGCATCTGCCCGCAGCATCAGCCCGCCCACCCACCCGCGGCCATTCACGGATTCGGGCGGTGTCTTGTGGTCATCGTCATTCTTCCCCGACTCTGTGTATGCGTGTGTGCATGGAGCTGCAATGCGGAAAGGCAGGCGGCACGCAAACGTTTGCATGACCATTCCGTGCTGATTAGTAATCAGCACTCAATATGGACAGCAAGAATGACGCTTCTCGTTAACCGAATGAGATTTGAAAAGCCATGAAAATGCTAGGTATGTGATGTAGGAATATTTGTAAGTCGGTGGATAGGAGATATCTTTGAGAATAGACCTTCTTTACATTTAATGTATGTTTTGAGTAAGAAGGAGTTAAATGAGTTACGTAGGTCAGAAGTCGAGTGTATGAATGAGTTGATTGTGTGAGAAGGTTGAGTGCGTGAGGGAGCGAAACTGGGTGTAAAGTAGAAAGAGAGAGAGTAAAGGTTCTGAAGTCAGAAATGCGCTCCCTCCAGTTCTTTTTAGGGGTTGTTGACCCAATGACTTGACTCATGTTTCTCTATGGATGTCGAGGCGCTGAATGCGAATCCGAAGCCAAAATTGCGGCAACACCCTCCAGTTTTTTTAATCGCGAAAAACACATGCGAATACTAGAGTTTTGTGCCTTGTAGCATTATACTCTTCAGAAGCCAAAAGTTGTCAGAAATAAGACTTGACAGATGTTTCTCTATGTACGTCGACGTGCTGAATCCCAATACGAAGCCAGAATTGCGTCATAGCCTTCCAGATTTTTTTTAATCGCGAAAAAACACCGTGAAGTTGTAAATTGTAAATTTCACGGTTTTTCCACGATTACAAAAACAAAACTGGAAGGTGGCGACGCAATGCTGGCTTCAGATTCAGTCCATTGACTTGCATAGAGAAACATGTGTCAAGTCTTTGGTCTGAAAACTTTATTTTATTTTATGTCTGTGTTGTTACTTCGCAGTTATTGTAAACAGTGCATAAAGGCAAATATTTGGACGTGTTTTTCTCTTTCGAGTGCACTGGTATTGAGCGCCGAGGGTGTGGCTGCTGTGTCATTGCGGGGCGCCAGTCGCCCCGAGCGCTTCTCGGAACTGCTCCCGCCCTCTGACGCTAAGCGACGCAAGCGCTCTGTGCGATTCCCGCGAACATATTGCGCAAGCGAACGTTGCGGCTGACGAGGGATGCTCAATGCACCGGAGAGGTAGCTGCGATCAACTGCGCGGAACACATTTCACGTCTGCGAGGGTGTATGGTGTTGCGTACCAGCAACTAATTATTATATTGAAGCAATCATTGTAGTAACTTCGCAAGTAGTCGGTCAGTCTGAAAGCCAATGATTAAACTGAGACTCGCCTTTGCCTTTTCCTCAGATTACATTTGTTTATTTCGTGCAATAAATTGAATTCTCTTAATAATATAATTTATTTTATATCATCAGAATGTTATTACATATTGTAATGCTTGTTCTTTTTTAAATATATTTGTAAATGTGATTTTGTAGATTATATTGTGCAATAAAGTTACAAGCTGGGTTCGCGTCTAATACAATGGAGTTGAGAAATAGTGAGCTGGCTGCTCTCCGCGGTCGATTTCTTGGTTTCCTCTATTCAATTCCAGGTAAATGGCGGTGTAGTACCACACCCTGGAGGGGTATGTGGCTCAGGGAATCAACTGATGTCACTGCAGCGTCTCCGGTCTGGAGGTCCCAGGGTTCGAGTCCCGCCGGAGACAGGATTTTCGACACTAGCTAAATAACTATGTTGAATTCAGCCGCTGTCTGGAAGAGAATTCTAGCGGCCGGCTGTTCTTAGTGTAGTTTTCCGTGTTTTTCTTATCAAAAACAGGCGAATGCCGGAGAAGTTCCCTAAAACGGGGCACGGACCGCACGAGATGTTTCCTTCCTTTTCCTTGTCCTACCCACACTCCTTATTAATACACACAGTCGGGAGGTTAGACCTTGTCTCGGCTGGGGCGGTGCCCCGCTGGTAGGAGATACCTGATTGGGGAAAACCCCACAAGCCGACGGGGTAGATCACCGTCGGTCTCGCCATTCATCGGGGGGAGACCATTGCCATCTCCACGATAGACACATTCACTTCACTTACGGGACTAATAACCTTAGTAGTTGACGCACCCGGGAGCAATAATAATCAATCAATCAATCTAAACCAGGGCTGCTCAGATCGGTGGCTCACTTGGCGTTTGATTAATCACAATCCTCTGTTCGACAAAAAAGAATGAATTCTTGTATACTGTGCAATCTTTTCTTCCTCTTCCTTGTCCTATCATCATCACTTACGCACACTTGCACTAAATTACAATCTCATGCACACTTGTCGGGAAACCAGTCGTGAGCTTAGAGTTTGTCCCGGCTTTGACGGTGCCCCTTTGTTGGGAGATACCTGGTTGGGGAAAATCGCCGGAAGTGGTCGTAGGTAGGCGCCGTAGGATCTTTCCAGCCAGCGAGGGAAGATTACCGCCACCTCCAGCGATGAAAAATATGCACTACACTTGCAGGACTAATGACCTTAGCAGTTGATGCGTCTGGAATCTATAATAAATCAATCCATCAAGTCACCCTGCCCCTTCTCTCCTTGCCCAACCCCGCCTGGCTTTGCATCTTTTGACCCCGCCCCACACCGAACTGCCCCGCACTTCCCGCCCTCCCTTGTTTGCTACTATTATTGTTGTTACCTAGGGTAGCAGTAAATAGATGCTTTGTAGCATTCTCCCGGTAAGCATTCAGTAAAAATTTTGTTATTTAATTACTCAAAGCGTAACTACCATTATCGGAAAGAATTACAGAGCATTTAAAAAGAAATTGTATGGGATTTAAAAACATACAGTACGTACTTTCTCCCTTATTTTAGTCAAAATTACGCGAACTATACTCAAATTTTCGAAAAATAGTACATGACCTGATTGCAATATCTATCGTTAAGGAACAGATCTAATTAGGGGGAAAATCTTTATTTTTAATAATTTAGTTGTAGGAAGACTCCGAAAGGGGGCCGCGACATCAGCCAGATCGATTGGGGATATCAATATTTGAGAAAATCGATTGAATGATTTATCCGCTAGCGTTCTTCTTGCTTTGAAAGCAAAATATTCTTCTTGCTTTCAAAGCAGTCTTTTCCGTTTTCTTCTCTTAGAAAATGTTTTATTAAAATTCTCAGTTATCTCGTATCGTTATTCTCAGCGGACCAGCCGTTTTGACAAAGAGATATTTTTCTTTGTTGTAGGACGCTTTTAAGAGTTCATAAACAGTTAGACGATGTGACTACTGCACATTCATACACAAGTGAACAGAACTGCTTCTCACCAAGGCCGGAAAACATGTTGCTAAATGTTAGTAGGTGGGCCGCGAGATTCTTTTCTTGAGCTTCAGAAAACATGGTTGGTCTACCGAGGCGTGGACGTTTTTAGAGCACCATTTCCATCTTCACATATACCGCTTCTTCAAAGTAAAGTAGGGAATTCCAGACGATTTTGCAGGTCCCTTATAAACAGTTGAGTCTTACAAGATATACTTCACAGCCATGTCTACTTCGTAAAGTAAGGCCACATTGCCTTATCTGTGGGCCATCCCTTTTTCGAAGCTTTTACTAGAAACAAAATAAATCGCATTGCAATGAGTTTGTTAAATCGTGATAAGTTAAAATAACGAACTGTTCAGTGAAAACAAGCATGGGGTTACCAGAGCTAAGCTCCAATTTCCCCTTCCTAATGGCTCTGATTACCCCGAATGGAAACGTTTTTGTTTAAATTACAAAATGTAGGAGAAATAATTTTTCACTTCTGTTTTAACTTGATCTCGTTTAACTACATGAATCATGTAATAGATACAATTTATTAAAACCCCTGTATAGGTGACAGTAAACTCACCAGCTTAAGATAACAGCTGCAATTTATTACCCCTAGGCTCCCATTGCCCCGTTCTCCTACATGCTGTTTTAGCACCACTAAGTGATAGGAAACAGAGATGGGTACCTTTACGAAATTTCATGTAAACAGTTACTTTCTCTCTTTTTGTCATGTGTAAAAAGTTTAGTAATAAATGAAATGAAATGAAACTGTATGAGAAAGCAAACACAATTATTTCTCTTTATGTAAGAGAAAATAATAATTGAAAAGAGTAACATAAGTTTTAGCCCACAAAACCTACCTTCCAGAAAAAACAGTGCGAAAATTGGTTTAGCCTTTCCAGAGATTATCCCGGACAGACAGACAAAAATCGTAAAAACATTTTTTTATATTTTTGTAGCATCTAAATAAGCATCCGAAATTACAAAAAGGCAGTTATTTTGAAACCGTAAACAAGCACTCCCATTTTATATATGTAGGTGATAAACTCATTTAGAACCCCACAATTAATTTCCTGCACAAGTTAATTAAACCTGCACAATTAATTTTATAGCACTTGTAACGTTGACACTGCTTTTTAGTGATAATTTTCTAGTTCGCTTCTTAAAAAATAATTCGCTGACGATTGAAAGGAGGCCAGGTTTTTAGTTGTTTAGCTGCACCATTTTCAATGGATACTTTCTTGCACGGAAGCCCAACGTTAGAGAAACACACAATCAGGACGTTCGTTACATAGTAAAGATAATATTTTCACACAATAAGGTACTAAAATAATGATACGATACAACACTATAATATGACACAACATAATATAATACAATTCCGCAAAATACGATGTAATGTCTGTATATCTAATTTCCAATATACGCAGAAATGGAAAAAATGCTACCTCCGGCAGTTTTGTTAAATACTCAGTCTTCCAAGAACGCTCCAAAACTAATGAAAGAATTTAGATTTGACTGATGTATATAAATATTTGATTGTGCTATTCCACCAATTCCAATACTGAGCGTACTGATTGAACTCTCATGGTAGTCGTATATTACTGCTATGACACACCAGACGTCATGCTGTTATGAAACAGCAACTTTTTAATATTCTTGATATGTAAAAAACTGTTGTTCTGAACATTTTCCTTAGTACTATTTATGTTAAAGTATTTAATTTATTGCAGTTCTACGAAAGAATTTTATTTCTTGTTCTTGAGCAGAGTGAGTGAAACGTTTTGGAAAATAATTTTGCGTGATTTTATTCAGCAACTTTATTAGTGCTTTTGGACATTAGTAATTCATGAAAACAGGAATATCAGGTGTGCACGTTTTGATGTACAGTTGGTAACAGTACAGTTCATAATTTGCTCGAAAATAGTTAATATTAATTGGAAAATTAGTACTAATGAAAAATATAAAACAAGGTAATGAAAAATTCCAGTTAAATTTAACACCTAGACAAAACTGCCTTAATTTGAAGTTCGCCAGCACATTTCAGTAGCTTGGAAACCTTCCTAGCGGCTAGTTCCCAAGCGACTAAATGTGCTGTGCATTCAAATTCAAGGCCATTTCGTCTAGGTGTATAATTATATTTAACTGGAATTATTCAATTATCTTGAAATATATTTTTCATTAGTATTAATTTTCCGTTTCAAATGAATGTTTCTCGAGCAAATTATGGACTGTACAAACAAGACTGTTACCAACTGTATGTTGAAATGGGTAAAGCCAGGAGGAAAATCATGGTTCCACTTGCAGGAGAAGGGTCAAGAATTGCCCAGTTCTTTGCCTTCCCCGAAAGAGTTGAGGGCCTGGAGACCTCCCGGAGACCCTGACTGGCGCCAACGAGTGAACCAATCTGCGCAGCATCGAGCGTTCAAATAAATGGAATGAGGACGGCGCGGCGCGGCGGGTGCATTACTCGTCCGTCACGCTTTCGACGAACTCATTTGATGCGCGCGGCCCGCAGTAATTATTCTAACCGAGAGGTTTCATTACGCTCTGCAAATGCCATCACAGTGGAATATTGTTCGTCACTGAAACCAAATTAAGCAAAATGATTTAAAAAACAACCTCATAATACGCTCACTTCAAGGTAGACAATGAAAAATACAGTTCTTTATTACTGTGAAAATATGTGTTCGGGGAGAGTTTTAAAATAATGTTTCTATTTTTGTAATTAAAACTGTTACCGACAGAAGTGTATCATTTCATAAATAATATATTATGAATGAGATAATACTATAATAATCTTGATATACTTGGTGACTTAGAGTTTTATGTCCTCAGTGCCTCTGACCCGGAGGTCCTAGGGTTCGAGTCCCGAGGGTGGCTGGATTTTCGACACTAGCTACATAGATTTTCGACACTAGGTCGAATTCAGCCTCTGTCTGGTGGGGAATTCTAGTGGCCAGCTGCTCTGATCGCTAGTTTTCCGTGTTTTTTTCTGATCGACGCCGAATGCCGGAGCAGTACCCTAGTAAATGGGCCAGGGGCCGTACGCGATATTCCTTCCTCGTTATTGTACTACCCTGGCCTCTCACACAACATTCGGCGGTGCCCCTCTGGTGGGAGATACCTAGTTAAGGAAAAAACCGCAAGCCGATGGGTAGATCTGTGCCGCATCTAGCCACCGAGTGGGCGCCCTCCATCACCGTCAACTCCCGCGATGAAACATGTATTACACTTGCGGGAATAATGACTTAACAGTTGACGTCCCCGAAATCACGAATCTATTTTTAGAGAATGACACTTAATTATTAAAAATTTAAATGTATATTGGAATTGGTGTACTATCTATATATTCGAACTGGCGGTAACTAATTTCGATAGCATTCTCCGAGGAAAAGCTTGTAACTCTGATATAAATAAAAGTATATTATACTGGATTACTGAAAATGGTTTGAAAGGTACCTATGTATGGAAACGGGCTTTAGCGACCTCCACAAAAAATCAAAAATACTCTTAAATACAACTTTTGTGCCTGTGAATCAA
This sequence comes from Acheta domesticus, assembly GCA_031308135.1. NCBI lineage: Eukaryota > Metazoa > Arthropoda > Insecta > Orthoptera > Gryllidae > Acheta > Acheta domesticus. The sequence goes on from JAHLJT010009355.1 coordinate 69,542,192, forward strand.
TTTTGTATTATTTTCCATTAAAAAAGAAACATAATTGATGTTGAAATGGGAAAAATATTATTAAGTCCAGTTATGTATCTACAAAATACAATAAACCCGTAAAATATCCTTAAATAAAATAATTAGCAATACACATCACTTTTATGGTTTAAAATTATCATTTCCAATAATCATTAAGTACTAATGATCTGGAACGTAAGTTAAAATCGTCAGAAGTTGGTTGACTTGACTAGTTCCGCAACGACCTTGAAAACTACGAGAGCGAATCGAAAAAGATCGACATAAGCGGAAAGAAATATGAGTAATAATCGGTACTGACTTTCATGACTTTTCAGCACGGTTTGAAACTTCAACACTCCTCCCTAGCCTCATATGTTCAAACATTAGTTTCAAAGGTTTCAAAGGCATCGATAGCAACTAAGAATAACTATCTATCAGGACCCTGGGGCCAAATCTTGACTGCTGAACTTCGGTATAGTTGCCAATCGCCATGTGCATCTACAAATGTGCGAATGGGTAGAAATGAACTTGGTGACATATTGGAGCTGAAGGAAAGTAGTTCAATTTCTAAAGTTCGCCATAAGAATTCGTGTGAGATGTTGGCTTGGTGTGGTCGAAGAGTGTAATAATGATCATGACGATAATGATGGCAACGCTCGATTTCCAAGGGTAGTGGAGGAAGAAAGTTTACATTTTTACGTCCTTTCCTTTCTTGAACATATAACAATGATGGTTTGCCATCCCCTTCCACTGAAGTGGAGTGAGTAGAAGTGAGCACGAAAGACGAATGTTTCTGTTAAAATTATAATTGGATAAGATTGTGCAGGATATCCAACGAGCCAGGCAGATTTCCAACTTCCAACAATATTCACTTCTACCCTAACCCATCACAAGCAGGCACTGGTCACAAAAGAACAGTCTCTATAATTATTGTTGTGGATGAACCTGTTTTGAATATGTTTAGTGAAAATGACGTATTTTGTAGAGATACTTGCAACTTCGTATCCGCCATCCTAGTTAATGAAATCCGGAATATCCCGAATCCGAGGAAAGGTTGCCAACGCTTCGGTCAGTAAGCCGACCTGCCCTCTTTGTCCACTTCCTCGACTCTTCGGTGAATAACCTGTCCCGACTTCGGGAAGAAGGCAACGAATAGGAATCAGCTGGACGGTGGATTCTATTCGTTACGCTCCCTAGATGAATGCTTGTTTTAGAAGTACAGCTTGCTCCCGGTTACTAGACCTCAACCACCAATAAAATCTATAAAAAATGTATTTATTATCAGGGTTTGTCCTTGAGTATTAGAGAATATATGAAATAGACTAAGTTATACCATTGGCTCCAATTATAGTGCAATACAGCTTTTCCTTCTGTAAGAGATACAATACATACACAACTCTTACATATCTATAGCCACTTCATTCACAGATAATAATTTTCTTTTTTACAAAACCTTGCTTTATTAAGGAATAAGGTAACCCCCCTTGACTGTTAGTATTCTGGTTACTAGCAATGAAATATTATGGATGTTTTATAATTAATAGATGAGATACTGTTGGCCATTATTTCTCCTAGACACAGCTGTGGACTACCATTTATGTTTTATACAAAAAAAGTAAATTAAACTTCCCTAAATAGACTGTATAATCATTTACAATGCTTTCGCTTTCTATATACAAAATTCTTTACATAACATTTAGTACAAGGACGTTTTTTTAGGATAATTAGACCATCGAGGTCATAAAAATGTTACTTGGAGGGAAATTTTAACAGAGGAAAGCTTATCAGTCGATATTGACACAAATAGTTTCATTTAGTAAATCGAATCTATGTCATCACACATTCCTGACAAGAGGATAACATCGTCAATATAAAAAGCTGAAGGAAACGCCAAACCTTTACAAGGAAAAGGACAAGAGATGGGACTTAAAACACGTTGAAGAAGAGATCAACATAGTTATTAGAACTGTTTTCTGAGGTACAGGTGTCAGAGAAAAACACTTTCTCTGATGATTACTCCCTACTTTTCATGTTTTAAGACTGTTGATGCAAAGTCCTAAATGATCCCTTGAAGTTTCATTAGCTTCCTCAATAAAATGTCAGTTGCGCATTTCGTTCCTAGAATGATTAAAGAAATGTCTCCTAATTCAAACTAGTGAGAATATGCGACATAATGAAACTTTTCCTCCTCTTTTTATTACTAGACAATTACTCAGATTAAGAAAACTGCTTGACATCATATAATGATATCCAATTGAATGAAGTTATGCAGAAATCATTCAAGCCACGAATCAAGACGGTTGGAAACTAGGCTTGGAAAGTTGGAACGTATCTTAAAATTTCGAAGCAGCAAAATTGGGTAGGTGTGGGATGTGGCTACAGAAAAGTTAGAAAATGTCTACTTATTCGCTAAACGGAAAATTGCATGTTGTTCAACATTAAATCTCGAAGACTAATGGAATGAGAGAGGTTTACAAATTATAGAAGGAATACAATTACGTTCACTACGAACACACTGTTGAACATCTTTCTGAAAATGTAATGAAAATGTTTTATATTTACCGGGATCTGTATATGTATTGATATAGGAAATTATAGCTGAAAAATCCTAATGTCCACCTGACCTTAGAAACTTAGTACAACTCTTATAAGTAAAAATCATCGCAATGAATTGCGAAGGAACTTATGTGTCAGACGATTGCTGGACGTTGCGTTAACATACAATCACAAATCTGTGTCTTTAAAAACACTCTTCGAACTTACGAAAACTTCCTATATTACCTTCTCTAACAACAACTTTACAATCATATGTTTTCTCAAAGAGAAAATGTCGAATACTTTCAATAGATCGATTACATCTCACACAAAGAAATAATATAACAAATAATGTAACAAAAACAATATAACAAATGACGGCAAGTGAGTGAATCTATTAATTTTATAATTTTATTAACTTTCAATTTTTATACCATAAAACCCTATCGTTCAAGCAATGAAACATCTGGGGCCCACTACCTTCTATTTAAGGCAAAAATCACGAAATTTGGTACATTCTAAACGAAAACATCTAGTTCTTTGAAATATAAAGAATTTTTGCAATTTTCTAAATGTCAGAGATTTTAATGAAAATCGAATCTATATCATACTTATAAATCCACTTTCTTCTATATGAGTAAAAAAAGTCAAGAAAAACTTTTCAGATATTTTCCAGAAAAGTTTGAAAATGTCATAGGGGCTTCTTGTAAAGTACCTCCCAAAATAAATATATCGTAATGATGGCACAACTAGATCTTACTCCTGATGTATTTACGTTTCAGCTCAAAAGCTTCTAAGTGCAACAGAGTTATGCGTGACACATCCATCCATCATAAATTTGCAAATCAACTTTCGGACACAAATTTTCACCTGTACCAATACAAATCATCTTTTCAAAATCACTAATAGATCTTAATATTGACGTGTGTGCGACGTTATAGATAACACACTACACTACCACACATGCCGGAAGACCGGTCGGGATCTTAGAGCTCATCCCGGCTGGGACAGTGCCTCGCTGGTGGGAGATTCCTGGTTGGGGAAAACCCCGCTTGCCGACGGTAGGTGGGCGCCGAATCTCGCCATCCAGCGGGGGAAGACAACCGCCACCTATTGCGCAAAACATGCACTACACTTACGGGACTAACGATCCTAGTAGTTGACGCACCCGGAATCACTTTCATTATGTTTCCACTAACACCTCCGTTTGCTGGTACAACTGCAACTACTACGTCTGCAACCACCACTACTATTACTACTTCTACTGCTACCGCTGCTGGTACTGAGAAACATGTTACCTTTGTTCGTGGTGAATTTCTGTCTCGATGTTCAAAAGCACTCAATGTATTTCCCTTCACGTGTTGGCAGTAAGCATTGTCTAGACAGATAATGATAACCGTGACGATCTGTGACAGGTTATTAATCGATTAGAAGAATTTTACATGACAGCTCATTTAAACAGCATCAATACGCAAGCATGTATGCTGTGATCGGGAAGAATATGTTTTTCTCCCGATTTAGTTGTTGTTGTTCGGTTGTGTGCGTGTCTCCTATTGCAATGATCTCGGTGGAATGTGTAAAGTAAGAGTTGGGATCGGGCCCCTAAACTCGGCTGATAAGAAAGACCTTGCATGTTGCGTCATTCGTTTACACGATCCCGCAACATTTCCGTCAATGAAATAGTTTCTGCAATTCATTCTGCGGAATGCTTTACCCAGAAGACGGTAATGAGTTCTTACAGGGATGACCTAAATGTTAGCTTCATGCAGACCGAGGGGGAAAAAATTCGGAATGTTTACACGAAAGCATGTTTACTCTGGCGGGCGGCAATGAGTGTACGAGGTACGTGGGAAGGGGTTGGGGTGGGGGTGGGGGGTGGGGGCAGATTCTCGAGCGCCGAAAGGCCGACTCAATGAAGGCGGCGACTTGAAAGGAACGCGACGCGCACGGGGGCGGGGCGGGGCGGGGCGGTGAGGGATGGCGTGGGATGGAACGGAGGAGCGCGGGTCCGCGCGAAGGGGGCGGGGCGGCTATCGCCAGAGGAAGTGGGGGAGAGGCGCGAAGTGGGAAGCGCGACGCGGGGAGGCGAGGGCGAGGCGGGGTGGGGGCGGGGGATGCGGGGCGGAGGAGGGACGGGGAGTGGCGGGGAGAGGCGACGAGGAGCGGTCGCGTGAAGCAGCGCAGCGGAAACTGCGGCACGCGAAGGGCAGGGCTGCCACCGCACCGAGTGGGCGTGGTAGCAGGGACGACCACTTCTGCTTCCACAACTCCTACCACTACTTGCTACTATCGCTGCTGTTACCATTTTATCACTATTGCTATCATCTCTGCTACTGCTACCAACCACTATTGCTTCAACTACTACTACCACTATAAATACTACTACCATCACAGGTATCACGGCTGCTAGCACCACTACAATCAGTACATTTCCACCCTACTGCTACCACTTTTGTTACTACTTCTGCTACTACTAGCACCACTCTACCGCCAAAGGTGGTTCAGGGCATCAGCTGATGTCACTGCATTGCCTATGACCAGGGCTCCAGGGTTCTTGCGCCGACGGTGGCAGGATTTCGACACTAGCTACGTAGCTAAATCAGACGCACTCTGGAGGAGAATTCTAGCAGTCGGCTGCTCTTATCGGTAGTTTGCAATGTTTTCCCCGATCAACATCAGGAGGATGCTGGAGCAGTGCTCTATTAAAACGGGTCACGAACTGCGCGCGATCTTTCCTTCCCCTTTCTTGTCCTATTCTCACCCCTCTCTTACCACACACTTGCACTCACATGCACTACGCTATCACACTTGCCGGAGATGGGAGAAGAATCGGGAGTAAAGAGCTTGTCCTGGCTGAGGCGGTGCCTTGCTAATGGAGATATTTGGTTGGGGAAAATCGACACAAGCCGACGTAGGGGGGGCGCGGATCTTGCCATCCCATCATTGCCAGCAAGATGATTGATTGTGATCCGGGCGCGTCAACTAGTAGGGTCGGTGTTACGTAAGGTAGTGCATGTTTTTTGGGCCGTGGCAAAGGTTGGATACGACGCTGGATACGGCGCCAACCTGTCGGCACGCGGGGGTTTCCCCGCAACGGGGTATCTCCCACCAGAACGGCACCGCTCCCAACCGGTTTCCGGCTGTTTGGTAGTGTTTAGCATGTAGTGTAATATGTATAAGGGAAGAGAATAGGTCAAGGGAGGGAAGATCGTGCGCGAAACTACCGATGAGAGCAGCCGGCCTCTAGAATTCTCCTCCGACAGTGACTGAATTCGAGTGACAAGCTATGCTGACTGCAGTGATATCAATTAAAGCTGTGAGCCAACTCCCTGCCCCAGCGGAAAGATCACCGCTATCTCTCACGATAAAAAATATCATTACACTTACAATGTTTTAATAGCTTTATTTTCTATCTGTTCAATCCACAGATTTTACAGAGATTTTGTGCCTCTTATCCTAGAACAGGGTTAGGGCATGGCAGGCGGGTAGTTCATTTAATTGAAGCTCCCTCTCACTTAGTACCTTTCCGTAATTTCGTGTTTGAAACTTTTTTAACTTCATTTTGAATTTTTAAACATTCTATTGTTGAATGTTATGTCGGTAAGTTATATTTTTTTTAAAAAATTTCAATTGGCATTCTTATTGGAACGTTTATGGCGAACGTAATTTATCCTTGGGGAACCTTGAATAATTTTAATGTCTTCTGCAGAAGTCCTAGATTAAAGTTTTTAACACATTCTGCTTTTGGTAATGCCTCAAAAAATGTTACTGATAGTCTACTAATGTAAGTATTCAAGTTTTCTATTTTCAATTCATTTCTCATTTGTCAATTTGACACGTACCATGGTGCTTTAATTATGCGTCCTAAAAATTTATTTTGAACTATTTGAAGTTCCCGAGGGATACGGTCTTGTAGTAGCACTGTCCGTGCGGACGGGGAGGCTTGCGTGCCCCTATGAAATCAGGGCTATGCCGACGGTAGCATAGCTACTGGTGGGGACTCCCTAGCCTGATTGGCCTGGTGGAGGAGAGTCAGACGAAGGTATCTCTCAACGACCTATCAGGCTATTCAGCATATTCCCAATCCTTTACCTTTTCCACCTGCTCCTTACTCCGTCCCTCGCTTATCTTGGGGTAAGGTGTGGCAGAACTCTGTAGGTGGGAGGCAAGCCAGCCTGTCTAAGGGAGGTAACCCCGAAGAAGAAATCTCCGGTCCTCCAGGTTGGGGGTTAGGGCGAAGGGCCAGCACCCCTACCCTGTTAAAAAATGCTGGATCGCTAAATGTCCTAGGAAAAATATAACTATAAGGTCAGGAAATGACAATTCCAACGGAAACAGTTTTATGAATATAGGAACATGGAACGTACGGGTCTTAATCTGAAAAGAGTAGAAGTATTTGAAAAACTAAGTAAATGGAATGTGGACATTTCTGTCTTCTCAGAAACGAAAAAAAAGGGTCAAGGCGTAGAAGATGTTAATGATTACATTCATATATTTAGCGAGGTAAACAAAGAAATTAGAGCAAAGAGAGGAGTCTCTATCGCCGCATCAAAAGATATAAACTGTATTAAGAGCTGGACATGCGTCAATGAGAATATTTTAACACTTGATTTTAAATAAAAGGAATAGAGATGGTTTTTATAGGTATTTATGCCCCAAATGACGATGCTCCTGAAACAGAGAAGATTGCATTTTTTAATCAATTGACAAGTGTCTTAGATGGAATCGCTAATGGAAAAGATGTATTTTACTTGGGGATTTTAATGGTAGAGTAGGAAGGCAAGTCCAAAATGATGTGGTCGGAAGGTACGGCGAGGAACTATGAATGACAATGGTAATAGAGCTGATAGAAGTGGTATGCAATATGGCTTAAAAATCTGGAAGAGTTCTTCAAACATAAGGATATTAACAAATTTACATGGATTAGAGGAACAAGAAGAACAATCATAGATTACGTACTTGGCAACTAAAAACAAAGCCAAGGTGAATGACATCAGAGTATATAGGGGATGCCAAATGCAACTCAGATCATTATTTGCTGAGGTCAAAATTTGTATCTTCCATTTGTGAATAAAAACAAGACAAAGGATATTCAAGAAA